>KI915041.1:244940-496531 GCA_000473445.2 Anopheles farauti
TATATATATATATATATATCGTCTGCTATAAAATCCAAGAAAAAAACACAACTAACGGACGGTTAATACAAAAATTCGGTATTAACTCACGGCGCAAAGAGCACGAATTGTAAAGAGGTTCACATAACAATCCAAAAGTTGTGAGGATGAACGCAACGAAGACAATGGCATTGGTCACCTCACAAAATGCTATCTAACGCTTCCACAGGTGGTGTATCGCAATAATCGCTAAACACCTCGGGAAGCACCGTCGTCGTCTGTTGTGCGAGAGGAACATTTTCGTGTGCATTTTCAACAAAATGGCATGCTTTGTTGCTCCTATTTTGTTGCGTTTGTTCGTATGGGAAGGGTAGTGCTGAGCGTGAATGTCGTGACGCCCTGGCACCATCTTAAAACCTAATGTGCGTAGCTTAATGTACAATTCGTGTGAAGTTAATGATTGCGGGATAATGAATTCGAAGAAAGATCCCTTTAAAGCATTTGGATTAAGTAGGTAAAACGATGGTATCATGTTGGGTCTCCAGTGAAGGCCACTTTCATGTAACGTGAAATGGGCACTGCTTGAGCGAAAAAGTGGAGATTTATCTTTGAGGGCACTGCCGTTGATTACTATACGATTGCGTATGTATGGTACGGCATCGGCTGAGACACGTTGCATGCATATAGGTTAGTAAAGTTAACTACGGATGCTTATAAACTACAAGATGTTTTGTTCCGTTCAAACAGCCCGTGTTACGTCCGACGTTGCATTTCGCTCCTTTAGGCCTTACTGTTCTCCATCTCCGCCTGCAGGAACTGGGCCGAAAACGGTTGCTTCGTGATCGGCGTAAGCTGCACTTCCTGCATCGGTGCCTCGACCGCGTCCGGTTCCGGGGTTTCTCCCAACAGCCGGGCGAGATTACTGTCCTTCCAACGGCCACTGTTGCCGTTGATGGTACGATCTTCGCACACGCACAGGAAAAGTGTGTCAACCACCATCTGCAAGGGGGAAAGTTTCAGTTTTAGCTCGTTTGGGCTGTTGCGGCGAAGGGAAATCAAACAAACAATCCGCGTACCTCATACAGCGAGAGAACAATGTGAGCAAGGAAGAACGAGAACAGCGTGATGATGATCACCGGTGCCATGTAGAAGTGAAGCTCCTTGGAGTTGCGCAGCAGAAGAATGCTGATCAGACCGCTGATCGCTGCCACGGCCAGCTTGCCCAGGAACAGCACAAAGTCACCGATACCGTTGATGGTGGCCACCTGCAGTGCGTTCGTTGCTAGCGCGTTCCAAGCCTATGTTCGAATAGTAAGCATTGTAGTGAAGTGAACCAAGTAACAGTCATCGCCTACTAGAAACGACGGGAAACAGTAAAATCTCTACTCACAATCTTTGCCGCTGGGCAAAAATTAACACCCTCGATGGCGATCACGGTGTACGCGTTGTGATTCAGATAGCGTATGAACTTCTCCAACAGCCAGAAGCTGCAGATGCAGCACCGCAAACAGCAACTAGCACACTCCGAACCCTCCTGCTGGTGGCGCTTCAGTCTAATTCAGGGAAGAAAAAAGTTAGTGAAAAGAAAAAAAACACACACACAGAGAACGAAAAGCAACGCTTACTTTGCATACAGATACGTGAGAATGAGACGCGGAATCTTGAAGAGCGTAATGATGAGTGAACCCTTCGCGACGGATCCGAGATGGTATTTGAGCAGTTTGGCGATCGAAAGCAGCACCGGCGAATCGGTAGGTTTGCGGAAGTACCAGAAAGCAACGGCCCCGGAAATGGCCAACTGCTGGCAGGCGAAAATGAATTCCGTCGTCCAGATCAGACCGAAAATATAGATCCAAAGCATGTGCTGCAGCACGTTCACATCGTGGTACTCCACCAGCTTGAAGGCTGCAAAAGGGACAATCGAAAAGTAAACTCCTGATCCCTGTTCCACTCAACAACTCTTACGTACATTTGAAACTGGTTTCGTTCTTTCCGGCCAATTCGGGCTTCAGTTTCGTATCGTTCGCAATGGAAGCACTTTCCTCGAGCTGTGCCAGCGGAAGCAGCGGTTTCACGCCGGGATAGTTCGCCGTGGCGAGACAGACGACGACCGCCACCCAGAAAACGAGGAAGAGCAGCAGCGAGATGAGCGCGAGCATCGGTGGCCCCGTCAATCCCGGCAGATCGAGCACACACTTGCCCGCCTCTTCGAACAGTGCCGCCAGGCCGGTAAGTTTCTCGCGCAGATAGTAGACGACCACGAGCAGGATGATCATGATGCAGGTGGCAGCAATCGCGAGCACGTAGATGGTGGTTTCATTGCGCACCAGCTGCTCCAGATAGGACAGCTGCTTGTCCGTGTCGAGCGTGTGCTTTGCCGAGTAGTAGCTCCACCACAGCACGCCCGTGATGCCGACACTGGCCACCACGACAATGATGCAGATCAGCCACGATACGACCGTGGCGAGGAAGTGCAGCAGCGTAATAATGATGACGGAAAACACCAAGCTCAATGCGCACACGAGCACGATCGCAGGCCAAGCTTGGTACATATCGCTAAACACCTGCTGCGACGCCTCCCATGAGTTGATCAGCGCGTACATCTTCTTCACCTGCTGCAGCGGTGCGTTCACCCCGGTCGGGATGCAGCGGTGCAGTACCGGAGCCGACTGGTACACCGGGAACGGTGGGCACGGTCCGTTGAAGTCGAAATACTTCGCACCGGTCGCTTCCTGCGTCTGCAGCATGCTCATGTTGAAGTCGTACCGGCAGTACTTCGTCTGGCGGTCCTCATAGTAGCGATACAGTTCGGCCGCGTTCAAGATTTCGCGCTGCGGACACTCCTTCACGCATATCTTCAGCGTGTGACGCAGCTCCTTGATGTCGAGGAAGAACAGGTACGGTTTGTCCAGCGTGTTCATCCCGGACAGCGGGAAGTTGGAGAATTTATCATTGCTGCGCACGCCGCACGTATTGCCGAACGAATCGTACCCATTGATGATGCGGAGTGGGTTTCCGTAGATGAAGGAAAAGATTGCAATCACAATCTGCAGGACCGGCCGGGGGTCGCGCGGTGAAGGGAAATGTAGCAGGAACGGGGGGAAAAAACAGCGGAAAAGCAACAGTGAATGGCAGTTAGATCGTGAACGAGGTTAGTGGTGCGGTCGGGGGGATGGTATATCATAAAAAGTGACCTTGAAGAGCGTCGTAAGTCAGATGGGGGTGAGGGCCCCTTTAAAAAAAAAAGCGAAACGAAACCTCAACGAAACTTTTTTTCCGGGTGTTTATTGTTGACAGGGTCAGGGTGAATTGGAAATTCCTGTGTCGATTAAATTGCTGCGCTGCATGACTAAGTTCGGGGCGGGTCCATTGTCCCGAGGCGGTTACACTGTAATTAGATGCACGCACACCTCCCCAGATACGGTCACGGCTTAATAATAGATATCAAAAGGATACACGGGGTTGCAGAAGATTGTTTCGTCCAAAGTGTTTTTGCATTTTTTATGCCAACTCGATGTTCATTTTGGAGGAAAATCCTTAGCACTAGTACATACCAACGCAATCCAGAAGATGATGTACAGCACAAGCCAAAAGATGTCGGTGGGTGAGCGTACAGTCACCGGCTGTACTTGTTGGTCGGGTTTGCTCTCAAAGCAACCCATCTTTACGGGGCGGTTTACACGCTTTCAACACTTTGTGCGGAATCGTTTTGCAAACTGGGGTCGGCCACCGTTCGAATGCTACACGCTTCACTGGGTTTTGTGCGAGGGGTTTGATGTGCTAGTTGCGAACGCCGAGCCTTGTGGCGTTCAAAACATTCCAGCCAGATGACGCGATCTCCCGGCAGCGTTTTGTTGTTGTTATTGTTGTTGTTTGTGGCGTCGCTTCGTTTTGCCCATGACTGGCAGCTGGCAGATGCGCCCTGCACAGTGGTTATGTCGCACGATTTGAATCGACAGTTGAATTTAAATGAAAAGTTTATTCCACACCGTGGCAGATCCAGTAAATAGTCCTAAAATTACAAAATTTATGGTATCATTTGCAAAACATTTTCTCCGAAGCATTAAAATAACTATAATTATCGTGGATGGTATGTTCTCCAAACCGGCCGTCAATGAGAACGTTCGTATGCTGCTACAGTGTGCGAAAGACGAGGACAACAAATGAAAGAAACGTCAAAGTGAAGGAAAACGTAATTTTTGTGCTTTCTTCACTTTTTCCCCGCAGCAGGCAAGCAGGCGCTAGGGCATAATACGGATTCTCGAGGCGTTGTGTAAAGTGAAGAATTATTGGGTGGTGGTGAAGAGCGCAGATTAGATTAAATATCCTGCTCCGGATCTACTGCAGACCGTGCGGTTCGTTTTCTCCACAAACACTGCAATCGTCACCACACGGGGCAGTGCAGTGCACAGGGGTGGGTTTTAAAGAAATTCTCTTTGTTTCCCTTCCTTCGCCTTGGTGGACTCTAACGACAAAACACAAACGTGTCGGTATAGTGCAAATAACGTGCGTACGGTGCGGGTGGCGTGTGGTAGCCGGGGCGGCAGTTTCAGTGTGCAATTCCACAGTAAATTGGCAAGTGTTGTTGCTGCAACACACTCACACACATACTTGCTCGCGACGCAAGTGTTCAGGTGCAGTTTTGGTTGTTTCTTCAACACGGGTTGCAAACGCGCTCCGATCCGAAAAGTGCAATGGATGGCGAATCGGAAAAACAGCCCCTCCTTAAGCAGTCGCAGCAACAGCCACAGGATTCAGGATCGGTGCAACGTAAGTATCGAGCGAAAGACCACCACCACACAACGGCGGCGCACTTCCGGAAGAATGTTTGCCGTCGCATTGTTTTTTTTCCTCTCTTTCCCTTTCAACCTTAGAACATTAGTCGTGCCCGCGAATTGGCGCTTATCAAAAGTTTGGAACAAATTTTTTGAGCCTATAATCCTCGCATTACATCCGTAGCCAACAGGGCTCTTCTACGGGAGGTTCGTCATTTTTCCCCTCTGATTTTAAGCCCCGTGTTATGTGATGAGTCAGCTCGCTCCCGATGTTGTCTCTTTTCCACCGAGCAAATTATGCCCTGCCTGCTGCGTTAGAAGCAGAGCGGGCGCTGACTGACAAATGAAAATCACATACTGCCGGTTGGTTTGATGGTTGCACGGAGGAAACGGTGAGACGATGGGACGAGTGCAAATGTGGCAAAGAAATGTTATTTCTTTTGTTTTTATACACATTTGCTCGCTTATCAGCGGGCTGCGGGCACAGAGCAGCAGCAGCAATTGCCCAAGAGATTGTCGTTTCCGAAAGGCCTTTACACTGCGATAGGCAAGGGGGCAACCGCTATGATTGTGTGGGAAGTGAAACGGGTATGTCATAAACATTCACCCCGGTAGAGAAAACAACCCCTCTTACCCGCATCCGCTGCTCCCTGTTGGTATCGATGGCCTTTTCGGATGAGGTTATTTCAGCGATGATATTAGTAATGAATTTATAAAATACCAATTGCATAAGCGACCTACACCAAGGCCTACGTTTGAAAAAGTAAAAAAAATCGTTTCCTCCCTTATCGTCCTGTGTGTGTGTAGTTGCTAACATTATGTGTCATCTTTTCCTTTTCAGCGGTCGTGAATGCTTCACCCATCGGTCCGGACGAGGTGCCGCCCTCGTATCAGCAGGAGCAACAGAATAGTATTATTGTTACGTGCCGTGTCTGCCAGGCACTGATCGACATCTCCTGGAAGAAGGAACAGCATGTCGTCAAATGCCTGCAGTGCAACGAAGCGACGGTATGTGATCTTCGTACTAGAGGCAGGCAAACGACTGAGGAGAGATAGAGAAAGAGAACGAAATGCGAAAAGAACCATGATCGGACATGCTTGATTGCAGCTGAAAGATGGTTGCATTTAACCGTAGCCGTTTTTTCAATGAAATATCTTCACCCGAGAGGAAGAAACCATGCACGGAAGCCTTTTCGCTTGTCGGTATCAGTCCGGAATCTCATCCCCACAGTTTGCTGAAGTTAGTGGCACTCGCCGCCTTTGTGGTGCAACGAAACTTGATCCGTTTAATCCACCCAACCGGCTGGCCAGTGGTTCGGGAAGTGTGGAACGCGCGCATACACATATGATACAGTAGTAACACCGTCTCGTATATTTGTTTGGCATGAAAGTATATTTGTGTGGTCGCTTTCGGGCGCTCGACCAGTGGTTAGCAAAGTGTGTGGTTTGTGCACTTTCAAAACCACAATTTGTGATATTAGTTGTTTGGGAAACTGTAGAAAAGCTTCCGTGCCAATCATCATAATTTATGTACGATGCTTCAGCGTTTTTTTCCTTTTCGATTTCAATATTAGTAACCATGATGATGATTTTACAATTGAACACGGCATTTTATTCCTATGGTGACCGTCATCTATGTAACAGTTTGAATATCCCCACCGCACAAGGCTGTGAGATGAAAAATAAGTCCATAATGAGAAAAATTACACACATATGAACTTTCTAACCTCCGTCCTATGGTGATAGCTGAATGTCTAATGTGGGGATTCCCTTCGAAAAGATACACACAACACAATCGGGAGAAAACGAACTCATTAGACTAAGGGACACTTCACTTAGAAAGACACACGACTGTAAAAACCAAACCTTAGAAGTTGAACATGAAATTGAATCCGGTGTTCTTTTTTAAGCCCAAGTTATAAGCCAAGGATTGGAAGATATTTCCAGAAAATGAACCCCTCCGGACTCTTTGTTGTATTTCACCGCCTACCTTGTCTCGTTGGCGATAAACCATGTGTTTCTCTTTTTCACAGCCCATCCGAAATGCACCGGCCGGCAAGAAGTACGTCCGGTGCCCGTGCAATTGTCTGCTGATCTGCAAGAGTTCTTCCCAGCGGGTTGCCTGCCCGCGACCCAACTGCAAGCGTATCATCAACCTGGCCCCGAGCCCGGTAACGCCACCGCTGATACCGATGCCCGGCATGTGCCGTGTCACCTGCGGTCACTGTCACGATACGTTCTTGGTACGACTTACCTGGATTCCCTTCCCTTCGTATCCTTCGCTCCGTGCGCGTACTAATTTCCATCCCATTTCAGTTTGATACACTGAAGAACAATCTGGCGCGATGTCCGCACTGTCGCAAAGTGTCTTCGGTCGGGGCCGACTTTTGCCGTAAGCGACGCAATCTACACTTCCTTGGTGGAATTATATTTTTGGCAATCGGCATCGGCGTCACATTCGCCACCTACACCTATGTCAGGGTAAGATCGCATTTCGCACAGCCTGCCGAACACTTAACACTGATGTACACCGTTTTCATTCGTTCGTTGCAGGATTATAGTGGAATTTTCGTGGCATACATTAGCCTTTATCTCATCTCTTTGCTGCTGTTCGCAAAGACTGTCTACTACTGTTCGCTAAAGATTAGCAACATCGATGGACCGTTTACAAATGTGGCATCTTAAGCGAAAGACCCACCACAAACACATTCCTACAACACGAGGAGGAGCAGCAATGTGCATTGTTTCTCTCTCTCTCTCTTCTCTCCCATCATGGTGGATGTAGCATGCTGGATCATGGCATGCTTATGGTGATAGCCGGTAGGTAAAGAAAGCGAGTCGGTTATGTGGTGTGTATTCGTGTGTGTTGCTACATACACACTCAGGACACACTAACAGATCGACCAAAATTCGAAAACAAAAGTCAGCGAACTGAATAGGCAGTTCAAACGAAGGAACAAACAAAAAATTTAGCTAAAAAGCATGCACACCGTTGTATGGCAAACTATGCGTATGATCAAAATCAAAAAATATTCACCTGCTATCGAACCATCTCTTCTTGCTTCTTACGATTCGTTTTTTTTGTTTGTTTGTTATGCGCCGCTGTCATAGAAAATTAGTTCGAGCGCAGTGGCAAGAATCGGAGATGGAGCTGTGTTTTGCGCACATCCTTATCTCCGGAAGCAAACGAATGTAAGAACAGGAAGAGAACTTCTACTACACTAGTTTGCGCTCTATTGGCGCCTTAGTTTGTCTAATACTTCCTACCGCTAGGCTTTTTTTGTGTATGTGTGAATGTTTATGTATTAAAAAAGCACTTTTCGGTTTAGGGAACACTGATCCGGTTTTTTTCCGTTATTGGATACTGCAATCGCTTCCGTACTTTGGGTTACTGTTCGTTTAGTTATATGTTTGTTTGTTTTTAAACAATTTGCTACGGTCTTGAGTTCTGTTTTTATCCCACTTAGCGCAGTATATTATGGTTTAACATATTATTGTATAAAAGATTAAAAAACAACAACAAAACCAATGTGAGGACGTAGAAAATATTTGTTCTTATGCTGCACTCGCTGAAAAGGAACACACGAACACATTGCATTGATTGTGAAATATGTTTGGCCATGGGATGAATCGATGGTATGGCTTTAGGCATGCGGAAGTGAAGAATGTCCCGTGCCTGGCCGCACGGGAGAAAGCAAGGAGACACATTTATTCATCCATATATACATACGAAACATAAATTCATACACTACCTTCATGCAAGTGCATTCGTTGCTAGACGGATGTCGCTTTATGTAGTACTAGTATCGTAAGAACATAATTGGACACAGGGAGTTGAAAGCGATCGGTACACCTTCAGGAGTGCTGCTTCAGTGCGTGATACGTGGCGTTCTCACGAATGCTCGCTATTCGCGGAACAAACAGAGACACACACACACGCGATGGGTTATATAGCTAATGTTTTACTAAAGATTGAACATAACTTAAGTTACGTATTCGAACGCAAGATCGCCTGTAAATTGAGCACGCGTCCCTTCACTGACGGTGTCCAAACAAACCAATGTTAATCTTGAAAAATGTACTATCCCCCTATTGTTCTACAATGATATTATTTGTATAATCTTAAACCTACCAGCATGAAATGAAACGTATAGAAAGAATTCTGTGGAATCAGTTTTTGCGGTATTGTTGAACAGCAGCAGGAGGTGAAACCGTATGCGTGTGGGTGTAGCTAAACCAAATGCGTGTTACAAAAACGCTTTGATTGGATTCGGACGGATGTATCGCACGGATAGGCTGCGGCGGCTGAGCGGCTGTGGCGGAGGTTTGAGACGAGCGCAGAGCTGAAGCGCTCCTCCCAACGATAAAGTAAAGTAAAATACGCTTTCCACAATTTCTCACCCCACTAGGAGACGAACTCCCTGCTCTTCGAGTTGTGTCAGGTATGAAGCAGGAATAAAGGCAATTTAGATACAATAACGCACACCGGGGGTCTTATTCACGAATGGGTTGGGAAAATTGATGTGCTGATTGGCAAAATTGTTTCTCCACTAGCTCCACGTATCCACGCTAAGTTCATGGCCACCGCTGGGATCATCCAGTATGCTGCTCAGGTACGACATCACCGTGTACGTTCCAAACTGTCAGGAATTTATTCCTGGGGGACCACAGTTTGTTAGCTTGTGCTTCACTTCCTCCAGGTTCACCTGTCTCTCGGTGCATAACATCGTCAGGAACTGCAGGTACTCTTCGTAGTCTAGCGTCGATTTGCTGGGGGAAATTGGCAAACAAATAACGACTTCATCGCAAATGATTCTCCACGCACGTGTACTGCCGCGCAGAGGGTAATGTAAAATGTGTAATGCACGCGATTATACCCCCTTTTTCCCACCCAATTACCATGACCTTACCGAAACTCGAAGAATGTTAGCCCAGTCTGGGTGAGGGTGAAATGTTTGGCACCGATCAGGTCCGCCTGTTGCATCCAGCAATCGCTCTGGGACAGCAGGATGCGTTTCCCGTCGCCTTGGAAGGAATTTAACGATGGCCGATACTTGGCAAACAGCGTGAACATCGAAGCGAGCGTTGGTGGTTTTGCTTTGCCCGATGGATTAGACATTTGAATTTGGTGGTACTTAAAAATTTTGAATGAATAACAGCGGTTGAAATATGCCTGAGGAGGGGACGGACAGAGAATGAATGTTTTACTTCGCAAGTAGCAACCGAAAAACGACGTTGCTAGGAAGCCGTTACGAACCATGACAGTGGATACTTTGGTAACATTTTTAGGGTTGTCGTAGGGCAGTATAGATCTTCCAGATTGTCTTGTTGTGCTCAAACAAATTTTTCGTTAATTTTTCACAGCGATACAGTTGTAAAAATGATTGTAAAAAGTGTTTCTTCGTAAATTTAGCATTATATAAACCTTTTATGCATTCAATATTTTAATGAGCAATTGATTAGATTTTTTAGATAAAAGATATTTATTATTCTTAATTTTTTATTTGTATTTATTTGGATGTTGTAATTTTTTGGCAAAAGGATGCTTTTGGGTAAATTATTGTAGTTTAAAAATCCAACGAAGCTTCACGCTATATTCATCTTGATTGTTGTTTCATCATGCATATATTCATCTTGCATTTGCTGAATCCAACGGCCACCAACTCTGAGAATTTTAAAATATGGTTGACGGTCCAGTATATTTTAACCACCAAAAAGTCTGTAGAAATTGATTCAAATTAAATAGATATAAATTAAATACATTTCTCATATTGTTAGATATAATTGGAGGATTATTGACTCTCGAGTGATTTATACTTTTCACCTGTTATGTGGGAGAATTGAAATTGGAAAAACTTCATGTGAAGGCGTAAATCTGTACAGCCACCAGGTTGGCTCATATTTTCTTTTTGGCCATTTTGTTTAATCAGCTGTTCAAAACTTGTCAAAATACAATTAAAGTATGAAATAAATTGCATGTAAGCTATCAGCATAACTACCATATCTTAGTTTGCTTCTCAAATTTATTTTTCTACAAATAAAAATGAGCATCTTGTTGCATAGATGTGTCGAAACCAAAATGTCAAACTGATAGTAACCTCCCAATTGTCAAATCAACGCCCATGAGCGAACCTGCCTCGTGTACAAACCTTCGATAAGACCGTCGAAAAAAAAAACGAGGCAAAAGCAGTGAAAAAAATTCACAATTTTGCGGTCGCCGCGGTATCGTACACGATGTAAATATTTTTGCCGACTTGGAGAATAGCATTTCGCAGGTAGCAGTATCGGTACGAGGTGTTCATACGTGTGTGCAAGCGTGTGCGAGTGCGCGTATGTTATTCTGGTGCATCCAAAAAAGGTATTGTCCGAGTTGCCGGAACCTCCACAATGTGCTTTCCCTCCCACCTGTATTACTTCCTGTCTCGCGGCACCTCCGCTGCCGTCACAGTCGGGTTTCTATTCTTACCTTTCCCGCGGTTGCGGCCCATACCACAGCCAGTGGCCTCGTGTCTTGCAGTCGTCGGTGTGTGTCGTAAAATTCCGATAAGAAAATGAAGTGTTGAAGGCAGCTGCTGCTGCGTGAACGGTGGAACTTTTCCGCTGTTCGGCACTACGCTGTTGAATCTAGATTGCGTATTGCTTCGTCCCGTATGGGGCGCCAACATAATCTACGGTAGAGTCATGCATTTGAACGCACTTACAAATGGACGATGGTGAACATCGAAGCGTCGCGTCTTCGCTTTTGGAGGAATTCGAAAATGGAGTCTTGCCGTGCTAGTTGCTGCTTATGTTCGAGTGATTTTCGTGTAACGTAGCGCGTGTGAGTGTATGTTCCTAAGCCGGAGAGATTAGTCACATTTTTCCTCCTCTGGCATTCTCGCTCGATTCGCAGCCGCAAAAAAAACGCGCTCACCATGTGTCAAAAGTGGTGCATCGTCGTCCTGCGTCGCCTCTGCGCCGGTGGGAAAATGCAAAAAAAAACAGTTAATTGCATAGCAGGAGCGCAAATGGCGAGTGGAACTGCGAGCTCTGTGCACCGATAAACCGACACCGAATGCAGTGCCACAAAGAGTGCATAATTTCGCCGGGCCGGTACATGGATTCGATCGTGGGGTTGGACAGCTCGGCCTTTGACGGAAGCGGAAAGTGAAAGCCTGCCGTCGACACACGAGAAACCAGAATAGGGAGGGAAATGCGTTTAGATGGAAGCGGTGCCAAAAAAGGTTACAACTTTTGCTTTCACGCGCCATCCTTTCCGTGGGAAGATTTCGTGCGAAATTACTAGCTAGCCGCCGTGTGGCGTGAAGTCATCGATCCTGTGTTGTGTTTTGAGATGATGCAGGAGTAAAATAGTCACAACAACAAAAACTCACTCGCTTACTTGGATGTGCAAACAGTTGTCAAACGTCGGAATGTGCATTGGAGTGAAATAACTAAACAACTCCTTCGCTAAACTACTGGAGGAAGTGGCTTCCTGTATAAAAATGTGAATTCGCAGGCCATCCGGTACACCCACCCACCAGCAAATCAGCAGGCAGAAGATCATTCGCGAGCGGATTATATTTTTATGCGTGCTTTCTGTCAAACCGCGTTCCCCACCGGTTCAACCATATGCAGCATTTCGTTGGAAAATTGGAGGAAAAATCGTGTGCGCTCCTGTGTGTGTTTGGTGCGTGTTAAATCCGTGTCACTCTATTTTCGATCTGGCCTCCCTTCGTTTCTTTCTCTGATACAAGCAGCAAACCGATCAGGCGGGAGGCAGATCATCGCGGCTGGTAGGGTTCAGCTGGTGTCAACTTTTCGGCTTTTTCTTCTTTCACTCTCGCTGGTCACGAATGAGTCCGTTGCATGGCATGCTCTGCATTTTCAGCTGGAAAATGCACCCAGGTGGCAGCGGATCTGAGGCGGGCCTGAAATTAAGTAATTTTACTGCTCACCCAAACGCACACACGCTAGTTCCACGAAAATCGATGCACAAAGTTGCATAAAGTGCGCCGTTAAATGCATTCGTAAATTAGCTACGTCCACAAGTTTCCCTCTTCCGCTAGGGTAGGAGCCACCGCGGGCATTTTTCCTCTCCGTGTGTGCATATTGTGCAAGCCTTTCGTTATGGTTGATAAAGTTTTGTAAAAGGTAATAGCGAGGCTTCCGGTGTTATTAACCGCACACACCCCGGTGGTCGTCGAGCCGGTGGTTGCGTCGTTACCGCCGGTGTGCGAGTACAAGAGATTACTATTATTTTCGCACAAAGGCGGGCGTCACGTGCGCACCACACGAAGAGGACACGCGTTGTAATCACATTAGCCGGTGGCTGCATTTTTCACCGCGTCGAACATACTGCAGAAACTTTCTCGATAAACGAAAGCAAACGCTGCACGTAATTATTATTGCGAACTATTAGCTGTGGTCAGCAGGAATCTATCCTTTCGCCTGAGTTAAGCATTCATTGTGTACGTTGGGCAAAGTAGGCTAGCGGGTGATCTTTGCAAGTTTTTTTTTTAACAAAACGCACGACCTGTTGATTTTGCATCGTTCCATGTCGAAGAAGATTACGAAGGCAGCCGCGGTCAACTGGCACTTGGCGACCTTATTCGGACAATCGTTTGCAATCATTCCACATACGTGCGCACCCCTCGCCGACGCCATTGAACTTCGATGGCCACCCCACTCTTTTGGAGAAGCGCATGATGAATGACGGGATGGTTAATCGAGGCTGATTGTGCAGTGCAGGGGAGCGGAAAGGGGGGCCATATGGATTACCTTGAGCTCCTTCCAGGCGCGCGACATTTCCATACAAGTGGTGCGTAGCCATTTCAATTCGCAGTAAAAAATAAAACTTCACAAAACACGGTGTGTGGGATGATGTACGAGACGACGCTGTGCACGCTTTCGAAGATCAATATGAGTGTAATGCGTTGATAAATAGAAACGTCTCAAGATGATTATTAAAAATTTAAGGTCGACTTACAGACTGTGTGTGTGGGTCTGTAGGTCGCTTCTTTGCTAATAAATGTAAACGAATTTTTTACAGTTCTGAGCATGACTTAAGGGGATGAAACACTATTTCACAATAATTCATAACGTAATCATGATAACATAATTGATCATTAGTAATCTACAATAGATAATGCCATTCACTGTACCACAATCATGCAGTAATAACGCACAATCATTTTTTTGCTGTGAACTCATTAGCATGTAGATTAAATCAGAATTGATAAAAACGTTTATTATTTTGTGTGGAAAATGGACTCGGGATGAGTCCCCACACCATCCTCTGAATAATCTACATTTTATAGGTCAACACACACGAATCTACGTAAGCATTCGTTTTACGATGTTATTCTAAAAGTTTGTAAAAGCAGCTCTTCTATCACCGTAGCGTCGATCTCAGCCTGCTCTGACTCTGTCGAAATTTTCGTAGAAAAACAACTTCCAATCTATGCGAGACTATGTTTATTGATTTCCATGGCCAAATTACAGCCCGATGCTTTATCGTATTGTTTATTACCACTTCAACCTGGGACATTTCTGCGCCTCTTCGCTTTTCAAGTTCATGTGCAAACCGAACCTGCCGCAGACCGTTCGGAAGCAGCACGTGCAGCGGATGCGGTGTCGTAATAATGATGATGGAGCTCTCCTTCCCCGCCCGAAACTTCGCCCCATCTCGATATCTTGTTTATTTTTCTGTTTCCACTTTTAGTTCCACGCGAGCAGCTGATAGCGCGCGATAAGCAAAGCCGCGCAGGCGACGGGCAGCTGCTTACACGCGGTACCTACTTTGCCCTCGCTCTATTGCTGGTTATATTGGGCAATCGTTCCCGGTGGGGTACTAGATTCGCCGGAACCAGGCACAAGGATTGCGTCGGAATTTGCGATGACCTACAATTACACCTGTGTACGACCGGCATTCGAGCATCGATCAAACATGCAGTCGCGGCGTACGTAAACAAACAGAACGTTGGAACTACTGCGGCGTGGAAACGTTCGCTCTGTCCGCTATGGAAGAAGGAACGGACATCCTTGCGAGGTGGATGAAATTAGTGAGATAAAGAGAGAGAGAGAGAGAGAGAGATAGAGAGCGAGAGGAATGGCGACCCATCCATAATCAACCCTTTTGCGTTTTGCTACAGTTGCATGTAAACGGCTCGGCAAAACTTCAAGTCATTCGCCAGCGATAGTGTTTGTGCATCGCACTCATACAACCCACCTTGTCTTGCAATCCCCCTCGCAACATTGCGTGACAAGTGCCACTAGCCAAGAGCACCGTGGGCTCTCGCGAAGCAACACGCCAAGTGCGCGGTGGTAAATAAATCAGGTGTGTTACCACAGCCGATACCGAAAAACGATCGCCAACCGCAACGGCGAACCTAGTCTGCCTTATCGCTCGGTGTCGGTGAGATTGGTTTCCCGATTGGACCGGCCCGTCTCCTGACCGGTTTGTGACGCCAGCCAACCCTCGCAGCTCGCAGTTATCAACGCACTCCGATTGTCGTGTCCGGGACGCTCAAGCACGAAGCACGATAAACGACGTACCCCGCCGCGTGTCGTACGCCTTTGAATTAAGACTTGTTGATATCAATTGAGCCTGTACTGGCCACGTCCTTGGGTGCGTTTTAGGAGCCGCGTCGTTGACCGCACGATCCAGGCGCCAGCATTTGTCGCTAGACGTTTATTTAGCTTTAGCCTCACGGTAGCGAAACGCGTTCGAGTGGGCTTTATTTTTGATTGAAGCATACTTTCCCGATGCTAATTGTACTAATTGTTACAGCTCGAACGGATCTACGTTTTTCGGACTATTAAAAGTTCGAAAGGGAGATTGGAAGATCGTGGGATCGATCCCGATCGATCGAGCATTTTTTTTATTATCAATCGTCACGTGATCTTTGATCTCGTGGCTAGTTAACGTGTGGCGGTCGCGATCGGCCCCGAAGCCGTTCGAGACGCTCGAAATAGGTTGTCTATCAGTTGCTAAATTGTGTTCAATTTCCAGACCAAAGTCAATCGCCATTATTGCTCGTTCGATGACAAATTTGCATGAACAAATGGATGAAGCTGGTGGTCCCTCCCGGGGGCTTGCATACATTCCGGACCTATTTCTAGCGTACCCGGTTGACACCGGGAGCCACCTTTTATGAACACACCGGACAGCCGTTCGGATCAACGATCTGGGCGGCTGATATGTGAGCTCAGATTCAATCAGATGCTGTCATCCCAAAATGGTCCCGCGACACGTGCGTCGTTAGAATGTAGTTTGTCGATTCGATCCGACCTTTTTAGGCATCATCGAAACGTTACCCTTTGTCCCCCATCACAGGCTGCCGTGAATTACATCGCCTATGGGTTGAATCGTTGTATGATCCCCTTCCTCTTTGCTCTGTCCATTCAACTCCGGGAAAAAAGCACGGTAAAAATGGCTCATTTTTCGATGAATAACAAATTAAAGCGACAGCTACTAAGAGCTTGCCCATGTGGCGGTGACACGTGCCCGCGCCGCGCTTAATGCGGTTATGTGATGTGGATGAACTAAAGCGGTCACGTCGGTTTGGAGGTTGCTTCCTCCTGCTACTCCTCCTTCTTCACGGCAAACAATTGAACACTGTAGTAACCTGCAGTGGAACAAACACCGAAAACCTGGCACCCCGTCTCGGTTGAGAGCGTTTTTGAATGTGTGGCGCATAATAGCACCCTTTCCCGTCGGGTTGGGTGGTCGGTAGTTTGGTGGGTGCATCGTTTACCATACGGACGCCATTCTAGGGTGACGCCTCAAGATCGGTGTTGTTTATTTTCAAATTCTAGCACAAGTGATAACGCGCGCTTGCTCCAGTCCCGTCCTCTTCCCAGGAGCGTGGCACCGTAAAGTCTGTTATCAATTCCGGTGCGAAATAAATAGTGCCTGCGAGAGTAAGCGGGTTTTGCGGTACGTCGTTCGCGAGCTTTCGGTGCCACCCACATTTCTGCAAATCATTATGCACCCGTACCGTACCAACTTTACCAAGTAACCACCAGCGATTAATGGTTTTTCAATGCTGTATCGTTCCAGGGACAGGCAGACTGGCGCGCAAGGTGTACCTCTAACTAACAACTTAATGATTGAAATATGTGGCAAACGTTTCTTTTTTTTTTCGTGTGTAACGCAACGCGCACATCACTCATCCGATGAACTCATTCCGAAGTCCGCACGCGTAATCTCAGCCGTTCGTGATAAACTCCGGGCACGGTTATACGGCTTGCGCAACAGCAGACAAAGATTGCATAAATAATAATGCTAAAATAAGGACAATTCTCATACGGTCATTTTTTGTACGCAATTTTGTGGCCATTTGTAACTTTCAACCCACGACGACGCGGTGCTCGATGCGTGATTGCAGCTTATCGGTTTATCGATATGCCGTGGACTTTAATTTATACAAGACCAACAATCAATAAATCATGCAAAAAATCATGATTAAAAGGCAGCGTGCTGATTGGCGCAATATAGTAGCAGCACGCAATTAAAATTCTTTGCTAGTGAGATTATATTCGTTGGTTTTTTAAGAAAAAAACATTTTTTTCGATAAAAAATTGAATTGCTGCCAAGAATGTCACCAATTGTTTAGTTATTTTCTGTTGCTTATTATATACAAAATCTTTTAAAAACCTTTGCGCCCTTCTTGCAAACATTCGAAACGGTTTGCAAAATAAACCTAATCTGCAACTTTTATGCTTACCCTTTTCGCTCATTATTTCCCTCCAGCATGAGATTTCTGGCAGCGGTAATAAAATATGCTGCACAGCGTGGTGTCGCGCCGCAATTTCACGTTTTGGTCCAGTGGGATATTGTGGAATCGTATTAATGCCGATCATTGGGTGAATTCTGTGGAATTTGCGTATCGATCATATTACACCGGTTGCGTTCGCAAACGTTCTAAAAGGAAACAACATAACGTGGATTCCGATGCAGTCTCTGCTTTGTTTGCAGTTGCAGAAGCCTTCTAGACAGCCGAAAACATTCAAAAGTTGTCTGCAAAAAAAAGCTGTCACTCGTAAAAAACGATTTTCTACTTTGGTTGTGCTTGTAATGTGTTAGGTTTTATAGTTTTAAGGTAATTTTAATGTTAGATCAGGATCAGTGTACATATCTTTAATATCTATGTTGAGCACCCCTGCTTACATCTCGCAGGAGCGAAACTCCGGCTAACGGCGGGCAACTACCTATACCGATTTCCTTTTATTGCCATCACACCGGCATTGCAAACTATTCGTTGATCCCAGTGTGTGGGGGCTTTTTTTTGTGCGTGTCTAATTCGTTCTTTCCGCGATACGCGTCGTGGTTTCTTTCGCACGGTGTGCGTCATGGATCGCGCTGATTGGCCAAAATTTTCTGCCGACGGCATCGTGCCAGTTGAGCGGTTCCACAATTCCAGGAAAAAAACAACAACGGCAGGCAACGGTGGGACCAACGCTACGATCGCTTTCACGAAAAATGAGAACCTACTTCAGCTGTCGTTGTGCAACGGGCAAAGAATTTCTGTTTTTTTTTGTTCTCCCATCCGTTGCCGCCACCCAAGCTGACTCGTTAGTTCTCGTTGCCGCTTTTAGCCATTCTCCGGCGTCTCGGATCGCGGTTTTCATTATAAAAACGGAAGCAACGGCCGGCGTTAGGTGCCAGTAAGTGCTACAGTGCCGGGAGTGAATGTAGAACCGATGGTGGTGTTTGGTTAAGTTTTCGGTTCGTTGTGTTGTGTCGTTGTTGAGATCATTTTTATGTGTGTGGTTTTTCTATCGGTCTTACAAGAGCTTATAACAAAAAGAGAGTTATAACGAAAGCGTTTAGGGACGATGTAAATAAATATAATTTTATGATTTTTTCTCTTCTACCCAACTTAACCCGCCTACTACAGACGGAAGTGTTCATGGCATCAATCATAGCACACGCTGCTATTATGTGCGGAAGGGGCTAGAGGTGCCCACGAGGCGTAAAATTAATGCTGCTAATACTTTTTTGATTTCCCATAAACAATTCCCTTCATTCCGCTCCCCGACGGGTGCTATAGCCACCTGAAAATTGCACCAAATGCGAGCAGAAAGGTCGCGTAGAGCAGCGAACCTTTGGAAATGAATTAACTGGGGTCGTGTAACGTGTGGTTTGCCAAAATTCTCATTCCCTTCGAGAGCCGCCATGTTCAGGGTCAAAACGGCAATAATGTGCTGCCTGACATGCCCTGTATAGAAGCATGATTTTGGCGATGGTTCTGGCGCACGATAGAGAGCAGTTGAGAAAGTTTGATCAAACAAATTTCTCCAACCCCTCCTCGACGGTGTACTACGGTGTACATCGGCATGCTTTCGTTTCATTTCGTTCCGTGCAGGATTTCACGTCACGCACACCACCACCTACACGATTCCCCAATTTTCGGACCCAATGCCAGGGTCTGTCGGTCCCATCGACAGGCCAAATCGAGAAGGGCAAAACAGTGAGCCTTTGCCTCACTGCCAAGGCTATTGAGTTGTTGAATGTAAGACGGAGCGGAACACGCGAACACAATGGGACCTTCTGCTGCAGGCTCAAATTCGGTGTAACGTTTGCCAGGATGTGAAGCTGCGAGAAAAACCCGCGCGCAATATCGGAGCCATTGTGAAAAGCAATGAACGAAATGAACGATGTGAATAGTGAAATGAGCAGCTAGTTCGATTGAAAATTTCAATAACTACTCGAAACTCGGCGAGCTGAATCGAGTCACAGCGTGGCGGTATTTTCACACTGGGTGGAAAACTTGAGTCGCATAAATAATTGCCTTCATTTGTCCCCTTCCCAGCGTGCGTTATCGATCATCAGAGCTCTCTGGCCCCTAGTTGATCGACAACGCGCGCTACAAAATGGAGCGATAGCGTGACATGTTTCAATTTCGTATTATCATATCGAAGTGGCATCTAATTTAAACTATTTATATTATCTATTTCGGGTGGTTAACAATGTTTTAATATAGTTTAACTTTTTTCCGCTTTTCCAGGAGTGTTCGGTTGAGCGGACGATGCCTCCTCTAGTGACGTTTGTTCGGGTACTTTCGTAAGGACAATAAATGGAATTGAAAATATTGGACCGCAGCAGCGTTCGGCGGGTACGGAGTGGTGTTTTTCGGAGTGACATTTAGTGTTTAAAGGACCTACCGGTAGAGGAGTGTTCAGTTGAACTGGCGGAAGCGAGCGGGTTGTGTCTGTGTGTTTGAATAGAGAAAAACATACTACTAGCTTTGAGGTGGTACGGCTGTAGAATTTAAGCATTCGAGTCAGCTCCGGAAAGCATCATGGCCCGCCACTTCATGGCCGTCTGTGTGGTGTGTCTGCTCTGTGCGGACCACGTCCCTTGCAAGCAACATTTCACGGACATCGGTAGTAAATCGTCCGAGACGGTCGATCACCACCACCAGCGCGAACTGGCAGCAATTGCATTTAGCCATTCGTCGACCTACACACGGAATGAGGAGTACCAGCAGCAACAGGATCACAGGAGAGTGAAAAGGCACCATCACCACCACGACGAGGAGGACAAAACGGAGCACGGGAGCGGCGATGTACCGACGGAGTTTGATCGGCTGTTGAAAGCGAAGGTAGAACAGTTTGTGCGGAAAATCTTCACCGCGTACGGCGATCCGGAAACCATGACCATGGGAGTGAAAGGGTTCGAGAGCATGATGCTCCAACTGGATATGTTCCGGTTGGTGACGGACAAAGAGGATGTAGATCGCACCGTGGATGATGTGCACGGTGTGGATGCAGTAAGCCAGGTGAATTCTTCGAAGGTAAGTAATCTGGTTGCGAATTGGTTAGAGCAAGCGATGCATATTAAATTGTGTTTCTCCTTTCGTTTCTGTTGCAGTGTATTAACAGTAGTGACTTTCTACGGCGCGTTACACAACCGAGAATTCCATCCCAGGAGTGGGCGGAAGCGATGGCAGCTATCAGTGATAACAGGAGTAGTAAGCAGGCGGAAAAGGAAGGCAGCAATAGCGTCGTCGGTACTGAGGATGCTAAAAAAACACTAAATGAAAGGATACAGGATGATAGTGTCATCGCTAATAGTACTAGCATTAGTAACACTAGTAGCAGTAGTAACACAAGCGACCACAGGCTGCTAGTAGAGGTGCATGTACCAGAAGAGAAGGCGAACGCAAGCACCACAGTCGAGCCGGCATCGGAACATCAACCCGTATCGGTGTTGTCGTCGGTGCTGTTTGGTGAACGCGACCTTTACAACGTGTGCCCGCTGCTGCTGGCTCATCTGCTGTCCAAAGTACCACTCGAACGATCCGGTTGCTTCGATACGGACAGTATACCACCGTTACAGGTGAGCAGTTTGCTCGAGCACAACGATCCACATCATCATCACCACCATCACCATGGCGACGAGGGTTCATCCGAGATGGCGGTGTGGATTTACTCGTCCGTTGCGATACTGGGCGTGAGTCTGTGCGGTTTGCTCGGTGTGGTCGTGATACCGTGCATGGACAAACATTTCTACCATCACGTGCTGCAGTTTCTGGTCGCACTGGCCGTCGGTACGCTGTGCGGCGACGCGCTGCTGCATCTGCTTCCCCACGCGATGATGTCGTCGATGGAGAACGCGAAGGCTGGAAACGCGCACGACTCGATGATGTACAAGGGGCTGGCGGCCGTGCTGGGTATCGTGTTTTTCTACTTCATGGAGCGTTTCCTGAACGTGATCGCCGAGTGGTACAAATCGCGCGCGAAAAAGGATAAACCACCGTCGCGGGTGCGTGTGATGCGCGATCCGGAATCGGCTTCCCTGCATGCCGCTAGTGAGAAGCAGTGCAAGCACAAGTACAGCTCGTACCCGTACTGCTACGACGAGATAGCGATGGACACGAAGGACGATCACCACGAGCACAATGCGACGGGTGGCACGAACGAGAACCATAACAGTGCGTTGGCCAAGTGTGCTAATCAGCACCATAATGGTAATGGCGAGCTGCTGGCGGCTGGGGGCGGTGAGCATAGCAACAACCATCATCAGTCACCTGCGGCGCGGGAGGACACCGCGGACAATAACACGGTATCGACGAACCTGGACGATGGATCGATCGAGAGCGAGCAGGTGGGCAACAATCACCATCACGGTGGTGGTCGGCACGGGAGCAAGTCGTCGTCGTCGGAACCGGCCGGTAGTAAGTTGCGCTCGGAGAACTATACGATCATTTTGCGCGAACACGAAACCAAACACCACGGCCATTCGCATACGCATGGACACGTCCATTCGCCGCCCGGTTCGCTGTCGGCCGTCGCGTGGATGGTGGTGATGGGCGATGGGCTGCACAACTTCACCGATGGCATGACGATTGGGGCGGCATTTGCGAACAACATCGCCGGTGGGTTCTCGACCGCGATCGCCGTCTTCTGTCACGAGCTGCCGCACGAACTGGGCGACTTTGCGGTGCTGCTGAAGGCGGGTATGTCGGCGCGGGAAGCTGTCTACTACAATCTGCTGTCGTCGCTGCTCAGTATGCTCGGGATGGTGGTCGGCATTATCGTCGGCCATCAGCCGGAAGCGTCGGCGTGGGTGTTTGCCGTCGCCGCCGGGATGTTCCTGTATATCGCAATGGTGGATATGGTGAGTTGAGTTGGTTAGGTGGCTGTGGTTTGATATGTGAGGAATGCGACTTTTACACACATTTTCTCCGTGTTGCTTTACAGATTCCCGAGCTCACTTCGTCGCACGGTGCGGAGGAACGATGCAAAACATCGGAGTTTCTGCTACAGTTCCTGGGCCTGACCGTTGGGTTCAGCATCATGATGGTGATTGCTATGTACGAACACGATCTGATGGAACTTTTCGTCGATTGAGCAGTGATCCGGCATCATAAATCATCTCCAAGATAAACAACAAGCGTAAACCACCAACTCCTCGGGGGTGCTCCCGGGGTCGTCCTCTCGACAGTTCCTCGACGCATAGCGTCGATTTCGTGTGTGGTCGTCACTGAATTACTACGTTTAAGCGGAAGTTTATCTTTAAGCTTGTCATTTTCTCCCCTTTACACGCGCCTACACACTATCTGTACAGTTATAACTTAATGTGGCAACGAATCATGCACGAAAGGATTACAAATATCTCCTAACACAACACCATTGGCCGAAAAGAACGGTCTCACCCCTCTCTCACCCTTACACAAAAACGCATGCTGAGGCGAATGTTTGTAGTATCGTGGCAAATAGGACGGTTATGCACGGTAGGGAGATGGTAAGCTTCTTCCTAGCTGTAAGAATAATGTGATTATTGCGATAATGTGCAGCAGAAGCGTGAATCTAAATACGCATAAAAAAGAAACACGTCTAAACGGAACTGAAACGTATGAAAAAAGAAACGCTAACGAAGTCGATTAACAACTGCCGCCACGTGGAGGTGGCGTGTACAGTAACTGTATCAACGACGCTTGTAGTTGAAGGGGAAATCAGGTGGAGGCGACAGAGTCGTTTTGAAATCTGCGCTTGCTTCAACTTCGCTCTAGGGTTCTATCTCACAATTTTCCTAATTTCAAGTAGCAAGTAGGATGGTAGATTTTTTTAAACATACACACCCACACACAAGTACGTAATGCTTCTCCAAGCTCTCCGATACCTAACATGAAAAGTATTACAAAAACCTTATCCTAAACAAAAAAGCAAAACCAACAGAGTGCAGGATGAATAGTACACGGACGTAGTATCTCCCTATTGGGATACCTTTCTTTTGGATTCGTGAAATGGCCTAGAACCTTAACTCTTCTGCCAGTAAAGTAAACTCTTCACATCCATACAGTTCTGAGCTGATTTATCGTACGAATTCAAATCAGTCGCGTTTTGAATTTGCGTTTCCTCTCGTTTCACGGCCCCAGGGTTTACTTGTTTCGAAAGTGTTGTTTAGTTTTATACCAAGTATGATGCAAACGGTACTTAGAGACAGTACGTTACTATTTTTCCTTTAGTTTTGTCGTGCTGCAATTATTATGTCCTCTTATACTTAGGAAAACTATGAACAACACCTGGATTAGGGTCCGTAACATTAGGGTCAGTAACAGCATTTTTACAGCACTCTCATCTGTACATAACATCTTGTTGTGGCGCCGATGCAATCTATTCATGCAGCTCGATCCGTGTTGCTTCACCTGGGAAGCAAGTGCATACATTTCGGCCAGATCAGATACAAGAAAACGTGCGCGTCAGCAGTCCTGTGTACTTTCCAATATCATCGTGTCGACTAAAATAGGACCCTCTTGACTGAGAACTTAGGCAAACTATCATCATCAACAGGCAGAAAAAGCAAGCAGTACACTTTCTTCTTCTAGGTAGCTCTTAAGTAGGATAACAAATTTTGGTAGTCTTTAGCGTTGAATTGCGTTTTATTTTTCATTAGGTTTTTCTATTGTTTTAAGCTTTCTAAACCTTTGTAGCAGGCAATAATAAATGGAAATCATGATGAAATAACAACAACATCCCGCATACCGAACAATAAACCATTCAACCGAATTGCTTGAATTGTTATTCATCAGAAAGAAAAAAAAATGATTCCGTGATCACGAAATTGGAGCAGTAACCATTGCTTTTGAATTTGGATTTGTCACAAACGTGTTGCGGTTTAAATTGGGAGAATACAGCAAAATTGTACAGAATGTCACGATTTCTGGGGGAATCGGCTGTCACAGCCACCCAAACCACCATAAAACGGGTGACCGTTCCAGTAAGAACCAGCAGCCGTTCGTATGGTAAGCGATCAGAGGCGCTTAAGGAAAAGAAATGGCTCTACAAGCAAGTGCTGGAAAGCGTTCGTTTTGGGATCGCACCACAACTTAACCTAACAGATTCTACGCTTGGCCGGGCAACGTCACGTATGTGGATGCGGCTAAACTCCGCTCAACAGCACGCTCAACACATGGCCGATGAATACCAGCTGAAAGAGAAGGTTACCGGTGCGGTGAAGCTAGTAGGTGGTTGGATCGTTGCCGTGAAAAACTTCATCATTTTGAAACAATTTTTCCACTTGGATCATGTGATCGATAAAGTTTTGCTGGCGCTGGAAGAGAAGATAAGAGCGACACGGGAAAGTCAACTGGTGCCAGATGAAAGCGTTACTTTTCGGGTAGATAAAAATATGCGAACGAAAAATTGTACGACGATAATGGTCAACCGTGACCCTTGCACTAGCGGAGTTACCCGTGCGGTGCTGAAGGAAGAGAAGCTGGAAGATAGCTACGTTGTTTCAAATATGGTACGGAATAAACAATAAATGAATATAAGATTTTTTTGTTCATTGCAATAAACGTGTTCGTTCCAGAATTTTTAGGTTCTAAAATATAAGAATTTAAATTGAACAAGCAGTGCATGTAAATTATCCAAACAAAAAACAGAAACATCAATAATCCGTAATGGTGCGTAACAACCGTTACATTACAGTATGAAGGATTCAAATGAAAAAATAGTCATTTTATTAACTTTTAAATTTGGTGAAATTCAAATAATGTTAGAATATTTGGAATTTTCAAGTGGTGCAGAACACTGTTCTCGGCAAACAAGCGAATAGTACTCGGCCATATGTTTCGACGGACTGGTAGTGCAAATTCCTCCTACAAGAAGAAATATTCCACATGAAAAGCATGAAAATCGTTTTTGAATAGGTACGGTGTGATTTGGTACAATATTTAAATTACAGATTATTTTAAAATTCTAGAATTGCATTTCAATGCATAGAAAATGTATCTGAGGTAAATAAAGTACGTACGTACTACAGAAAAAGCATGTTTGATTGAAATTATTGAGGTTAGCAATTTTCACTATTTGAGACAGTAGAATTTCGGAGGAAGGTCTCTATGTAGAGACAGTTATTTAAAGGAGAATTTCAACAAATTTGCTTGATTCCTTAAAAACTTGAAAACTGGAATCAAACATCGGAACATTGCTTATTGTGAGGCCTTGCTGGTAGTCTCCCCAACGGAACATCGCCAATCTTAAACGAAACACAGTGAAGTTGTCAAAGTTGTTGGCAATGTTGCTGACGTTTCCGAAAACTGTTCGCTAGAAATACGATTTTCACGTCTACCTGTAACCGATATTTCTAAGGGTAACGTGGAGATCGAGGTCCAAAACGGTCTCGCACTGAGCTTCCCTCACTACTGGCCACTCCCGGAAAATGATTCCAAAAGGGTTGACGTGCAGCATAAGCGGGTCGTTGTTGCTGATAGTGCTCCTGCTTGCCATCGGCGCCAACTTGGACCGTGTAAGCGGCGACGTGGGACTGGTGCACCGCCGCTTCGAGTACAAATATTCCTTCAAACCACCGTATCTGGCGCAGAAGGATGGCACAGTGCCGTTCTGGGAGTACGGAGGACGTGAGTATTGGCATCCGGTCTGGGGGACAAAACGATATGGGGGACTGTTTCGGTAGGCACCGAACCGAAAAGACGAGTGCGAGCGAGATGGCAGCAGAGTTGGTCGCGCAAACAGTTACACGTCAGAGGATTTTTGGTGGACCAACAACAACGTGAGCCTGACTGGAGTTTCCGAGCGATAAGCCAGCTAACGCAGAACGAGGGAGGCAAATTACAGGATGATTTACAGACACCTGTTGTCGTGGCGGCCGAACCAACTCCATCTGCTTAAAAACCGGTTCGCATGAAATGCATTGGATAGTGAAAGTGTTCTACCGACAGTCACCAAATCCTTTCCGAATGTCTGATGTCCTTCCTTTGCTTAACCCGTTTTCTTTGATATTGGTGTATTTTTTCAGATGCGATTGCCAGCTCGGAGAACGTGCGTATTGCACCGTCCTTGCGTAGCCAGAAGGGAGCCATTTGGACGAAGCAAAAGACGAACTTCGACTGGTGGGAGGTAGAGATCGTGTTCCGGGTGTCCGGTCGGGGTCGTATCGGGGCGGACGGTTTGGTGCGTATAATCGACTAGATCGACCTATTTCCTCACATACTAACACGCGCCCGCGTTTGCATTTCAGGCTTTCTGGTACACCGCCGAGAAGGGAAGCTACCTCGGAGATGTGTTCGGTTCGTCCGACCGTTGGAACGGTCTCGGCATATTCTTCGATTCGTTCGATAACGATAACAAGCACAACAATCCATACATTTCCGCGGTCCTCAACGATGGTACGCGCCAGTTCGACCACCAGATGTAAGTCGTCTTGCGTTCCGCTAGCATCAGCAAGTTTCACGTCGAGCAAAATGTAAACAAATCCGATTGTTATTTTGCTGACTCAAGGATGTTATGGAACGGTGTTTGCAAGCGATGGCAAAGTGTTTCTCTTTTGCCACGCCTTGTGTATGTGTGAGATGTGAGGGAAAATGTGTAAAGGTTTCAGTTTTCAAATGCCTCAAATCACTAGCATAATTTTTCAGCAAAACTGATTGTTACGACGTCGTTTAAACGTTTCCCTTTTCTTTTAGGGATGGCTCGACGCAGCTGCTTTCCGGTTGTTTGCGTGATTTCCGTAACAAACCGTTCCCGACGCGTGCCAAGATTGAGTACTACAACAACATCCTGACGGTGCTGTTCCACAACGGTATGACCAACAATGATCAAAACTACGAGATGTGCTTCCGGGCGGAGAATGTGGTGCTCCCGAAGACGGGTTACTTCGGTCTGTCCGCAGCGACCGGTGGCCTGGCGGACGATCACGACGTGTTCCACTTCCTGACCACCTCGTTGCACATTCCGGGGCAATTTAAGGAGGAAGCCGCACCGGCCGAAGATGCAGCGAAGCTCACGCAAGAGTACCAGGACTACCAGAAAAAGCTCGAGCTACAGAAGGAAGAATACCGGAAGGAACATCCGGACGAGCAGAAGGACGATCTGGACAGTCTGTTCGAGGACTTTAACGAGCGCGAACTGCGCCAGATCTGGGAGGCGCAAACGAACACGTTCGAGCAACTGCGTACGCTCAGCTCCAAGCTGGACGAGGTGATTGGCCGCCAGGAGCGTACGCTTGGGCTGCTGTCGGTGTCGGCTCAGCAGGGCGGTGGTGCTGGTGCCCCACCGCCACAGATCGCTGTCGGTGGTGGTGCCGCAGCGGGTAGCTCCATCATGCGGCATGAGGTGGACGCGCTGCTGCAGAATCAGAATGTGATGGTGCAGACGGTGCGCGAGATTCGTTCGATTATCGGTGAAGTGCACGCCCGGACGGATAGCATTCTGGGCAATCAGGCCCGGGCTCCAACGGCCCAGGTGCAGGCTGGTGGTTACGATGTGCAAAGTTTGATGAACGAAATGCGCGATGGCATGAACCAGGTTCGGCAAGGTGTGGCGGGTGTTGCACAAAGGTAACGTCGGGTGGGAATCACTTGAAATGGGAGAGTGTGACTAACGTATAAATTGTTTTGCTCTTCCAGGCTACAAACGCACGGTACTGGACCGCAGGCGCAAGGGTCCTCCCCGTGTCCAACGCAAAACTGTCTCAGTTTGACGGCATTCCTGGTGGTGATAGTCGTACAGCTACTGGTGATGCTAGGTTACAGTATGTATAAGTAAGTATGCCTGCTACGATTGTCTGCCCTTTGTTCATTTACCGTCTTACTAATTTCATTCGTCTCTCTCTCTGTCTATCTCCACAGAGATAGCCGAGAGGCACAGGCGAAGAAGTTTTATTAGATAGCTCCAAATAACTTATTGATCGGTTGATCGCCCGAAGTTTGCGGGTGCGAGAAAAAGATCAATCCCACAGCCGCATGATGCAGCAGCAGCAGTAGAAACACCCTCACACATCTTGGCAGCAAACTCCGTGACTACCACCACCATCGTCGAATCCGTTCCGCGCCCGTTACTCGAGCTCAATGTTTTGTTTTTGATTTTTGTTTCGGCACTGAAAAGTGTGAATATACAATGTGCTTTTGTGTTGTGAAAAGAAATCATATTTTACGTGGTTTAAATATGTAGAATAGTTTTCCGTTCTTGGTTGTGTTGTGTCCTGCAGAGCAGTGTTTTTATTCTGCTTCGGCTAGTACAGCCCCAGTGGATCCTCTGGGGTATTGCGGCGGGACGGACTTGACGAGTTTTTATTCCATACCTGTGCCAGTACCATTTGCGGAATACAGTCACCTGATGAGCGAACGAAATTAAGCTATTAACAACGAAACGCATTCCCCGGCATCCATCCATCGAGCGTCGTTTGTTTGCGATGTTGATCAAAGACTGTCCTATCTACCATCTTCCATGATTTGAGTTTGCCGGTACTGCGGTATAGATATAGCAACAGTTAACACGAAAACGAAACACGATGTACTTCTTACCTTTCTACTTAGTTGAAACGGGAAGTTGAGAGGGTGGGAAGCAAGATAACAAAACAAAAACTAGCTGTGTTAGGCAAAACTGAAACGTTGCATTTCTTTACCATTGTATTCTCACGCTTTTGAGTTTCATTTCCGAATGTTATTCCTCTTGTGTGTTTAGTATAGTATGAAATTTTTGTCATCTGTATACACGAGAATAAAAGTGGTAAATAAAACAGTCTGCTACGATTTACAAAGGTATCAAATAGTTCCATTTCTGTGTGTTTTTGAATAATTAACTTAAAAAATTAATGCATGATATGAGGATGTTCGAAACCGGATAATTTTTTAAACGATTGAGAGGCTGTGCACAAGAAGCGGCATGCAAGAGTTTGCGTGCTACAAATTATGCAAGTTGATTTTTTCTTTCACACAAGTTTGGCGAGGCTGAAAAGATGGGTAGTATGCAAGTTCCAACGAATCATGATTTAAACTGCGGAGGCTTCAAATCATCGATTCGATTTCAGAAACTTTTCCCAAGTGAGAGGGTGCATAAATTTAAAATAATCGCTCCATGGGAAAACCTCGGTGCTGGGCGAGAAAATGAACGAAACGTTCACATTAGATTTGTTAGATTTGCTATGAAAATAAGTTGAAACGTCAATCAAAAAGACACGGTCCATTGCGTATACAAAACGTTTCCCCAATTTATCGTGAGAAAATTCTGAGATGGATTTTCTTTATTCAAAATTTTACAATAAACGTGGTTCCAAGCTCAAACCTCCTTACTTAACGTGCGTGGCGGGATAAGCTGAATTTGAATCGTTACTTCGACAATCAAGCGCATGATCAATCGAGCCAATCGGTGGACTGTTCTGATGTCATTAGCTACCAGCAGAAACGATAAGATAGCCATTTACGGAATATTCGCCAGTGCTTCCTACGATTTAACGCCAACCGCACGGGCTAGCACAATACGTAAAAGCTTCACCACGATAAAACCGATCCGCGTCTCTCGCGCGAAGGGAACGAACCTAGCTGGGAGGCAAAGAAGCGGCGTGTAAAACGTGGTGCTACCACAGCACGGCCCGTAATCTCCGCGGGCGATCTCGGCGACCCACCTTTACACATCGGTGAGACACATCGTAAGCTCCGGGATTAGCATCGCAAACACACAACCATACATCGTCCGTCGGATCGTTTGCCACCGAAACTCCGAGTCCCGCCGATCACCGAATGTGAGACGGTGGTTTTGGGGGGGAAGGGAAATATGTGTGCGATAAAAATCGGCACCACGAACGCCCGAAGCCGAAGCCACGAAAGATGCTGCCATGGCCAGCGCCAATGCCAGCGAGATGATGTTAAGTTTACGACTTCCGGATATGGTAGGAATTAGTGAAAAAGTTTTATGGTTTCGAGACGAGGGGACGAAATGGCTGAAAGCCGGGTATTGTAAAGCTTTACTGCTGCGGCGTTCGAGCCGCCGGCGCAAGGATGATGGGAAGCGAATGCTGGCAGAAAGCAGTTTTAATTATGTATGATAAAAATATTATGTTTTTTTTCATTTCTGTATGGGCAAGGACATTTGTTGAAAGTGTGTTTAATTAAAAAAATAATTTACAGCATTTTAATTAAAACAAGGAGGTATTGCAAAACAGTGTTTACATGAGTACTTTTCTTTTTTACCCTTATTGGCGATTCTGATAGGTGATTAAAAAAAACGAATGAAAGTATTGACTGCCGGGCATTCGTATTGCGAAGATAGAAGAGCCTTTGAAAAAAATAAAGAAGTGCATGCAATCATTTCTGTTCAATCGAAAAAAAACCTGATTTTCCACGCTTGCTACCCGATCGGATTCGAAATTCGGTACAATATGTGAACCGTTTTCATTCCGTTCCCGTTCAAACTTATCTCTAGTGCGTAAGTCGTACTTTTTTTTTCATTCTACACACAGAAAATAATGTCGTTGGCGTTGCAAATTTCACCAACGGTCACGAACGCATTCGGGTTCCAAGGCCAAGCGTGGCCTTATCCTTTGTCGCCCGCCGTTTCCGTAAAGAAGCTGTACGCCTTTCTGTCTGTCTTTTCGCTCCGCGGCCGCGAAAGGCCAATCGATCGATCATCGGGCCAGCGCTCCGAACGCCGGGGTGCCTTTTGGACGGAGCGTGATCGAATTCCTTCCCGAATTCGTGTTACCTTCCCTGCCAGGTTATTTATACGCACCAGCGTTCCGCTGTGCGATAGAGACACAAGAAAAAGGGGTGGCAATGACCCGCTTCTCCTCGTTCCACCTATCGAGCCATTTCTTTTTAATCCATAATGAAAACGGAAAAAGGAAAGGACAGACACAAGATGACAAATCTTCGATCTTCGCAGGTAGTCAGCCATATTGCCTGCTGGCACACACACACACACACACACACACACGCACACACGTGCTCGCCCGTACATGCGGCCTACTCCGATTGGGGCTAGCCCGCCGCAAGGAAATAACCTCTTGGCACACTTCGATGTCGCGCACCTTTTGCGGGTGGGAAGGGTTGTTGGGTAAGGGGATGAAACCTTTCTCCACGGGGGCGTTCACGGGATTGAACCGGATTGAATGCCGGAGTGGCCGACGCACGGTGCGGGCATTAGTCATAGTCCAGTTTTCTTCTGTTATGTCTCGGAAGTGAGGGCTGGGGGATTTTTCGGTGTGATTGGACGAATGTAACCTCAGCTCTCGGGCACGACGCTGGGGACCATGAGAGGTCCCGGACGAAACATGGCGGGTGGCGCCCGTGTTGGTGATTTGCCGGTGCAGCTAACGGCTAGATCGTCGAGAGCGTTGACCAATCGATTAATCGGAGGTGTCTCGGGGACTGCACGACCTTTTTTGCCACCGGATAAAGTTGGGTTTTTGTTGCTATTAGGTGTAGACGAAAGCTTCTATAAGTGTGTGTGGATATGACCGTAGTTTAGGAAGTAGAAAATAAATTAAAAAATATTGTTTAAAACTAACTAAGCCCTACCCCCGGCAAGGTTTCGTCAATTTTGGAGCATCTTTCAAAAAATATAAAGTTTTGTTTTTTGCCATACAATGTTTTAACAAAAAGAATATTTGTGACATTTTTATGCGATTATAAAAAATTCATATTTTAATTTTATTTCATATTAAAAGCGTGATCTACACAACCCACAGCTTTTTGTCAACTGTGGATGGTTTGTTTACAGTCAAAAATATATGCAACGAAATGGCTTGGTTACATGTTTTTACATTTATTTTAATTTTAACAACTACGTTTATTTTACCACACACAAAAAACTGTAAATTGCTTCATATCATAGAAACTTTTTAATGGATTTTTATAATTTTAATCCTTTTATTTTTTAGAAAGCGGGATAATCATACCTCCAAAAATCAGGGATCTTTTTCATAAATTTTGATTTACAAATTAATTATTTTTAATTTAATCGAAAAAATTAACCCAAAACTCATGCGTTCACCTACTTTTCGCGTTGATTCGCCCACGGTACGGCCGACCGTGCCATTCAGCGTGGATTGAGAAATGTTTAATTAAGTAGCACCGAGACGTCCCCGCATATGGCTCGGAGTAAGACGTTTGTAGAGAAAATTTCGAGTATCAAATCCATTCCCGAGGGCACCACTTTCAGCCGAAGGAGCCCCTTTTGTGAATTCCCCCTTTCCGCGGCCGCTTGGAATGTGCGGTTTCGGTGGGCGAAATGTGCAATGCTCCCTTCCCCCCCCCCGTTCTCCCCTTCCTGCATTTGTAGGCGATTAATGTGCGAAGCGAAAAGATTCCACTGTTCCATACCGAGCTGCCGAGCCGATTGCTTTTTGGTTTCGCCGTGTGACCCTCGAAACGTGGCTGCAATTATGATGGGGGTTTCCTCTCCCCCCTGCAATAAACGCTTATCTGCACGCGCTCAATGCTGATGAGTCCTTCGAAGATTTGAGCTACTAATTCGAAAATGAGTGGAATTTGAATTTGCCTCACCTGAGACGGGGCGCATCAAACGGAGGAAAGCCGGGGAGGCCGGCAAGGAGGTGTGCAATTAGTTTAATGAGCGATTAGTTCGCCCGGGGCTCGGGTGGCTGAGGCTGTCATTTAGATGGCCGATTGTGACGCCAGGCCTCGCCGGTGGAGCTTTCACCCGGCCCAGGACGTGACACAAATGGGAAGGACGACGTGGTGGCGGCTCGTGCGGCGCAATGCTCGAATGATTGCTTTTTAAATAAACATAACACGGTGGACATGGGGCGCAATTTTGCAAACGATAATTAGAAATGATTTGAAAGGTGAAGAAACGTCGTTGTAAATTGCTTTGGCTCGCTTTACGCCTTCGAGTGTGCTGCGTAGAAGAAGATCTTCAAAAAGCATTTATAGACAACAGCCGAATCGTTTTAACGTTTATTTATATTGCTCATAATAAAAATGGTATGTTTATTGGTTACGGTGCTTCCCTCCCTCTCTCTTTCGATCGTTTCAGCGCGATTGGACAAATTGCACTCGGTTTGTGATTGCCTTATTCCGCCGTTTGCCACAGGCAAACCACAGACCGCCATAAGGATCTTGACGAGTTTACCATGGACATGGTTTATAGAAGGTTAAAGGACTTGTATGTTCCGGCCGCAAATGGGTTCGAGTCAACAAGGATGAAATTAAACGATATAAAAACCATTTTTACGGTCGTAAAACTTGTTGCCGTATGTTCACGCGAATTAGTTTATTTCTGCACACTCTACCCCATGAGCCTCCTTCACCTCCGTTGGCTCCCCTCATTAGCGGAAGCGTCGGAAGGGTTTAATATTTTTTTAATTAAAAACAAGCTCAAGCTCGCCCGGCAGGTCTTCACCTTCGTTTGCGACCATCAAAGGATGGAGCAAAGCATGAACCGGTGCTCATAAAATCGCAACGAACAATTAAGCACCGAACGGGGTGAAAGTCCTGCGGAGCATAAAGGATCGTTTTGTGTGCACTGCCGCCCTATTGGAACGTATTTTTACGTTTCGAGCCCACCCGCGTAAACCATTCTCCTCACGGTGATGGATTGTTCGATGGCAGAGGATGCTCCGGAGCATTTGTGGGAACTTCGCTCTTCGCTCCTCCCTCGGCTGGTTTGTTTTGAGCATCCGAAGAATGCTCGCGATGATGTTTATGGTGATTAGTTTTGTCGTTGCTGTTGTGCCAATAATTTATGGCTAATGCAGAGCATGCGGAGTTACTATTTCTTTGTACTATTTGCGGTACGGTTTGGTGCTCCGTCAGCCCCAACCGTTGCTCCAGAAGGATAATGAAACTGAACATCAAGCGAGATGATTTAGGACGCCACATTAAGCGCTGCCCGGTCGCGGCACATTGCGCCATGGCGTGGCCTCCACCCATAGATTAACCCGAAGGGCCGTACAATGGCACGAGATCTCGCTTGCAGGGGTTTTAAGGATTAAAATCTGCAGCGCACTCGGGCCGTCTCGCTTGTGTGCAGTTTCATTTCGCTTCAGAGATTGAGGCCAATATTGAGGAGGGAGGAGGAGGGAGAGAAGCGCACTGTCTGTCGCTGATGAGAAGGAATAAATCAAAAGAAAACGAAAACAAAATCTGCTCCCTCCTCTCCTGCGCTCGAAGCATATCGGCAGTGACAAGCGCACAGTCCACATGGGCCCCGGGAGGATTTGTGCTTGTTTACCCACGGCCGCGCTTCGTTCAGCCCCGTATCCTGGCCCCAATTCCTTTCACTGTCGTCGCATCGATATGCAAATACAGGGTAATCGTGTGTCGCGCAGCCACACAATGGCACAGACAAAGGCGAGAAAGAACGGGAGAAAGAGAGAGGGAAATATATATATATATATGGAGAACAGCATCCCGGCAGACAAAGCGTAGGGTGGCGCAGTAGCCTCCGCTTTGCCGGTTGCCATGGCGACGCAAGGCGTACGGGGCGGAAACGAAAATGCAAATCTCCCCTGATTGCCATTTCATGGAGCGTGACACAAATCCTGGCGGGGTTGGCCAAAGTTCCGCTGCATGCTGCAGTGGGATGTGCACCGCGTGGATACAATACGTTTCGCTTCATTTTGCACAAACGAGTGATAAGACGATAGGAGCAAACAAAGCGAACGCAAAAGAGATGACGCGAAGAAGCAGAAGACGACACGAACAAGGAACGGAACTGAATTTACACACACACGCGGTCATCGAAAAACGATTCGAGCGCTTCCCGCGTGCGCTTGACGGGCGAACGAATGACATCAACGGCGGGAAGGAAGGAAGGATTTTTAAGCGACGAACCCGCCGTTTTATGTAACCCGCCGTTGTCGCCGCAACGCTGCTGCTCTCCGTGCCCGCGCCTGCTCCCGTGTCTTGGGCCACGATCGTGTTAAAAGGGTGACCAATGCATTTCCTCCATCCACACCCACCCTCGTCCCGCCTGCCCCTCCCCTGATGCGCTTTGCCGATTCCCATTATCCTCGTCGTCGTCGTCGGTTTTCCGTTTCGTTTCTGTTCGCCTCATTGCCATTTCGACACGAAAAACAAGCCTTCAGCAAAACCCCTCGTGTTCGCATCGATGCGAAGGACGCTGGACTGGGCGCGCAGGGGCAAGGGAAATTGTTTCATTAATTTCATTAAGCATATCTATAAATAATTACTGCAACCATTAACGAGCGCGGTTTGCTCGTGCCGTGTGCACGGAACCTGCCCGGGGTTCTGCAGAGCCAATAAAACAAAACCAAAAAAAAGGATTACACCCTTTCCTGTGTGTCCTTCATGTTTTTGAGCGGCTGGCTGGAGATAATCCTTGGGCGGTGGTGATCCGTTGCGAGTGCTGCTTTCGGTTTCGTTTCGCACGGCCATAACTCATCTCGCTAGGCGATTGTGTTTTGCGGTTGGTCTAGAGGCAGAAGTAAATCTTATCGCCGCCTCCAGCGGAACCATGGGCCATTGGATGGATCGTACTTTGTTGTACGGTCCTGGCGGAGTATGCTTCTCCGCAGAGGTCGGGCGAACCTTGAGTTGTCAAGTGGGGCCGATTTATGCGTGTGGGCAATGTAAAACCTCATGAGGAACCTTTCCTGAAGGATTTTTTTATCCTCACGGTGAACTGTTTGGAAATCCTTTGTGGATATTGAAATGAAAAATGTATTAAAAAAAACAACTACTTTGTCAGTTGTAGTTTTCTTCACGTGACGCTAAAGAGTTTCGATTATTACACATTTTTTAATTAACTCTCAAGTGTACGGTTTGTTATGATGACGCCACGTAATTTTTCAGAGATATTTGGCCAGTTATCTCTTTCATACAATCGTGACGTTACGATAGAATCTTCCTCATGGTGGCAGAAAGAAACGTTCCTGGTCTCTTTTCTAATACGTCCTAACTATTGTCTCTTTTTTATTTTTCATTTATCCATTTTCGGGAACCATTTGGACTGCATGTTGTTTCTAATCATACAATTTATGTATTTTTTAATGAAAAAGAATAGTTGAAAGCTGTTTGAACTTCATTTACTAAACGGTAAACAGTTGTTGTCCCTCTTCGCAGCACCATATTAATCTAAAACAAAAAACAAAAAGCAAAACTTTGAAAACAAATTTGGAAAGTCACATCGTTCAGCCGGCTTACGAGCCTCTGGATTAAGGAAAAACGGGGAGCGCAGTGTTTCGGCTTGACAATTGTTTTGCTCCGATTCGCGAATCCGATTACTGGCCGTTGTCAAAAAAGGGCAAAACGAAAGCATGAAAAGTACATGAATGTTTCGTTTTCATGATAGTTTTGTTTTTTTCTGCTCTCTCTTTCTCTCTCTCACGCTCATGATCTATCCTGCTCTTGCTTAATTCTTTGGTAAGATTCGCCGGGCCCGATAGCTCGGTGCGGTCGAACGTTCGTTATTATATATCGTCCCTCCGGTAACAACAACATCCTTCAACATCGTTCCCCGGCACCGACTGGGGCACAATCAGAAAACCGCCCCAGCTCGGGGAGAGGTATACAAGACATAAAACGACGCACCACCAAAAGGAAGCTCCAACTGATCGCAACCGAGACGGGCACGTGAAGAAGCCCAAGGGAGCGCTGAAAACTGGAAAACGAACGAACCGACGTCGGCCAGCGGGGCAAGAGGAACGCGGGTAGGGATTTTGTACAATAAATTGAGTGACTTTTGAATGTAAAAGTATAAAAACAGGTTTTTATCAACACGAACGACGTGGTGATGCTGGTGCGATGGTAAAAAAAAACGCCAATAAGATGGTACGAAGAATCTCGTGAGTATAAGTCGTTCGAAAGGTGCTGCTGGGTGAGCGAACGAGCGAACCACAGCATGCCATGAGAAAAGGCTGGTGAAACAGAGACGGAAAACTCTCCCCATGGACTGCAGTGAAGCAGCACCCAGCGTGCAGGATCCGGCAAAACGAATCATTACGATGGGAGTCGAAAGAATGGGTAGAAGCGAGAAGAGGCAGAAACAAGAACCAGACACTCCCGCAGCATCATTCCAGATCGAGCGCACACACACACACACACACTCACACACTCAAACACACACAGTAAAGACAAGACAACAAAGGGTGCAATCTCCCAAAGGCTTAACCATCAACCCGACCCGAAGATCGACCTGGAACACCAGCCTCCCTTGCGTCCGCAACCCCTCGGCTGTCTCCGCGTTTGTGGCCATTTTGTTGGCTGCCGACCCTTCCGAGCACCCGGCCGACCCTCAGCTGACCAACGAACGGGAGAGCCTGAGTGTGTCTTTTCGCTTCGGACAATTTACTCGCTGCGGGCGTAAGGGCTGCGAAGATAAGGAAGAAGAAGAAGAAGAAGAAGAAGAGGAAGGTAAAAACAGCAGGAACACACCGAAGAAGATGCTGGAGGTGCTGCGGTGAAGCAAAAAGCACAAGCGAACATCAAAATTCATCTTGACCGGCTCGGCTCTGGCCGGCGTGGCTCCCCGCATCCCCGTGGAGTGGAGGGCAGGGGGGTTTGCAAGGGGAAAGCAAGACATTCTTCCCATCTTCCCCGGTGGATGTTGTTGGTTGTTGTATCATTAACTTTTTCTCATCTCCTTGACGTGTTGTTGGCTCTATTGGAGGGGTGTTTTTTTCGGTATCGATGCAGGGTTTGCTGGGTGGCTTTTGAGGGATTCCTCTAGAGTATGTCAAATTTAGTTAACAGTAGGCTAATTTAATAAAAATACAATTGTAATAAATGCTTAAATTAAATTTAAATAATTCTATAATTATTTTAAAACTAAAAAAATTAAATGATTTTAATTGTTAAACATATTTTCTAACACTTAAACCAACCTCTGCAATCGTTGTGACGAACGATTCGATCACGGCAGAACACGCAGCACATTGAACGCCAAACATCGTCCTCCTTATGTCCGATCACGAACTGACTTTCCCGTCCTCATACCATCCCATTCACACGCACCGTTCTAGCTTCTGCCCACCAAAAGAGCGTAGGATACGGTCGACACCGATGGTCTTACCGCCACTTCACCACAAACCACAAGCCACCGGCAGCAGCCACAGTCGCACACACCGGGGGCCCACGCATGGTTGTTTTTTTTTCCTCTTTATTTTGCTAGATGAGTGCAGTGGTGGTTCGAATCACAACATCATCCTTTCGTGGACGCTGAAGGTGGTTCTGAATAGCTGCGAGCGTTCTGCGACTGCGGCTCGAGTGGTTCGATTGCTGTGGATCATAAAATATAGGAACGGTTGCGTCCGGACCGAGGGTGTTCGCGTGTAGCAGGGCCGGCAACGGGAAGAAGAGCCGGAATTTGAACAGAATGTTATGTCTTTTCATTTTGTTTCTGCTCTTGGAGGATTTGGGCATTTGTAAAGATGATTTGTAAGTATATTAATATTGAAATTATCGAACAAATCTTTTTAAAGGGTTCGTCGCTTAAAATGAAACACATCGTAGCAGGCACGAATGAAGCGTTGAAATCTTTTGTCTTACTTTGCTGTTTCAATCCCATTGCTAACGCCACAGAGTAAGGAATCTGAACGTTTTCCCTAGCCGAAATGACGAAGTGCGAGTTCGCAAAAGTCAACCGTCATCGGCATTAGTATGCGCCCGAGTTCCGGTTTGAACTATTCGTTTCTTCGTCCCCATGCGTTCCTCGAAATGGTATCAATTCTCCAGCTCCCAACACGCTTTCAAATCCGAACTTCCCCCAATCAAGTGGGCTTTCCCACTGCGTGCGAGAGGCCGGAGCAAATAAGAATCCGATTGCGTTTGTATGAGCGTGTGTGTGTGTGTGTGTATTTGTATATTTATCCTGCTGAAAAGCCTCCACCACTTAAGCCTCTCGCCTCTCGTACGCCGCCATCGCCCGTTTGCCAAAAAAGACAAAGCCAAACACTTCATCTCGTGGGACGCACGTTCGAACACGTTTTCGCTGTGGATGCTGAAGGAAATTATACTTTTATAAGCCGGCCGGTTCGGTTTTTAGCTCTCCGTTTCTCTTTACGACATAGCTTGTGCGAAATCTTGACAGGGAGATTTTAGTTTGGTGTGTTTTTTTTTTATTTTTTTGCTATCCATTTCCTTTTCGCTTGATCGCTAGCGGTCCATTTGGCGATACATGTCGTTCGCCGTTTGCGCCCCGAAGGCCAAGGGCACAAAAACAAATCCAGGATACCCCGAAACCCGGTCGAATGCGTGCGGGAGCTCGTATGAAATTAAAATTGATCTAAAATGGAAATTTCATGTCGTACCCGTACATGGGAACGTTTCGGTGATTCGATTCGATTCGATTCCAATCGCACGCTCCGAGCGGTGGCAGCATCGGAAATTGAACTTATTTTTGTTTCGCGACGTTTTCATTTTATTGTCGCTTACTGCCAAAAGTTCTCACATGTTTTTGTGTTTTTTACTCTCCCCACATTCCCAAAAGGGATGCGAATATAACTTCGAACGTGCGGAACACTTCAAGTTTAAGGACGAAACGTCTGATTCGGTGGGGGAAAATAAATTGACAGTTAAACCGTTCCGTGACGGCAGCGATTGAACTGCACGACACTTTCCGAAAGGGTGGGGAAGGAAAATTGCATTAATTCAACGATAACTGAACGTTGAAACCGGTATCTCCGGGACAGGGTACCGAATTATTTGGCTCTTCCCCGAAACTGGTGTTGCCAACTCACGACACCAACGACACCGACCGATCGCAGCGAGCACTGCACGCTGTTCGTTCAGCAACGGGCGACTGTTGCTAAGCGACTCGACTGTACGAAACATGAACGTTGGCGCATTGGGATACCGATCCCACGCTGTCGTGATCATATTTTCGGCCCGGAACCGGTACGCGAAGATTATTTTCGGGTTGCGATTACTTTGGGTGGGCCTCACCTTCCCTTCCTCACTTCTCCCTCCCTCATCGCCACCCTTCAACTGCATACGCGCAGCTCACTGCATAAAAAAGAGCGAGAAAAAACACCGAAAAAGCAAAGGCCAGAAACTGCTATCATGTTTCACTATCGCACGACGGTTTTGGCACGTAAAAAAACAAAACTTTTTCTCCGCCATTTTGAGACCGGCTTCGTGCTTTTGCGACCGTTGTCCAAAGGGCATCCGATAACGGGCAGCAAGCTGCTAGAGCGCGGGCGGGTGCGTGGTGGGAAAACCGGTCATCGAAAAGCCACCAACAAAAAATCCCCACCCGATCTCCTCGGCCAGCCGGATGCGTCCGCCGCTAATGTGTGTTATTTATTATGTTTTACTTTTTTCCGATAAATGGTTTCGGCGGGGAGCGGCTGGTGGAGGTGCGGTGGGGAACAGTGCAGGATCGGAGAAAATGAGACCCGTTCGCCCGAGCTATCATCCTGCGAACGTTTTTCGCTGCGACCGTTAAAGGCTTTCGGCAGAGGCATTTCAGGCTCATGACAGAATCGGTGGTCGTTTTTGGAGCTGCTTTTTTCTGCTTGGTGGAACTTTTTGGAGCACCCGGAAGTGCTTGGAATGAGGGGAGAGCTTGGCAAATCCAAGGGGACGGAAGCGATCGATTATATTGGGAAGATATCCGGTTCGTTCTGCTAGCGGGAGATCGTTGGCGAAAGATGAAGCTAAGTTATTTGTTAAAAAAAATAAAAAATATATCAATTTAGTATAAAAAATCTGGGAACTGAGACTGTTTGAGAACGTTAGTGGATTTGCTTTAGCGTTGTGTAACTCAGACTTAGTTTCGTGACTAAACTAGACGAATGAATCAACGTTGAAATATTAATCCATACAGGCATTAATTATTATGAAATGTCTTGATTAATTAAGCCGTATGAATATTAACGCACCAAACATTAATAAATACTAATCCAATTTAAAAAAAATAGGTAAAAACTAGATATGAAAAATAGATAGAAACAACTCTAGTAGATTGATGTAGATGATCTTCCTTCTCTGTATCATAACTTTTAGAACATTTACTCTATGATAAATCTTAACAAAACAATACAGTCCAGATTTTGATAGATCAAAGTTGAAAAATTACTCATCTGCCACTTCCAAACCATTTCAATATTAACATAAATACTAACAAGAAAAAAAACTGTAGAGGGAAGATCTTATATACCTGTTCATAGTCCAGTTTATGCAGCAAAGTTTTGTGTAACTAAAATAATTTGAATGATACAAGTGGTTCAAAAGCAGCTGCTTGAAACATTTGGTTTGAGTGTTTGTTTAAGTATATCCTTAGATTTTGGAGCTTTTTTAAGAGACTTCCTCTGACTTGCTCTGAGATATTTCAAACTTTTTTATCTTTAAACAACCACGAAATAGACTGTCAAGACGTAATGATCTCTTGTGCTATAGTTTACCATCATAGGTGTTTTTATTTAAAAGAAACAAGTTACTGCCTTGACTTATGAGCCCTTATAAAATGATTTTATTCCAAATATGACACCGTGACATGTGAAACCTCGCGTGTAAGGCTTGACGCTAAAGCTTGATAATAAAGAAATAAACCAGAGTCCATCACATCAATATCTACGCTGTGACCTTATGAGCTTTAAAGCCCTCTGCCTTCGCACGGTGTTCACGGCTTTCTCGAGCCGGTAAGAAATTCTCTCAACATCCACACGGAGAAATGTTTCGTGCAGAAAGAATATCACCGCCCGGCCCGGCTAATCCGATCGTAATTCGTAATTCGATCCGCCATTCAGTGCAACGTCATCACGCAACCAACGGCGTACGGTGGACCGAGAAATATTCGTTTCAATTCACCATTAAATTGAATTCATCCCGCTCGGTCGAAACAAGCATTCGAGACGGGTGACTCCGCAGGCCGACTCTCCGTTCGCCAACCGTTTTGACAGCCGTAATAAAAAGCCCCAGCCAGGGTGTGAGGGTGTGCCTGGAAAGAGTTATAAATAAAACAACCGTCCCGGTGCGGATGAAGCATTCCGGGCACCTCCTACACCTGAGGATGTGTTTCTCGCTTCGTCCTCTTTTTCTCAACCCTCAAACGTCATCCCTTGCGGTCAGGGGTTTCACGGGAGACGTCCCGTTGATCCACTCAAGCCGTCAACTTAACGTAACCCTTCGGCATTCCATACGATGCCACCTCGCGTCGACCGGGCCACGGGAGGGGCCAGGTCAATCCTTTCTTCGGTAACAACGCTCTCGTGGCTGCTCTAGTGGTTGTGCGTTCTGGTGGTGAACCGGTCCGGGATCTCTAATAATGGTGGCGGGATCGCGCTGCTAATGCGGGCGGGCATTAATCATTCCCGAAGAAATAATGGAAGATGAATGCCCGTGAAATCTTCTAGCCGAGGATCTAGTTTTACCACGCGGATAGGACGGGATTAACCCGATGAACGTAAATTGGGGAACAGATATGGGCAAATTTGAAGAAAATGTGTGAGATGTTTTTTTTCTATTTTACGCCATTTTTATGAAAATTCATCACTCTCAATTTGAAGGTAATATGTTGAACAAAAACTTAACGATTGCTGAAACATAAAGTATCAAAACATAAGTAAACGTAACCAAAACTGAAGCCAGGAAATTGATAAGCCAAATCAGTCAAAAAAATCTCTAGAAACGCACTGGTAATCTGAATGCTGCTAACGGTTGGGGACGTTAGCCTATCTAAATCTCTAGCATCCATCACGCCACGTTGACGCGTGACCCTCCGTGAATCCATTGTGACCCCTCCACGCTATGGATACGGCCAATGAGGCCGAAAGGTACCCAAGAAAACCCTCCCAATCTTATCCCGATTCTCCCTGCTTTCCGGGGAGTCATCTTTTTCCATTTGTCGTGAACCAAGCAAAGAGGTACCGGGAGTTTTTCCATCCCCGGAGCTGTGTGCGTAGGCACGAATTGAATTGACAACAGAAACGAACCTCCGAACTCGTTAGCCTCCCCTCCTTCTCATATGCTGGCCGATGGAGCACGACTAGGAATGGGCCGCGTAGTGTATCGACTAGCGCGACGCAAAATCCCGCACCGGTCGGCGATCGTAGGCGTTGATGAAAAGGTTAACGATTTGTTCATTATGTGTACGATTATTTTCTTTTATTATCTACCCCTTCGGGGGTAAGGCCTAGGAAGACGCACAAAGCCACACGGCATGGTAACGCGGGCGAATAGGAGTGAACGCATGTGTGCCTTGACCGTGGCTCTGGTTGGTCGTACAGCGAGCAGGAAGAAACCCCACGGACTCGCGCAGATTCAAGGTCCTCGGGGCTGAAGAAGCCGAGGATCGCAAGACAAGCAAAAAAATCGACCCAACCGGTAAGCGCAACCGCTCGGCGTTAACGATGGCGTTTACAGACGTACGTTCGTGTTAGGCTGGAGTGCTGCGAAGCGGAGATTAATTGAACAGCATCTGTGTGCGCAACTGTGTGCCCGGAACCGCCGGCTACCTAGGAATGTCGATGTGGATCTGCGGCTGTATGGAGCAGTTTTTTTTTGTTGAAGTGGGATTGTATGTAAATTTGGCGGCGAATAACCCGATAGGGGCTTTTCCCAAATATGGGGCTGTTGGCGACCTATAGTAGGGGACTTTTTTTGGGGCCAAATTAATCGGTCATGTGGCTCGAATAAAGTTGTTTCGGTTCGGTGTGGACTTTACGACGGTATTAACCGCATTGGATGCTTCAATTGCGAACAGTTGGTAATTTTTCATTTGAAAGCATGATTTACATTTGGAAAATGGAATCTTCTTGCTCAGTGTAAAAAAAAACCCCAGTAAAGTTATTTTTATTAAAACCAGTTCATTGTACAACACTTTACTCGATGAAACGAAAAAGGGTTTGGATACATTGAACATTTTTGCAGATTTTGTACGGTCCTGATGAGGCTCACAATAAATAAACAAATCTTCAATAATACAGACATTGGTTATGCCTATCAATTACATAAAAAAGGAAGCTCATAAAAACGTAATCCTTTAACTACATTAAAGTCACAATCGGTTGGAAATAGTTTTAACTCGTATAATTTTATGCTCAGATCATTTTGGAAACCAGTTTTAGCACTCATTTTTGTGCTCTTTATTCGACCAACATGATTGCTAGAATCTAGCTTAGAGATTGCTAGAATCAACACTTTTTTCCACGTGAGGTGAAAATTTTTATTTGAAGCGATGTTTACCCTTTTTTTAATTTTCTACTTAACATTGAACTATCGTTTAAAATAAGACTTTTTCTCTGAGTGCAACTTATCAGTTTGAATACTTACCACGATGTCTATATACGGATTGGTTTGAGTTCGATTTTTCAACCCAGTATATTAAACAGTTCAAACATTGAGAAGGAAATTTAAAGTTTTGGATGGAATAAAATTTCAAGAGAGTAGTAAATGTTCGGAAATGAGTTAAAAATACTCTAATTGTTTGTTGAATGTTAGTCAAACAATCATTCTTCTCTAAATTCTTTGCATTGTCTCGAGTATTTTTCGAGTATTTGTATCTCTTAACCTGCACTTAAAGTAAGATAAATTAAGGAAAAAGGCTCCAGAAGCATTTCGAAGCTTCCAATATTTCTATCTTAAACATATTCTCGATGGCATCCTAGATCAAACGAATGTTTTAAAAAGATAAGCAATAAAACAACGCACAACCCACAGTAAAATCAACCCGAAGAGTCCGAAGAAAAACAAATTAATTTAATCTTTCACTCTATCGATAATAAAAAAAACCCGCTTTACATACACGCGCTGCTGCTTTACCGTGTCGGGGTAAAGTTTGTCAACCGAAGTCGGCGACCCGTGCGTGACTAACGCACTCACGCATTCGATGCAGACGCCTTGCTCCACGCCCTGCACCAGATGCACACGCTGCAACGCAAAACTGCAATGTTGCACACATAAATTTTCGCACGACCATCGTAAATCGTGAACCGTTGGTCGATGCCCGTTGATTAAAGTTTAAAAAACTGCTCACGTGATGCGTTCTTTGCCGTTTACATTTTCGTGTTCTTATTTTCAGCCCGAACAGCCCGAAGAAGAATTTCCGAGGAATTTAGTATGAGAATTTGCTTGCTCGCCAGGCTCGTTTTGCGTACTCGCGCAACGTAATGCCAATCGTAATGCCGTTTTCACGTGCAAGTGGTGAATGTTAATTAAATCGTTGACAACACTTCGCACCAATAATTGGCCACACGATCGCTCGCATGCCGAGGGAGTGGTTTGTTTTGTTTTTCTTCATTTTTTTTTTTTGGTCACGGTGGGAAATAGGCCGCAAGCTTCGGTGCATTTCACTTCTGCATTCTGCGTTCGACTGGGGATTTCCGAGAGGTGCAAGCACTGTTAGTTAATACAAACTTTTATTTCCAATTTATTGAACAACAAATCTGAGGGTTAAGGAAGCTTAAAGCAAGCGACCGTGGGTTGTAATTACTACCGGCTGGACCATCCTGGATGTGCATTAAGATCAGGCGATGTCAACGACCGCCTGTGTCTGCGTACATTGCCTGCTCACCTTGAGTCTAGCTTAAGCGACATAAAATAGAATAAATTAAAAATTATGAACAGGCTTAATCGACATAAAAAAGTGTGATTATTTTGCATGGCTTCGATTTATTTTGCTCTTTCAAGTATGAGGTGAAGAGCCAATTATCAACGTACTAACTTACAATTAACTACTATTTTAAATGTTCACATCGTCTACTTTACTTTCAGTTTTCAGCATTCCAACCACCATTTTTTATGCTGCTTCTCTCCACCTCTCGTTGATACTTAATTGATTGTAGTGCATTCATTTGCAAACCGACCCTCACCCGCTGGCTTCAGATCGTCAATCAAAGATCAAATATAAACCCGTTTCTCGATTCGATCGTCTCATTATGGCGCTTTCATGGTAAAGGTAACTCGAAAAAAAAACAAAAAAAAAATAAATGAAAAAAATCACCCCAAACCGTCCCAGACGTATGCTGTTGTGGTGGCGAAATTTGCATTAATTAAACCGCTAATATTTAACTGGTTTCCGCCGGGGTGGGTACAGGTTTCGCTCGCATTTGTCGCTCGTCTCAGTCTCGAGCGAGCACTAACGATGTGTTGGAAGGTAGTGATTGAAATCGAACCGTATCAAGCGGCGTGGAAAGAGACACTTCAATTTATATTACAAAATATTCATCGCTCAGATGGCTGGAACGAAGAAAAAAAGCTCCTTACTCAAAAAAGGGGCAAAATGTGAAGTAAGCATCTAAGGTAACCATGAAACCAGCCGGACCCTACGTTTCGCTCCCGGCGCGCAGTGTGTGGCTACTAGATCAGCGCACCGTCACCGCAGGTGGCTCGGTCTAGTCATCTGTGCGGATTCGTTTTTTTTTGTTTACATTTAAAATTGTGTCCACTTTAATGACTCTTGCCAGGCGCCAGCAGCCGCATGTTTCGCACCGGACCGGCTCACTGCCTCGGGGGACACGTTCGAGCACCGAATCGAAGTACTGTGGGTTGGAGGAGGAGGCAAGGAGGAGTTGCCACTCCACGCAGATAAAAAAAAAACACCAAATGCACCCGGTCATTAGCGTGCCACTGAGCCGATCCCAAAAGCCCGAAAGCTTTGGAGCAGGGTCGTTAAAATCAAACGTCGTCGTTCGGGGCTGTATGCTCCCTCATCCCCTTCCTCCCTTTCCCCCTCTCCCCATCCCACCGCACGCAGTTCGATCTCGTTGACATTCAAACGACGAAGAAACGACGCCTACGACGGCCACCCGTTTATGTTGGAGCTTGCTGCGGCTCTCATTTACATTGCCATCGAATCCGTCGAACGCACCGCACGAACCACCGGCAGCGTGTGGCCGTGCCCGTGCTGGCAGCTACAAATTCGGCAGCATTGGTTTTGGGCTGGTTTGTGGACAAGAATGTCGTTTCCGAGCTTGGTTCATCGAAAAAAAAAAAAACATCTCCTTTCAGCGGGTTGTTGCGCTGTGACGGATTAGAACGCTGCCGGGTGATCTAATAGGGTATTGAATTACGTCAACAGTTTTCGGTTTCGTCCAGCGCGTGGTTTAGGTCTTTATCCGGTTTCTTTTTATTGCATCCACAAAAAAGCGGTTTGTCTTCCTTTACGGGGTGAATATAAAATTTATAAACTTGTTTTCTTTTTATTAACCATGTGTACTATATCTCCGCATTCGTTCTTAAGAGCTTCTTTGCAGGAGAAAAATTCACATATCAATTAATTCGTCACTTACCAAGCGTTTCCTTCGCAATTCCCGACGAACCCTTACCGCCGAGAGTCGATTTACGACAAGCTTCCCAAGAAAAAACCCACCGAAAAACCTGCTAATTTTAGCGTCCCCCCTGCTCATTTCAGCATCCAGCCCGGTCGCCGTAAACTTTACGATAATCAATACCACTTCTGGTAGTCAAACGTTTTTAAATGCCAACGGATTCGAGCCACCAGAATGGCGGCGGAAGGGCCGAGCGCCGTGCAACGGTTCGGTTTTATTAGTTTTTAAAACGACAGTTTACGGTGCTGCTTCAAGACGAGCGAAGATTCGATCGATTCGATTCGAACCGGCGCGTTGTGACAGTTTAAACTTAATTTTTGTACCATTTCTTTTTGTGCCACGTTTTCCACCCCGGAGCCCAGGCGCGGTTGAAGCTGCGGTTTGCAGCGAAGTGTTTGTTGCGCTTCTCCCGGTCGCCGGTGTGTGGTTTTATTTGTTTCCTTTTTGTGGATTGTCAAAAAAAAGAACCCCCTTTCGCCAATCTTCCTCTCGGGGAAGGTAAGGTTGGCCTGCTCGCCTCGTTCTGTTTTAGTTTTGTTTTGACTTCTGCGTTCCACCGAGCTTCTTTCGCTCGCTTTTATGCACACAACGAAGGCATGGTAGGCGCTGCCAAAGTTGGTGTGCTTTTTTTGTGTGCTGTTTCCAGTGCCTCTGACAGCATCTCGCACTGAACATTCGTAAGAACCGAAAGCCGAAAAGAAAACAATGTTCCCGCGCACCAAAGATCGGTCAATGATCCTGCCGTAGAGCCGTGTTTTGTGTGGTGAGCGGAGTGGCCCACCTTTTTGGCATGTCATTTCCAGTTCTGGTGATGCGAGAAAGATGGCGGATGGAAGGGGCGGGGAGGAGACTTTACTCAACCACCCCTCGCTCGTTTCCTCCTAACGATCCTCATATTCCGTCCGCGAAACGGACACTTTAAGTTGTTGTTTGTGGCGAAATTCTTTCGCAAAACGACTTTTTTTTGTTTCTTCCTCTGCTTTGGGTCATCTCCTAGCTATCTTGTTTTGCGAAAATGGGTGGTTTTTGGAAGAAAGAGAGAGAGAGATAGAGGAAGAGAGAGCAAAAGAGAAGCGAAGGAGTTGCGGTCTAGAAGGAAGAGAAAAAAAAGGTCAAGTGTGTGCAGAGTCACGCACAAACACACGGGCAAAGATGGTCTCTCGCGAGGAACTCTTGCCTTTTGCCGGAAGATTTTGGCTTGCAATAGCGATCGCGTTGCAAGACACGACAACGCCAACGACGCCATCTTCCAGCGTGCCCGTGCGCGCGGTTTTTCCACTTCTTCATTGATTCGTTATTGTTGTGTCTCAAGAGGATTCGTTTTCTGTTATTATTATGGCGTTGCTATTTATTTCCCTTTTTTTTTGGGCCATCCACCAATGCACAGTAGGTTACATGGGGTACGAATGAATCGATATGTGGTATTAAGTAAACAGTCTTTTGTAATACTTTACACATTTGTGACATTAATATTTTATCAAGGCTAGTCTGGGATCTTTTTTAAAGTTTAGATACTACTTAAATAAAGTTAGTTAAACCGACAAAGGATACTAAGTCGATGGAGATGCCTAGTACCTCGTGTAATTGGTGAAATTGCTTCAATTATTGCACGGAACGTTGCAATTAGGAGAATATCAAAATATTTCGGAAAGAAATCAATAAAACCCATTACAGAAATGATTGACTATTACTTAAACCAAATTTTAAAATTTAAATAGTTTTATTTAGCAATCAAAAAAACCATATGAATGTACTAAAAATTAATTACCCCTACAGTTTGTAATTTTCTCTCGCTTTTAAATAATTTTGCCCTTCCAATTTCCACTGTTCGTGGGGACTTTAAAATCTCCGTACGTCACTTAACGTACTTCGTTGTCGCTGCAACTTCAATTCTCCCTCTCTTATCCACCGAGGAGAATGATGAATCTGTTGTTCCCCGGCACCGGAATCCTCTCGTATCCGCCGGACCCTCCAACAAAGCCAACTGCAGCACAACTGAATGAAAAGGATTTCGCCGCGGCCACCGGCACCGAAAGCGAACCTGGAGCTGGATGCCATTTACACGATATGCGACGGGCCGCAAGAACCGAGCAGGAAAGGCAAACATTGTTGCAAAATGGAGTGTGATTTTTACTTTACTTCTTCACCGCTAAACGATGCCCCATCGTTCGTCGGAGGCACGGGGGACGGTGAGCAAAGCGGGGAGGCCTTAATGGTGCTCAATTTGTGTCCGATTGCCTTTTGTGGATGGTGGCCAGCACCCTTCAGCGGACCCTTCACGGCACACTCGGGGCCGCATTTGCAAGGGCCGCACATCAACAAAAGCGAAGCGAATATTGATAAAAATCAATAGAGTTGTTTGGAGGTGGAGAGCAAAAAAGAGGAATCAACCACGGGATGGCTTATTAAATTGACGCTGCCAAAAGCGGCGGTAGAGTGGGGGTTTTACCTCTTTCTGCCTTAACTTATCATGCACTCATTACGTTAGTAAGTTAAAAAAGCTGTTTTAACCTACCCGTGAAGGCTGGTTTTTGGTCTGGTGCGGATTAAAACAGCGCCAGTAAATTCGCCTTTGAAGCGCGCATTAAAACCATCTGCCGGACGTTAACGATCGCATCACGCGAAGTGCTTGAGCATACTCAAATTAGCGTTTATATTGTGAAGCATAAAAATAGCTCCGTTTTACGAATGTGATCCTCACCGTCGGCACAGTCTGCGTAAGCGTAAACGTGGCTGCATTAAACTTAAACCTCCCCGACGTTTGCCCAATGAGTCGTACAATTTGATGCACGTATGGCGAACACCGCTCGGGCCAGGTTTTGCCGTGCGCATTGATGAATGTTTGCGGTTGTTTCAACTGTTAGCTTGTCAGGTTCAACCCCGAGGGGAACCGATGGGCTGGGGGGAACCGACAAGCCATAATAAGAACATCACCTGAGCCCCGGTTATGATCTTCGCAAGATGAATGAAGATTTTTTGCTCCAATGTTCGGTTGTGCTCGAGTGGAACGCTGCGCGAAAGCGAATCATGCAAAGAAACTACAAAATATTCAACTATACCAAAACGGTCGGACGAGTGGATGGGGCAGGCGAAAATTCCACGCCATTAGATGAATTTACGTCGGCAAAAAGGCGCACATAACTACACCACAGCAAATGCCACAAAGGAAGGATCCTGACCGAAGAGAACGTGCACACAAATAAACACACACACACACTCACACTGACGTGAGTAAGCAGCATTTTTTCTTGCAGCAGCCAAGATCAAGAATCGAAAGAAACTGCGCAAGAAATGAGCATCATTCATTAAGAGCAGCCTGCCCGAAAATCGGGTTCCATTTGCCAAATGCTGAAGTGGAGCTGTACCGAACACAAACTGCACACAAACAATCGCGGCACACCGCATCGTACCGCATGGCAAAAGGTTGAAGATTTTTTTTCTCTTAAAACTACATTTATTGACTTGAGAGATCGTGATTTGATAAATCTGTCAAATGTGAGGGCACAAACATAGCGCGGCGCTGTTTGCTATGATTGCGCTCTAGGCAAAAATGTGAGACGAACCATTGACACGAATAGTTTTGTTCTTACTAGTCGGGAACTTTTAAAGCCAAACATTTTTTTCTTATCTTACAAAGGTGGCTATCATTATCCTTAGTCTAATAAAACATTGTTATTACATCAAAAGAAATGAAATGTTTTTATATTTTTCTAGAGATTTTTTAAGAATACTTGCTCTCCATTTTCATTGACTGTTTTATTATTTAACAAAAAAATAATGATAATCTGTCAAAATATGTAAATTTATGTTAACAGAAACAACATGTAAATAACATGGGTGCTTTCCATAAAATTAATTAATATTCATTGTTTCTTGATTGATTTCATGGCATTAAATTCAAACCTTATCACAGGTATTTATTTATTTTAAACATTTTGCAGGTTATACTCAATCAGGTATTTTGCCATTCTTTATTTGATGATAGCATATTGATACTGTTTATAAATCTACCATTTACGGCCAATGTGCTGCTTGACGCAAAATGCCATCACTAAAACGCCATCTTTGCTGGTTAAAATGTATTCGAATGTGTTGTGAATAAAAAAAACGAAGACCGATAAGGTGAAAAGGGGGAAAGGAAAAAAATGTGAAGGAAACGGAAACCCCCAAAAATCGCGATAAGCCCAGAATGCAACGGGCTATGGGGCGAAAAATGTTACCCTTCCCCAGTTCCATGCAAATCGCGGTTCGTCGCTTGTGCGGCGGTTGAAGTTTTTCCTTCGCTTTTGGCTCGCGCTCCCGGCAAAAGGTTAGAGAGCGCGCGATAACCGACGACGGTTCGATCCAGCCGCACGGGCGAAAAGAAAAAGAACGAGAAAATAAACACAAACGAGAAAGAAACAGAACACGGCGCACAGCAACGAATCGCAGTTCGAATTTAATGGGCGCGCATGGGTGTGCGCATGAATAAAAAATTATCTCGACGGGAAAAATTCTCCCGACCCACACTCTATCATGCACGGCTCCTCGCATCGGTCCTCGCTGGTTCCATGCGGCAGCCAAATGGAACCTGACACGTCGAAAGTTTCGTATCGAGCGGGAGTAGGGAGCGAAGAGAAAACGGCTTTCGAATCTTCTGATCGGCTCCGGAAAGCAGATCAACTTTTCTGCCCGCGAGACCGGGAAGGGCGGGAAGTAATAAACGTTTTTTTATAAACGATCCGCAATGAACGTGAACGGTGACGGTGGGTGGGTCCTTTTGTGGTTTGTGGAGCAGGAGTCTGGGAAAGGAGAGCGGAACAACAAAACCTGTTCGGCAAAAAAAAACACTCACACACACGCGAGCAAAGAAACAATGGGTCGCCTTTTTGACGGGAGAAATACGTAACAGTTCATTCAACCCACCCCTAGACAAGTCACAAAAGTGCTCGATCGATCGAACCCTTCCTCCCACCCTTGGAGAGGCTCGAGAAGCATTTATTTATGTTTTTCTGCTCTACCTCTTCTACGTAAGCCCTTTTCCCGTGCCGGGAACCGGCAAGGAAACTATTATGGTAACGACTTTGTCAAAAAGCTGTCAGAATAGTCTCGGGGAATTATCTCCTACTTTTCTGTCGCCCCTGCCTGTCTGGGAGGCTGGTCTGGTTTTACCTGTCACTCGAAAGGGAACGGATAGTCGAAAGGGACCGTCCGATGGGACCGCGCCTAAGCCGAAGCGATGCCACTGATAAAAAGCTTAACGAGTAATTACGAGGAAATATTGATCGTTTTCTATTGAAAGAGTTGATTTTGATGGCTGGAGGTATGTGTGTGGGATGGGGAGGGGGGGGGGGGGATAATAATACGATTGTGTTTATTCGATCTTGAAGTGGTTTTTAAACTTTTCTTCTGCCCATGCGCTGGATTTATGATACGAACTAAATTATGCTTTATATTGCATTCATTTTATTTATTAGCCTCTTTTCCCCTGGCGGAAACATTGAATTGAATGTAATTTTTAACTTTATACAATGTTTCCAATTCCACCATCGAAATGATAAGAATAATTTATGCGCCTCGAAGTTCTGTCAAACCAGAGCCAAACCCTTTCCGAACTTTTTGGATATTTTATGAATTCATAAATTCATGCCCGACCGGTAAAACAAAAACCCGCATCCGCATTCGCTGTAATTGGAAGCGTAAATGCAACATTCATGTTGCCGTACGGTTTAAGACCCCAAAACAGCAAAACATCCTTAACCGATAACAGACAGGACAATCGCACGAGCGGAGGTAACACTGGGATGGGAAATTTATTCCTCCATTAAAACAAAAAAAAAAAAAACAACAGCATCACGCCGACACATCGCATTTCGTGCCGAATTTCTGGCGCACGTTCTTTTCGTTGCTATAGGCAACGGTTCGGTGCGTACAAAAAAAAATCTCCCGCCTTGTTTATCCTTTTCCGCTTATTGCGTTTACTTTTGGCATTCTCTTTGGCCCTTGCGCACTAAAAGGATGTTCATGTTATTTCTTTTTCCTGCCGCGCCAAAGTGCTCCGTCTCGTCCACCGTCACCGTTTTCGGGCGTTGTTTATTTTGCAGCTTCTTCGGCCCTTTCCCGGCAAAATCTCGATCTTGATTGGAGGGGGAGGGACAGGGAGGATGGGGAAGGGTCGGCTCCGCGAAAGTCGTCGTAACCGTCGTGTGTGCGAAAAATTCGAAAATTGTAAATTTGCGCTGCCCATATTTTATCGACCGACAGCAGCAATTCAGGCAATCGCAGCGGCCAGGACGAGCCGCAGCGGAACGGGGAATGGAAAAATGGACGAAAACCCGCATCCGAGGGGTCATCGGGTCGTCCTGTGCTACCGCGTCCTGCGATGCAGTGTACGTGTTATTTTTGGCCTTTTGGCGAAGGGTTTTTTTTTTCTTGTTCTTGACCGATCCCGGAGCCCGGTGTTTATCGGCCCGGTTTCTTTCTGTTTTCTTTCCCCCGGGTTTCGGGATGTTTCCGCATCCCACAGCGAACGGAACACGTTTCGGGAGATGTTTGTCTTCACCGTCCGTCCGGTGCCTGCCCGTCAGTGTGGAATGCCTGGCTACCTCCAGGCCCGATCACGGCCGTTAAAAGTTCCCTGCTGCCGTTGCGAGCGTCCAATAAATATTTACAACCCTTATAAAGAAAGTCTAAACAGTGTGCGGTTGGTCGCAAGGGGAAAGGGCACAGCGAGGCAACGTGCGGGAGGAAGAAACAACAAGTTGATGCTGTTGTAACTCTCCCGTGATTCTTTCCCGGGCAAAGAGGGGAAGATCACATTCAGGTTCTTTTTCACAGTTCCAAAGCCAATAAAAGAATGATTAAAAGAAGCGTCCCAGAACGCGGATGAAGTTGGAAAGAATATCGGGACATGTTTATTACACTTTTGTTGGAAAAAAGACCGAAAAGGAATGGTCAAGTGCACCAAGTGTATTTATTCGTTTCCATAATCCACTCACATTTTAAAATAGAAATTTAAAAAAAATTCACTTCATAAAATCCCTCCCGAAACGGGTTCGGCGTTTGTTTCAAATGATCTCGCCTCGATTCGACAATTCGCCTGAAACTCACGACTTTTGCGGACGTATTAATACATTCGATCAGGCCCGATTCGAAGCGAACCGGGGCCGGGAACATTTAATTTTCGGCTACGAGATGCGTCCTTCCCGGCTGCCACCTTCCCCGACCCCGGTAGAGGAGCCAATGATGAACTTGTTGCCACTTGGAGGTTGAGGTGAAATTTTCCTCATTTATTTGCCGGCCGGCCCGGAGGCAATAATGGTCCTCGGCACAGGGGAACCCGTTCCACGATGGGGGCTGGATGATGATAAATTATATAATGAAACAGCGCACCTCGGCGACCGTTCCGTTCTGAGCGAGCAGAGGCCAACCGGCACGGCCGGGCGAGCTTTGGCCCTGACCGTGATGCTGAAATGGAGTCTTTGCACAACGATCTTTGGCCACAAGTCGCACACCAGCTTGTCCGGGTTGACGTGGAGGGCACCGGGAAACCGGCGGTAACGGGATATAGGGCTCATCTGTGTGAGCGGCTGAAGGGAACGAGGTTGCGAGAGGTTGTGGAATCGAATTATCATTATTTTTGTTCCTTCGTTTCGCTCGCTGCCTGCCTTCGTGCCCCATTGGTTATTTTCGTTTAATAATGATTGTTGACGATTAGTATGATTATGTGTTTTCTGTGCCTTCACCGTGCTTTTCCCGAACGTTTTCGAGCCTGTCCAAAAACTCCGAGAATGTTCCGCCAAGGAGCTGTCCACTAAGAACAATGAAACAGGAGAGAGAGAGAGAGAATGAAAAAAACGGACCGAAAAAAAAACGATTCGAAAGCGACGGAAGAAGCAGTCGGAAACGGGGCAACCAAATATGGTGAATGCTGCTGGAAGGCTTAGCAAGCGTTGGAAAAACAAACCCACCGAATGGGGTTGTTAATGCCCGCGCGGTTATCCCGCGATAGGCCTGCATCTTTTTGAACATTTTTCAACCTCTTTTGCCTCCTTCCGGGTGGTTGCATTTCCGTGCGGTAAGCTGCAATCGCAACGGCACGCAGGGCAGGACAGACAACCGCGTTTGATGAGCATCCATTTGTTGTGAGGTGAGCAAACGGTGTGCACTTTATGTTAGTAGATTTTTCACACCCCACCAGAGAATAGCACGTCAAGCTTTCCCAGCGTGCTGTGCGTGCAACGTTATGCAGACACATTCGTATTTGCCCTCAGGGCGGCAAGGGCTAGGACATAAATCCCGCACAGAAACCTAATGCATTTGGTCCTCACCCGTGGCTCGTGCAGTTTGATTAAATTCTTCAGAAAAACGACTACGATTCAGCGCGCGGTTTCGGTTACACGGGCGAGGCGGCCCCGTCCCCAACAGTAATGGAGCGTTTGATCGTAAACTGACACCGATCAAACGGCGTGCAGTGCGATAATTTATGCACGCAAGCGCTAAGAAGGACCAAAAGCAAACACACACTAGAGCGCTGGTCGCATTTTATCTAATGAGGACAGTATCCGACGCGACCGAAACGGACGCTGGATTGCGTGCCCTGGTCCACCTAGTACACAGCGCCCCGGAAAGCATTGTGATAAATGGTTTCCAGGATGTGCACCACACGCGGCTAGAGCCGTGCGCCATTATTTGCCTAATGAAGCAGTTTATCGTTGTGGCGTCTTTGGTTGCGCCCGGGGTTTTGGACGGACAAATCGCGTGCGGAACGCGAAACGCTGCGTTGTTCGCGGCCGGCGAGGGCTGTCGTTCGTCGTTTATCATTCCGGCGGTCGGGTTGGATCGCGAGCTGGCGGAATTGTTAGGAACTGCTTTGCAATTTAGGGCTCTTCGTGCGGCTCTCGATCCTCACGATGGAGTCGTGCAAGGCGTGGTTCTGTACAGCTGGTCCGTTCAAGGTTTATGGCACCGGTGGTCGCTCAGTCGCCGAAGAATGGTTGTGTCTATTTGTTGGTGAAAATATGTTCATGCTTAGTGCAGGAAGACCACGTCATTAGCGGATATTCAGGGCATTTGTATCGAGCGTCCATTTTGCCTAGAATTACAATAGAACCAGACTGAAAATTGAGCGATTATATTTTTTTTATTGAATATCTGTTAAGATATAAATCGAACCGGAAAACAAATCTTTAAAACGGATTATATTCGGTAACAATTGACAATTTTACAAAAATTCGTTTTTTCTTCGATTTTTTGTAATTTTAGAAACTTATTTTACTCTGTTGAAGTTGGTAGTTAATTAGTAGTTGGAAATAATCGAATTTAAATAATGAAACTAAAGATTTGTCTTTTGAAAATTTGCCCATATTCCTAAATCTTTTACGTTACCTCATTTGTTATTTTGGAATCCTGTGATTCTACGATCTTTAAATATTTATTTCAAAAATTCTGATCATTCCAACCAATTAAAAGATTCATACAAAACCTCTGTTACACAGCTCTAGTTTGAAATAAATATCAATGGTAAATGTTTTGCATGGCAAAATTCGAATGTAAAATTCTTTCTTCCTTGCTTCTACTCTACCGGATCGATGTGAATTCTCCCATCAAAGCGCCAATACGCCCGTTCGGTTCGTTGATATTCGCCCGAAAAAGGCAATAAAAAACTTCCCAACGTGCATTCATTATCCGTTAAATTTAAAAATGACGTTAGCATGGGCGCCTGCCGCGATCGCGAACGATGACGGCACGAGGTGGATTCGCGAGCGAGAGAACCACGCCGACCAATACACGTACAAACACGCACACACTATACGAAGGGAAGCTCGCTTATTTGCACGATCTAGAGGAGCCGGGTGCTAGAATTTTGATTTAGTCCGAGATGCTGCCCGATCCAACCGATAGACAACCGGTTATCTTGCGATGAGCGTGTTGAAACAAAAAAAAAATAAAACGCACACACCTTAAAGTTGTTTAATTTACATCACATTGTGTTTTCGGACCGGACCAAAAGTGAGCGAGTGCGCAGTGGTGGTGGTGGTGGTGATGGTGGTGAAATAATGCTTCGCTTCCAATCGCCTGGATGCTGCTGGTGAACCGGTTCGAGCCGCTACGATCCGTAAAGCTGAAGCGGACCAACGAAAAGAAACAAAAAAACGCAACCAAGAGCCAAAAACAGCGGCGCTAGAAGGAGTGGTCGATTTTTATGCTTTTTCGGTCGCTGTTTTGCAAAACTTTTTCCTTCCCAAACCGCGGGCACCTGGCCTCCAATTACCTTGAAACAAAACGTGTATTGGCATTTAGACGGCGGGCGAGGCCATGCTGAGGTTGGCAGGTAACGAAAAAAAAACAAACGCGTGGTGGACCGAAGAAAAAAAAAACCTATCGCCTAAGGCTAATCAGCAAAAAAAGAAGACAACAGGTAAGGCCAGGTTCATCTATTTCCTTGCACGCACACAGAGCGCTCCTTGCATCACTTGATTTTCGGTGTGCGTGTGAGTGTGTGTTTTTTTCTTTCCTAGCCAACTTCGACCATCGCAGCTCGAGACCATGTTCTAGAAGCGAATTTTTGGGAGTGCAAAAGCGCGCCAAACTAGCCTAACCTCTGTGAACCAGTAAGTAGGCGCAGCAAGTGGAGTGGAACGCACCGAGCGAGAGTGTGACACGTTCCGTGGTGTCTGTCGGTGTGCGTACCCAGTGGAGTTTGTGGTGGAAGAGGAATGAAGCAACATAAAAAAACGGCGAATGAGCTTTGAAAATTTATGATCTAAGTAAGTTCCATCGGCCATTGCAACGACGTGTGCGTGCGTGTGTGTACTGCCTTGTGGAACGTTTCGTGCAAACAGGATTTCTTCTCTCTCCCTCTCGCTTTCTCGAAACGTGTGGTATGCGGTCCAGCAGGTTTCTCAGCGGTCTGTGTGCACAGCAATTTCCGAACCATCGAAAGAACTCCGAATTCTGGCATCGAAAACCCGAAAAACGCACGGGCTTCTGCTCGCACGAAATGCCACCTTCGAACCGCTTTTGGGTAAGGAATTTTTCGGCCGTACGCTTTTTCAAGTGTTTGTGCTGTTCGTTTCAGGCGGGGAGGCGAGTGATGGCGCACGCGGTAGCCCTCCTGCCCTTTCCCAGCACAAGCCGTACTGATCGGATGTGATCAGCTTTCTGACGTAGGCCGAGGAGAAGGTGGAAGAGCCCGGAGGAGAATAAATCTGATGAGGAGTGTGAAGAAACTTGAGTAGCGGATGGAGGAGACCGTGAAGCTACGAAACGACCACGCTACGGCCACTTCACGTCATGCGTGTGTTAGTGTGGCAGGAAAACGTCGCATGCACGCACACTAGCACCGCTCGCTCGGTGTTCGCTACACACAGGTGAGCCACACAGGTAGCTTAAGTCCGGAGCGCACATGAAGTAAGAGGGAGGAAGATGAAGACGGAAACCGCACGCGTGGTCGGTCTCGCCGGAGTCAGCAGCAGCAGCAGCAGCAGCCGACACACGATCGGTTGTTTGCTCCGATCGGCCGGATCTGCTCCGGTGTGTGTCAGTTCGCTTTTGACCGTGGCAAGGTGCGCAAGTGTGGCCAACTCTCCTACAACCCGCTGGGAGCTCAGGGACGATTCACTTGTGTCCGGAACAGTCAGTCGCAGTGTGGTGAAGGCGCCCTACCGCTGCCTCCCCTCGGTAGGACCGAAGCAGAACGCACCCCCGGTCTCGATCAAGCGTAGCAAAGTGCGAGTGCCTCCCAAAAGTTACCACCCGGCAAAGCGGTCAAAGACATTACGGAGAAGAGTTTTGCGGGCAACCGAAAGTGACGACGATCTCGGCGCGTTAGGGCTAGGAAGCTAAGGACGTCAGGCCGGAATGGTGAAATTCAGTGCCCCTTCAAATCAAGCGTTAAGCACACTTCGTCAGCAAGAGAAGCCACGATAGCTAGAACATTCCATCGCTCTTCTAGATGTGCAGGAGGGGCAACGTGTGAATTAGAATGTCCCACTCGGCATTAGATTTCCTTTGCCGGCCATTTTCCAACGCGCGTGTGTTTGTCCTAGAAATTAGCGTGCGCCATTCGGCCGCCGCCGCTGCTTCTAAACTATACTAATACGGTGCCTCTGTGAACGTTGCTGTTGTTTCAGTTCCTTTTTAGAAAAAGTTTGTTTGAGGAATAGAGTATAGGGGGAAGCGAAAAAAGATAGTTCTGCTTCTTAAGTACACACGCACACAAAAAAAAACGACTCGGGTTGCTCTTAGAAATAGATTCAAGTAGGCGAGATGAAAGGTAAAACAATAATGAGCACATCAAGCAGCATCGTGCGCGTCATTAGAAAATGGTCAAAAAAAGGCAGCCACTAGCAAGAAGACGAGGGAAGATCAAAGCAGGCAGCGGAGATGCGGACAGAGAAGGCAGACAGTAAAATGGTTTCCCCCGTTCTTCCGGCAACGTAGAAAAAAAAACTATTTGTTCTATCTGGGAAGTGTTAAAAAAGAGCGCGAGATACGAGAAACGAAAAGAACTCCCCACCTTACAACAACAAAACAAAAAAAAACGATTCGGAAAAGTGTTGATTTCCACCACTTCTACCGCCGCCCCATCCTCCGTAACCTTAACCAAACCGCCACACCGCGGTTGAAGCGGCGGCGGAAGGAAACCAGCGTGAGATTGCTTTCGGTGTGGTAACGAGCAAAAATGCGACTCCTACACTCTTGGAAACCACCCACCTCGTCAGGCAACGTGTCCGACGGCGTGTACATCCCTCCATTAGCGTGACGCGCAACCGAAAAGGTGAGTACGGGCATTTTGTTTCCACTTTTTGTTTCACTCGCTGCCGCTGTGCATTTACAACATGAACATCACCACTCGGGGCGATGTGGTTTGGGCGTGAGGGTGTGTGTGTGTGTGTTTGTGTGACTCGGATGGTCTAGTAGGTGCGCAAGATCCGGTCAAGATTCGGTATCGAAGCCACGGAAATGGACGATCCGACAAAGGCGCCCAAGGCCGCCGTGTTGAAAAATGCTCAAACGAGCGAGTTGTTTTTTTTTAATTTTTTTTTGTTCATGAAAGACTAGCCCCCGCCAAATATTGATAAGAAAAGGTACATGGAACAACTGCTTTATCGCCGGAGCGGAGAGGTTTTCGAACATGAAATCGAACGCTAGATAGTGTCAATATAGTTGAAACGAAGCCGCGCTTTTCCAACCGCGTGATGCAATCGTTTTGACATTTCTTTTGGCAGCCATTAAACCAACCTACCCGTTGGAAGATCCGTCTAGCAAGGCAGCGCGCTCTAACCTCACTTTTTCTCGCTCACCAAGCGCTTCACTTTTGGTGTGCCTTTTTCGAACGCGGCCTTGCACTGCCCCGGCTGCTGTGGTTGGTATTTTAACCAGGCGCACAGCACCTCAAAAAATCCAAACCGAATGGCGCTCAAGGATGCGTGCCCGTTGTTCGATCGAATCAATCGAACGCTGCCACCGGTGGTGCGGTGTTCTTATAAAGAGCGGCCACCTGATGAAACACTCACCCACCGAAGGCCTTTTCTTTTTCCGCCACCTAATTGGTAATTGTGCGAGCGCGCACGTTGGAGCCTCCACCGGAGCCCGAGCGACATTACAAGCAACGCATAATAATCGTGCCGACCGTCGTGACCGTCTGCTTGCGTCCGCTAGAAAAAAGAGAGGCCGGGGCCTCGGGCGCGCAACGGATGGATCAAATGGTTGCTGAAAATTGGGGCCGTATTTTTGGCGGTCGAACGTTGTTGTTTGGTGGTAGACCACAAAAGTGATTGGTAAAAAAACAAAAAAAAAACCCGGCCCGGATCCCGGCCACGGTCACATCGATCGGAGATCGATTTTCGGTTTATGTATTCCGTGCGCGGTTTGCCGCAGATGCTAGGTTAACATATTTCGGGTGGGCACAACACGGTTGCGCCATTCGACAGCATGTTTGCGTAATGCAAAATATTAAAGCCGGAATAAAATGTCCCGTCCGCGTCCGTCATCCAGAATGCATAATCGTTGGCCGTATGTGCGTGTGCTGGTGTGTGTGTGTGTGTGTGTTTGTGGGGGGACGTGGTGTACCGTCTGGCATGTCTCGATTACGATTCCCGGCCAGCGATTACGATTCGCCTCATTGTCAATGCGAGACGGTTCTCTATACATCTTTTATGAGCCGAGCGCGCACTGTGAAACCTGAGCGCTCGTGCGATCGCTGCCGAGGGAATTGCGGTTTCGCCTGTTTCGTTGGACACGGACCAAGGCGGGAAAGGATTAGTTCTGTGCGTTGTCGTGATTGTATTTTTTTGTTTTTGCAGCAACAGCAGCAATCGTGGTCTGCATATGCAGAACAATAAGCGCGATCCCTCCCCTCCCCCGCCAGTCAGTGCATCATGCTGCTGCAGCACATGAAAAATGAGCTCCTTTCCTTTGCGTCCATTTTTCACCTGCACACACGCACCGGTACCCTGCGTGAATGGAATGCGTAAAGAGAGAAGGCCCAACAGAGGCAGCCGAACAAAAAAGATGAAAAAAAAAACACATATGCTGCTCGGTTTTCCCAGAAAACACAAAAGTGCAACAGGATGTTGGATGGTTTCGGGACCGCCGTGCCGTATTATGGGAAAATTCCCGCCGAAGAAAGGCACAGGCAGTAGCGATCCGCTTCGTCCGTTGCTTCTTCTAACCGTCCTTCTGGCGTGTGTATTCGCACGAGGTAAATTTCGTGTTGAGTCTTGCTCGAGAGTACCGAGGGTGGTTTTATTATTTTTTCATTGAAAACATTCTTCCCGGGGCGAGATAAATCCTTGAAAAGAAGGAAGTCGAGGGGGAAGGAAGCGTGTGGGATGAGAAATCGACCGAAAATTAACTTCGTACACCGGTAGGTGGAACAGGTAAAGGAACGATGGAAGGATTGCTCGATCGTAAAACGCAAGAAGAACCTGCCTGCTGCTGTTTAATTTTCCTGCAACCAACTACCTTTACGACCGAGCGATCGTTATACCTGCCCTGTTGCGGTGATCCTGAAGTCAGTTTTGATTTCCTTCAACTCCGTAGCACCTTCAGCTTCGTGGAATTACCCGCCGATTTCGACTCCGACTACCTGTTGCGAGCAACCCGACTGGGAAAAAGGGATTAAGTTTCGAAATCCCGCACACCCCGATGACTGGCCCGGTTGCTGTGGAGAGAACCATTAGTCGGGACCATCCGCCGTTAATGGTACTGGACAAGGGAAGGAGGGGGCCGACTTTGGGATATTCCCAGGAGTTGCGTTTCGACGTCTAGACACAGATCCTTACGACGATTTGATTGATTCGTTACGATGATCTGACACTTTTTTTTGTTTGCTACCTACCTTACGCTACGCAGCTGCTTTCGGATATTAAAAAAGGTGCGTTGAGGTTTTAAAGTTCGTTCGTGAGAAATGGTCGATAAATCAATCCAAATCCGGGCTCGGTCGGGGTGGGGTGTAGTGCCTGTAAAAATGTGCTAATCACTTTTCAATCCATTTATCGCTGCGCTAATGGGGCTGTGGCTTGGTGTTGTCCTTTAGTGCCAACTGTTGATCTCTTCAAGAAGCTGCCTGAAACTGAAACCGTCCAGCAAACTAATCCGCTACGGGCTTGGGTTCAGACTTGGGTCCAATGTCCATTGAACCCCCGAGCGGTGATGTGAACTATGTGAAGTCGACAGTGGACAAGAGGTGGCAATAAATATAACTCTTGCCCACTACCTCCAGTGTCACGTCTTAAGGTAACCGAGGCACTCGAGGGGAGATAGTGAGTGGGTTTGACTACTCGCGCACTCGTTGGCAAAAACACACAGAAAGTGATTAACGTTTCGTTCGCTGTTCTTGTGACCTGCATACTCAAGCGCGCGACTTGGGTGGGGGGGAAGTACGAACACAGACGGCAATATTTGCAGGAATATCAAAACGTAGGCATGTCTCAGCTTGAAGCATGCGCAGGGCAACAGTCTTTAGAGCCCTCGAGCTTCGTGACACAAACGTGCGGCCGTGTGTCGTTCGGGGTTGTTGTGCGCCCACGGATCGGTCGGTCGGTCGTGTTCTGAAGAAACTGGACGTTGTCTGCCGGCAACGTAAGCGCGTGGGTCGTAAGCACCACTGCGGCACAAACCGCTGGCCATAATGGCGAGTGAAGGACAATCGGAGACGGTGAAACGTACGTGTCGCTTTACGGCAATTAAACCTGAAGTTGAGTTGAAGATCTTGGTGGCGTGCTGCTGTTGCGCGATCGTGTCAAACTCGCCAAGAAGTCCACTCGATCAATCATCGCCGGGCGTCCGGGGGAAGGGTGCAGGCGTGCGTCGCTCCCTTTAGCAAGCTGGCGGGGATTTTGCGGTCAGTTTCGTTCGATTCTTCGGAACGTCCAATGTGAAGTACACGGCAAGATGTGTGAATTTGTCACTCCGCCATTCACACCGAGATTGTAAGTGATTCATGCAAAAGAGTAACTCGTCCACTGCAGTGCCCATCTTCGAAGCGTTCGGCGAATTGTAGACGACGTGTCGATCGCTTCGGTGTGTAAACGATGATGACAATCGTTGAATTTTAATTGTCCGCTTCCCTCCCGAGGCCCGTTGACTCACAAAACGTGCTCACACCATTCCAGCCTGGTTTCCGGTTAGTGTCGTTATTTGTGGAACCATATTTGCTCTTCGCATCCGTCTTATAAGGCAAGGACGAGCGTGCAGCAGTGTAGTAGCTGCAATCGCAGTAGACATTCTTGTGTAAAAAAAAATGCTTACAGCGAGGCTTACGGGTGGCGCCATCTGGTGGAACGAGTGAGGTGACAAAAATGCTTAGGATTGCTGCCACGTTTCTTCCTTCCAGCGATCGTAGCAAGAGCACTGTTGCTTGCGAGTGGTCGTAACTGGGCAATTAAAAAGTAGTCAAGCCATACGGTTCAACTTTTTTTCCCATCACACATGTGTTGCCGCGTGGGGAGGGTCATGCCGGTGGGGACGATTTCTTTTTGTGAAAACTCACATGGCTGTGGAATTTCTTGAACCATTTTCCTTCCCTCCTGTCCTCCAGCCCCCTTACGACGCCGTGGGCTTTCAATTTTCGGCAAAGAAATTGGATTTGTGTGTTCGAGGCCGACGGTAGTTCCCAGGCCCATGCCTTCCGGTAGGTGTGGGAACGCCGAAAAGACCCGGTAGCGCAGCGATGGGTTTTGACCCTTCTTCGAACGGGGCACGACGATGATGATGATGATGATGTCTGTGCGGTGGAAATGGCGATGAACGCATTCGACACACTTCATGCCGGGGAGCAGTTCGATTGATTTTCGGGCAGTGTTTGCTGCGGTGTGTTATTGGTTCACTGATCATCTGTATGTGTGTGTGGTTAGGTCGAGAAGGAAGGATCGTGTGAAGAAAATGCCAATCAACCGCCTGCAGTTTGGCAGGGGGAGGAAGCTCGCCAGCGGAGATGCTCAAGCTGCACGATCGATTCATCAAATCACAAACTTTAGTCTATTTCCGGCGCACAATTGGATGAAGCAGTAGCAACATACTAATCAAACTCATTCTCTTTACAGTGGCTCCAGTGTTGTACGGCAAACACAAAGATCCAGTCGAGCGTGGCAAGTGTGTGTTGGTGAATTGATTCTTTTCTGAAAAAAGTACACGCAAAAAAAAACTCATTACTACATCGTGATTTACTCGCATCCACGCTGCTCATGTGCATTCACCTTCATCATCCAGGATGTGTCATTTGCAGCCCGAGTGCGCTTGCGACGGGCAAGTTTCCGTAAAAGGATTGTCGGCTGGTACACAATTCAACTGAAAGGGCATTAAGCATTCACTTATTTAATTATATATCCACATATTCAATGACGTTTTGTGTTTTTTTTTTCGATCGTTCCGCCGTACCATGCGTAAAGAAATGTAAATGCGAAATGATGTTTTACTACTTGACTAAAACGTATGTGTGTTTTTTTCCTTTCTCTGTATCGTTTTGTAAACAGGTAGTGTGATATGGTATTGCGATTGGATTTCTACAACGATAGCTTACTCCGCAGACGGTTCCGGACAGGCTGGTCGCTTACTACACGTACCGAGCCGCGATGTGTTCAAAGCGGGGGAAAAAACTTCGAAGCAGAACTTCTGTGGATTCGACCCTATCCAAGAACGGACAGCACGGCGCACCCTGAGCACGTGGAGGGCTCGGTTTTTTTTTATCACTTTGACATGTTTGCTTCAGTTGTTGTTGTAGCTCACTCGTTTTGTCGCGCGGAGCGAATAATCAGCACCCCGATCGAGAATATTGATTAGACAACAAAACGGGTCGGGCGCGGGAGGAGGAACGCGGGCAGGTAATGTTGTGCTGAGCGAGATAAGAAAACGCGGCGAAACGGACGGTGTTCAATATCTATCGCTGCACGCCTGCCCGTGTGAGCGTGTGTCTGTTTCAATCGTGCCTCGTCTTCTCCCCCTATCGCACAACGAGAGCGGACCCGGTCGTCAACGTTTTGGCAACGTGTCCACGGCACGTTTCGTTCCAGATGTAGTGGCTCCCGGCGGTGGCGGATGCGAAAACCGGTAGTATCATTAACACTCGGCGTCTAATCCGTACTAGAATTTCAGCGAACGTTATCATCGAGTGTGCGGCATCTAGATGGAGGAGAATGTGTCGTAGGGATGGAAGAGTTTACAGGTTCTGGAAAACCGATCCCAGGTAGGCGGCACCCTTCCGACGGTGGAAATTCTGAGGGGAGCGGAAAGTTGAAGTGGAGAAAAGTGCGTTGCTGCAGCTTGTTGATAAATTGAAATGTAAATATTGATACAAATTGGCACCGTCACAGCTCGAGAAGGCCTATCAATACCGTCTTCCGTAGATGCACACTCATACAATGAGGAAAGAAGGCGAAGGTAAGTAGTCATCACTAATGCCCGAGAACCCGTGCAGCCTCCAACACGATACCGAAACACACGGATAACATGCGGTGTCCCAGCAGCATCGGATTAACGAACCCTCAATCACATTCGCCAATGTTCTCTTTGGTTATCTAGCTGTATGAGTGTATTTTAAACGTCATAAAGCTAGCATACCGAAGTTAATAATTGGTTGGCATTCATCGATGGAAGTAACGGTAGCGCTACACACTACGAATGTGGCTTACGCGAACGCGTACGATGTGTTTGTGAGCTCGTGCGTGAAGATGTTTCATGTGTTACTTTGCACGTGTTGTAATGTAACATTTATGTACATTTTGAAAGAAAATATGTTAATTATCTACAACAATAAAGTTGAAAGTACCGAAAAATATGACTTATATGTGTTTCTATGTTGCTAGAATACTATCAGTTCAATACATGAGTAAGCGTTCGATCTAGCAGCATTTGGGATGCCTACATTTACAAACAAACGTTATTGTATGAGAAATATTTGTGAAAGCGAAATTTTTAATCGTTAAGAAAGTACATACCGATCACAGTTCCTAGAAAAATTACTTCTGACTGCTCCAGAACTATTACGTTACTTCCTAGCCTTACCATGTTCCGGTGAGGAATTATGCAAATCAAAGAATTCCAAAATAATAATTTCAAATTTTCGGCTACGTTAACCACTTCACTGTAATATTGCACACAACGTTCTTGTTTGCATGCAATACACATACAAGTGATAAAAATTAAATCACTTTAATCAAAATTAAATCCCTTTCTTTCGGCATTCGTTAATGGATGCACATACTACACCACCGATTACTTGAATAGTTTGACAACTATTATGGTTTACTACAATAAACAACATCTTATAACATTTTTGCTGCGTTGAGGTTATCGGTGTATGCTTACATTATCACGCTCTCTCACGATTTGATGCACATGAATCTAAAACCTTTGTAAAACACCATCTCAAATGAAGGTAAGATAAATCTTGCACTTTTTGCCGCACTCCGTCCATAAATGCTCCCGATCTAAATAAATGCCGGCTGTACCTTTTGAGCGTCAGGCAAGCACTGCAAATGGGACTTTACCGTAGAGTCTTCTAGAAATACTCTCCTTGCTCCTGCTGCGAATGCTACTACTACTGCTACTGCTTTATAGCGAATCGAAGCGGAAAAATAGCCTACAACGTTCGCGGAACGTTTTTTGCGTTCGCTCTCGGATGATGTCTTCCACACTCAATTCGGCTTGAAGTAATCGCAGCTAGAAACAAGAAAACGACATATTAAACAATTTCATCTGTTTCATCTACGGTCATCACCAACCTTCCTTTGTTCCGTTTTGAACTGCTTGTTCAAGGCAACGTCCTCTCTGTTTTCCTCGCGCTTATCTTTGAGCGTTTTGACTGTATCAGCACAGACGACGATACACTTCTTGATCGCGTCCTGTCGATGGTTGTAGCCAGATTCTAGTTGACCGTGCAATTCACGGCACTTGGCTTCGGCATCCACCTGACCTTTGAACGATTCCGTCGGGATGGATGTGTTCAGGGCGTAGATAATTTTGTCATCCAGATCTCGCATCTTTTTCAGCTGCTCCTATGGGCCGGAAGCATGATAAGGCGTTATAGAACAATCATTAGAACACGGTCACGAATATTGCCGGCATGCAGAGGTAGATTACACAATCTTATGGCGCTACTCGCACGACGGTCCCGCTGTCGGGAGCAGAATGCGTGTTAGTTTTACCTGAAACTGCGAAAAGTCGGCGCATTCATATTTGAAACTCATTTCCACAGGGTCGTCGGAGGTGGTGAAGGTTGCAAAGTACGTTTTAAGTTGATTTTTCGTTTAAAAATTGATCAAAAATACAACAATAACAGAAAACAAGCGTGTAGTATGCAATTAAACTTTCACCTTCATTTGACAGCCGGGTTGACAACCTAAATTCAGGCGACCTTCTACTGTTACGGGTAAGCGTACAAATATTGACGGGAATATGGAAATTATTCAAAAAGAATGGAGATTTTCCGAGAATAATAATAATTATTTTTATGTAGTGCAGGGTAATTGATGTTGTAACTCGTTTGACAAATAATCACAGTTTTCAAAGGAAATATTATTTGATATTTCCAATTGTTGTGCTTGCAGCTTTTTTTCTTTTAGATACGTTTATTAATGGTAAATAAAATCGTAGTTAATAATATTAACTTTAACACACTTTCTGTTAATACTTTTCTGATATAGATTGCTTATGTTTTTAATTCACAGCAATGCACAAAACAGCTGTCATTATTCTATACATTTTAGACCGCCAAACAGTAATTTTTCTAAATTATTTTTTATTGTTTTTAAGGACATTTTAATAGATATTTAATATTGATGCACCAAAAAATATTGAACTTTATTTCCATGATCATTTCTCAAAGATTCCGGTATTAATATAATTTTTAACCTAACAATTGGTAGGTACACATAGATGGCCATTTCTCCACCGCTGTTTCGGCTCTGCAATCTTTGCAAATGTCATTTTGACAGTTGTAAGATTGACAGAAGAGTGTGTCTTTTGATGAAAGTCGTGTTGTAAAATTTTCAGATTTCCTACGCAAATTTTTGCAGCGAAAGTAAGTTTTGTCGGCTATAAATTATCTATTTTCTACATACACTCGATGCGACGTTCGATTTCGTGCGGCTAAATAGATCAAACATACCGCGTACGGATTATATCGAGGTCAAAACACGGACCGAAGAAATCGTTTCTGGTGTGTGGTGTGGAAAAGATTGTGTGTAGAGCTCTAGCAACGAAGAAGGCGACGACGGACGAGGGCTGGGTACAAGTGTGGCAATTGCAACGAGAAAGGACGAGAACGTTTGGTGGCAAGATAGAGTAAAGAAATTTACTAATGGCACTAGCGGTGCAGTACACCGTGTTTTCGTGCGTTTCGCACGCGATAAATATGGGCCATAGTGGCGAAAATTCATCTGCAACGATAATGAGTATCATTCATTCCGTCTACCCACCAGTGCACCCTGCCCGTTGGGGGTGGTAGACGGTGGGATTGCTCCCTCTCTCTCGCTCGTTGCGATATTGCAAGTAATACTAAATCAACACGACGTGCGCGCGAGTGCATGTGTGTGTTCGCTTCTGCTAGCCTCCTCTCACCAAACAGTGTGTTGTGTCATTCATCGAGACACGGCCTTTCTTGCGCTGTTCGAATCAATAAAGGAGAAAATTTTATTTCATAAATCAATTCCTTTCTCATCGAAGGTGCTAAACACTCCAACTAATACGTGCTAACGTTTACTTTCATCCCCTGGATTATAGATGTCCAACACAGCGCATCGGCATCGGTACAAAAATGTTGGCCTGGACTCTACAGAGATGCGGCGCCGGCGGGAGGAGGAAGGAATTCAGCTGCGAAAGCAAAAACGTGAACAACAGCTGATCAAGAGACGCAACGTCAACGTGGCCGACGAGCTGGAGCAGGATGCAATTCTTTCGGTGCGTATCGTTGTGCATGTTTGGAATGCATGCTGACTGATGTTGGATTTGAACTTCACATCGATATCGTTTTCTTCCTTACAGGATGAGACGAATTCCACCGATAACCGGTCGCTTATACAGCCGTCCGTCATTCAGGCGTTGTATAGCGACAACATCGAGGAACAGCTAACAGCCACACAGAAGTTCCGTCGGTTGCTGTCAAAAGAACCCAATCCACCTATCGATATGGTGATTCAGCACAACATCGTGCCACGGTTGGTGCAATTTTTGGGCAACTCCCAGAACTCCACCCTACAGGTAAGGGGATGCTGCGCGCGATCGCCACTGCAATAAATACCACCATTCATCATTATCCTGCCCCTTCTCGCCTCAGTTCGAAGCTGCTTGGGCACTCACAAACATTGCTTCCGGGACGTCAGAGCAAACGAGCGTGGTGATAGCGGCCGGTGCGGTGCCAATCTTTGTCGATCTTATGAAAAGCCCTCATGAGGACGTGCAGGAGCAGGCAATCTGGGCGTTGGGCAACATTGCCGGTGATTCGCCCGAGTGCCGGGACTGCGTGTTGGATCATGACGTGCTGGAACCGCTGCTGCAGTGAGTGTCCCCTTAATTTACAAACTTCCCATTTTGGGTTCGTTTTTGTTTGCGCATAACTAACCTCAATACTTTCTGATCGTGCAGGGTGTTAAGTACCTCTCGCCGGCTAACGCTAACCCGTAACGCGGTATGGGCGTTGTCGAACATGTGTCGGGGCAAGAATCCGCCGCCCGATTTCTCCAAGGTTGAGAAATGCCTTCCCATCCTGTCCCAGCTGATGTTCCACAACGATTCGGAGGTGCTGGGTGATGCCGTATGGGCGGTGAGCTATCTGTCGGACGGATCGAACGATAACATCCAGGCCGTCATCGATGCGGGCTGCTGTCGGCGCTTGATCGAGCTGCTTTCGTGAGTATTGCGAAAATTGCGCATCAATTTTTAAGTGAATAGGTTTCGTCCGATGGCTTTTGTCAACAGATTATTTAAATTTGATATTTTTATGATTCAGTAGGCCTGGTTACCACGGTTACCGACATTTATTTATTCGACATTTATTTTACATTTACTTACTTTATTTTCTATTTTTATTTCAAACTTTCACTTGATCTTTCGTAGGTTTTGTATTTTTTCGGCATGAAGCAGAAAACATGAGTCTATTTGCCATTCATTTCCAAATTTGTTATTTCTCCAAATCATAATCTTCGCCGATTAGTAATCCAGGATGTAGACTTGTGTAACGACCGTTAACGTTTTTAATTCCTTCTATAATTTAATAGGCACAGCAACAACAACGTGGTGTCGGCCGCGTTGCGCGCCGTCGGTAACATTGTCACCGGCAACGACACCCAGACGCAGCTGATCCTGAACTGCAATGCCTTACCCTCGATCCTGCAGCTGCTCAGCTCGCCGAAGGAGGCGGTACGCAAGGAGGCGTGCTGGACCATCTCGAACGTGGCGGCCGGCAATCGGCACCAGATACAGGCGGCAATCGATGCCAACATCTTCCCGAGCATTATCGAGCTGCTGCAGAAGGCCGACTTCAAGACCCGGAAAGAGGCTGCCTGGGCCATCACGAACGCGACCAGCGGTGGTACGGTGCAGCAGATCAAGTATCTGGTAGGTTGTGGGCTGTATGGGGAGAAGCAGATGAAAATATGTGCCGTTAATGCTCTATTACTCCCTATCAAACCAGGTTGATGCAGGCTGCATACCGCCGATGTGCGAGCTACTAACCGTGATGGATCCGAAGATACTGACCGTCGCGCTGAACGGGCTGGAAAATATCCTGAAGGTGGGCGAGGATCAGCGAACCAAACCGAATCCGTACGCCGTGATGATCGAGGAATGCTACGGTAAAGGCGGAGAGCAAACCTTTTGGTGGATGGTATCCATTTAATTAATTTTTTTTCTCCTCATTTCCACACGTCTCCTTCAGGTCTTGACAAACTCGAGTTCTTACAATCGCATCAGAACAATGATATTTACGAGAAGGCATTTAGCATCATCCAAAAGTACTTTAGCAACGACGACGAGGACCTGGCCGTGGCACCGAGCACGGACGCGAATCAGTTCCAGTTCAATGCCGACCAGTCCGTACCGATGGATGGGTTCCAGTTCTAAAAAAAACGTCTCTCTCGTGTTCCTTCTCGGCTTCTCCTCGTCCTTCTCCCCTCCCGGGAAAACATATTCAAGCTACTAAACTACACTACACGCCCCAAAAAGCTAAAGGCAACGCCTGCTTAGGGCCGGTAGCAGCTGCGAAATGGAACAGAACAATGAGAGTTCCAGAGCATGAGCATCGAGTGGATGGAAACAATCCCTTCTGACAGAGTCCCCCCACGCTTCCCTTCCCCATCATCCCTCTGTATCTCTTTCTCTGGTGCATCGAACAGCGTTAAAATCACGTCGAAACCGAAAAAACGGGAGTAGTTCATAATCTACAAGTTATAAATGTAATCGTGTATTGTAAATTTTGCGTCACACAGACACATACATATGCATGCACACACAGACACACACGTGCGCGAACGATGGAAGAAAGTTATGCGTGTGCGTGTATCATGTTGTGTGGAGAAAGCTTATCTAATTTATTGTCTCTACCCAGGCCTTACACCTTTCTCCTTTGTACATCATACATACGCTTGGTAGAGGCAGACAGACCAGGTGGCTCTTCCCTTTAACAGAGCGTGCGAGTGTGTGTGGTGAATTTAGAGCAAACAAACAATCTTATACTAACAGATCATACATACGCATACAGGATACACACACACACATATATATATATACCTGGAATGATGTTAAAGCCGTGGATGACGAAGCCACTCTAGTTGATATGTAAAAGTTAATATTATTTTATACCAATCGCAATCCTTCTAACAAAATGCTCCCTTCCACGGCCTGCTTGTGTAACGTTGTGTAATGCGGCGGATGTGTGTGCGTACTTTTCCTTTTTTGCTTCTGCCATTGTTTTATTCCGTTTCGTGACGATTTGGACCGAGACAATTTCCAATCCCATCCACGCCCACGGGTCGTAAGAACCCGTTTTGCAGTGAACCAGTGAGCGAATGTGAACAATGACGGCCCGGACGACACGGGTTAAAATGGAATGGTGTGCTGTAACTACTATCACCTACGGTTGCAATAGGTAAATTCATTAAAAAGAAAAAAAACAAACGAATCGAAACAAAAAGAAAAAGTTTGAGCCAATCCCCTCTTTCCAAGATTTCCGGCGCGACGTGTCGATGATTCGTAAAGCAAGAAGCAAAAGAAACAAAAAAAAATCAACCAAACCCAAATAAACAATAAACTATCCACCATTTATCTCTTCCGGCGTTCGTTCATTTTATTCACAAACATTTTCGGGCGGTAGTGTGAAAGCCAGTACAGGGTAAAGTAAACGTGTGAAGGTGTGAATCTGTTCCGAAAACAAGCGTTGCAGTAATTATGAAAACAATCGAAAACTGGCACAACCGAGGCGGTCGTTTTGTTTGCTTCTCAATTTAAGTTAATTTGCGAACGGATGTTAGTTATTATGACCGAAGAAGACAGATTTGTTTGCTTTGCTGTTGAAATTGTTTTTTGTGTTTGCTGCATTTGATTATTTCCAACCGGAATTGAGTGTGGTTAAGTTTTTGTTAGATTTTGTTGTCAATTCCTCCACCCGCCAATAGATGGCGCCACGCTACCAAGGTTGCATTTTGCATGCGATCCCAGTGGCATATCGCTTGTTATAAGTTATAAAACAGCTTGTTTTCTCTTTCTAAAAACGCACAAAAATACTTTGATTATCCGTGTACGCTTTATTACATAAAACAATGCAGTTTAGTTTAGTTTAGTGTTTTCTTTTAATCATTCCCTAAGCCTTAACACATGCACACGTAAACACAAACACAATGTTCTTCTGGCTGGTTTTACAATTTACAGTATATATGTGTGTGTGTGTGTGTTTGTGTGTTTCACAGGATCGTTACTCATCGTTAATAATATACAGAAAGGCCACAGGTTGTGTTTGGGTTTGGGTGAGTTTTTTTTCTTCGTTTTGTCAATAATCTTGAACCACACACCGTTCTGGATTTACCTAGCCGCTTAGCTATATGGATGACGAAATAATTTATAAAGTGATATAAATAGCAGAGCGTATACGATCTCTCTTGAGGTGATTGGATAACAATGCGTTTGTGAATGCTGTTTCCGTTTGCGAGAACTTTCTCCCGTGAATCTCATTCATTGGTCAGTTTAAAATGGTAGAAAAAAACCACATGTACATAAACGATGGCCATTTTACGCAGCGCAGGCGTTGTGCCGGTTACTGTGCATTATAATGTATACTTTTTTATGTATTTGTTCATGTTTTATCTCATCACGCTTCAATCACTTAACTGACCCACCTCATTGAAATGGTTAACAAACGAACGCTTCTTGGATAGCACTGTTGCATGTGTTGCAAGAGAAGGCATATCTGCATTATAAAGAATTATTTAAAGTTTGAGTGAAAAAGAGAGCGAAAGATAAAGAGAGAAAGAGAGAGAGAGAGAGTTTAAACATTTTTTGTTGCAATTTTTATTCGTTTTTTTGGTGTTGTATTTTAAGTATATTTGTTTATTAGATTTTATCATTATTTTGACTCCTACTTTCTTTCTCATGATGTTTCTCTCTGTGTTTGTATTTGTTTTTTTTTGTTGCTGTGTCGAGCGTCTACATAAACCGCGTCGCGGTACGGTTGTTAAGGAATAAATAATATTTTTATGAAAAAAAACGTAGCAGGCGGAGGAGTATGTACGGTTTCTAACGAACATAATTTACACACGCACGCGAACTCCTTTCGAGGCGATTGGAGGGTAGGAGGCAGGTGTGGTTGTTAAGTTTGTTGCACCTGTGATTGTTTCGTTTCGGTTCCCATTTCTCCGCGCCAAACCCGTTCCCTTTCTTCGTTTGGTCGTTTCCGTGTCACATTTCCACGCCATGGAACGCTACTCAAATGTACAAAATTATCCTTCCGTCCAAGCATTTCCCAGCGAGAACGCACTCCACCGCTAGCCGTGCACGTTGCTTACTCGTTGATCGTTGTTTTATAAGTAAAAGGACAAGCAAAAAAAACAACACACGAAACAGAAGTGCGAGAAGAGGAGAAAGAGGAAGGTCCGTCGTTTCGTTAACTTTCACAGTATCATACACAAACACACACACACACACGTTAAAAGCGGGTAACACATTGCGAGTTCGTTCGCTGCAGACTTACTAAATGACTAACAACGCGAACAATCCTTAACGGGCTTCTAAAACATTGATAATTTTGCCTCAGCGCTTCTGAACGTAGAAACAGCAGGCGACAACATAAAAACCCAACTGCTTCCTCCTTTCCGCGCACTCGTTCAAGGGAGATTTGATTAATGTTCGATAGAGTGTGCGTATCTGGTTTGGGTGTGTTTGTGTGGTGTGTTTTGTTTTTGTAGTTAAAAGGCATCTTCAGTGAATATAGGCCGTTCGCTAACGCTACAATATCGCGGTTTCTCTGTCCGTTTCTCATATACAACTTTGCCGCGCATCAACGTTCTACCCCTCGGGCACTTCTCCCCCCTCTATTTCCAACCATTTTCTTTTCTTTCTAACTACATTCGCGGGTATCTTACTAACGCTCGCCAGCGCTCAAGCAGGTTTGTTTTGCCTCTCTCATTCTCTAATAATGCTTATTTTAAACAGGATAAGTCGCAAATTCGCGCAATATCTTCATGGACACGAGAGCAAGAGAAAGAGAGGGAGAGGACGAAACGGGAATAAAACATCGAGAACGAAATAAAACAGAAACGCACTTCGTAAGTAGCGAGTCCCATGGACAGAAAGAAAACAAACAAAAAATGAAAACGGACGATTAAATACTTATTTGCGTTGCATCTGCAGGAGAGCAGTACTAGTAACAAATGGTGAAGACGCAACAAAACCGCATGATGGATGGGAGGAAAAGAGTGAAGCGGTAGCAGGGGAAGAAGGGAACGGGGGTGTGTGTGAGGAGGGAAGGGTGTATAAATAATTTAAACACGATCGATGGACCACGGATTGGGATGAGGTTTTTGATGATTTGAGGAGAGTTTTCTTAATGAATTGGTGCTCCCTCCGCTGCCCCACCGGTCCGAAGGGCCGCTTTTACATCAGCTTCTGCTTGGCGCACTCCGGGCAGATGACGTCCTGCTCGTCGGTGATGAAACCGCGCCCGACCAGCGACGTTTTGCACATCGCGCAGATGAAGCAATCGTTGTGCCAGTGGCGATCCTCGAACGAGATGAAGCGCGTACCGCCAATGCCTGGATGTGTGTATGAGAGAGAGAAGCGAAACAGATCAGAATCGAGCGAATCGGGGCCACCGGTGATGGGCTTGGTATCGGGGCGAATGCTCCTACCGGTGATGGGCTTGGTACAGGAGGTGCATCTCTTCGCGAACAGCTCCCCGAAGCACTCGGCACAGTACGGTTTCTCGTCGCGGCTGGTAAAGCGCTGGCCGGCTAGTGACACCTGGCAGTGCGTGCACGTGAAGCACTCACGGTGCCACGGTTCGTTCTTGTACGTTACGCCGCCGCTGGTGATGATCTGCGAGAAGAGAGAGAGAGAGAGAGAGAGAGAGAGAGAGAAGACGAAGAGTGGTTAGTGTCACTGTTGCTAACTCCACCATTACACCAGCGCTTACCTTCTTGCACTTGATGCACCGGGTCGCGTACTTCTCCTCGTAGCAGCCGGCACAGTAGATCTCCTGCTCGCGCGGAATAAACGACTTCGTGCCGATCGCGGTTTTGCACACGCAACAGCAGAAGCACTTCTCGTGCCACTGGCGTGTTTTGTATTCCATCTTCTTCGTGCCTGTGTTGGGAAGAAATATAAAAAAACACGGAAAGATTTGTTAGATAATTGGATAAGGTAATTGTGACGTCGAAACTCGATTTGATAAATTTCCCAAAGGCTACCATAGCAACCATCGGCATCGAAATCGTCTTGTCTAGAGTGGCGCCATCTTTTGGCAGGAAACGAAACTAAACAACCGCTTGCGGGTTTTTATGCTTAGAGAGTCTGATTTCTATTATTTAATATTGCTTACTGCTTAAACGAGCAAAAGCTTTCAAAGTGATAAAAAAAACTCGCTCAGAAATAAAATCGTTTAGATATTATTTTTCACTAAGAGAATATTCACGGTTCAAATCTTAGTAGTGGCAAGTTTGACATGCCTGATCGGGACTCGGTAATGTCAGAAGAATGACACGAGATGATCCAAAACGTAACAAAGCTGAGATGAGGTAAATAAGGAGGTAAAAATATAGTTGAAACCTTTCGTTCTTTCCATTGCTGAAGCGATACTGGGATTGCCTCCACCTTACTCAGTTTACGTTTAATAGAATTTGGACCCTAATTCATAACCCCAACATCTAAAGAGATTTCAATAAAATCGGACGGAGATTAAGTGATAAACAAATGAAAAGAATCCCATCGCCTCACCACAAAATCGTTATAAAATAGAGAAATTGATGCTCATATCAGTCACACGAGCGTAAACCATGATGCGCAGATAAGTGCTCAACCTTTTAAACGTGTGAACACGTGCTGCGCTTCCATTCCGGGTTCGTGTTTTCGTCAGGCCGAGCTATAAGACACTTGGGCTTATCATCTCGAGGGTCGCATCCATTAATCCTCCGATTGATGGTGGCGATTGATGCGACCGAGCTGTTTGTTCCCTTTCCCGATCATCATCGATCGCGTGTGCGAATAAACACAGGGAGGGGACGACGCACACACAATTTATATTCGTTCGTGCTGATTATGATTCATCTTTACTTTACTTCACCACCGTAGAAGGAGTTAACCAGGCAGCGGAGTTAACCCCAATCCAAGCTGGCGCTTCCTCATCGTTTTGGATCGGAACGGAACGGAGTCCGGCCAGTGATCAATTCGATGTTTGTTCCCCGACTGGGCGAGGAGAGGTCGCAATGGATCGCTCGCGCGAGTGTGTGTGGGTGTGGGGGCGGTTCACAACTGTGAGGGTTACATGCACCGAGAATGAGGGCGCCCATGTCCATTTCTGTACAGTGTTCGCTGCTGCTGCTGCTGCTGGGAGCTGCTGGGAAAGCGAGAACCCGGTGGCCTTTTACGGTGGTGCGAGAGTGTGTAACTCCGGTGGCGTTACTATCCTCGTCCCGTCTCTCATCACAACCCCCTCCCCCCCAGAAACCACCCCACCACCGGGCCATGGGTGGGTGTCAACCGACCTGGGCCTGCAATAAAAGCCGACCGAGCCAAACTTCCTTCCCGCCAGGGGAAGCTGGCGAAGTATAAATGGCGCAGCGTTTGCGCGCGACCGTCACCGATGCTTGCGACGAAGGCCATCCGATACCGTAGAAGAAACACAAAAATGCGTACGAATAAAGCAATGTATTGAACTTATCCCACCGGGAAAGATAGGATCGCAGCGTCGTAATTATGGGTTAATAAATTATTCCACCAGACGGCAGCGCTTAATCAATCACAATTGTTGTTGATGGCGTTTGCGGCGGTGGTTTGCTAACCTCTACTCTACCACATTGAGGACATATCAATTTATCCTCAAAATCAAAGTTTTGTTTTTTACACAGAAAGGCTCATTTGGGATTTATTTTTGAAGAAAAATAACGTTTTCAAAACACGCAGTATTGACAACGCAAAGATGGAGAAATAGTTTTGGCGATTTTCCATGCAGTTCTCGGATGAAAATTTTACAAAATTCGCCGTGAAATCATCGTATTGTTTACACAAAATTTGAAGGACAAGATCTTAATAGTTTGCTGCTTCTTTGGTGGTGTATAATATTCTATGTTTTGAGGAATATTTTGTAAAATGTGATTTAAAAAAAAACAATTTTAGATCGCTAAAATCCTGCTCATCGTTATGAAAAATTCTCCATATGTTAGGATCATATTTTTGACCGCAAGACCCTATTTTTTTCATTAACAAACTTTCAAAACCTCGCAAACGACTATCGAATGTATTATTAGGCAAATGAATATTGATTTTTTTACACTTTTTATCATACAAATATCCATTCCTTGCCCACTGCTAAAGCAAACACCCTTGGCAAAGGTTGCCGATTGGTCTCGAGTATTTGCGCTCGTCGCATACACACACACACACACACACACACACACACACACACACCACCGGCAAAGATTAATTAGCTCCATTGCATATTCAATCGATCAGCCTTCGATTCGAGCGGCGTGTTCTGTCCCAAGCGAAGAGGACCACCAACCACATGGTCGCTCACATGTAGGCGAGTTTGTCACCAGTTTAGGCACTTGATTTATACCTGTTCCCATCCATCACGGGCTTCACCACGTCAGTACGACGGCGGTTGGACGGTTTTATCGTGTGTGAGGATGTGTTTTACACGATGTTAACCGTCGGTCGCTCTCCTTCCCTCTCCCTCTCCCTCTCTCTCTCGGTCAGACAAGAAACTGGGTAAAAACCGCGTCGAAAAAAAAAACGAAAGAGTGACAAACGAAGCGAAAATAAAAAATCAACAAACGCTTAAATCAAGTTGTTAAACGTCGTTTGTCGTTAATTTTCGTGTCTTTATACACATTAATTTACCTTCCCGCGGGAGTGCGTGTGTGTGTGTGTGTGAATGCGTTGCGAATATAGGGTTGGGCTATAAATTATAACGCTTTAAACGCCCCGGCCACCGGGTGGGCGGCATTCAAGACAAACGAGACTGGGATCTCTAGAAGACGCGAAAAAAAAAAAAACGATCCCACAATACCCCGCAATTGATTATTATCCTCTTCGCCCGCGACGGGCGAAAGCATAATGCTTGGCTCGGCTGCCGTTAATGTAAACATTTTAACCACCCAACCCACCTGGAGAGTGAACGAAACGAAAAGCGATAAACAAAAGTCCTACAACAGATCGTTAACCATTTCGAACGAAAACCAGAGACACAAAAATGGGATCAAACACTCGCGCGGGTGGGGTGGGGAAAATTAAATGATATACAACGACAACAACGCGCGCTTCCGCGGGGGGAATGTGGGCGCATCGGGAAATTAGCATCCATCCTCCGCCACCCCAACCGCCACCTTGTTTAGTCTGGGCTGTGATAAATGTGCATCGATCGTAGGGGACACCAAGCTAAGGTCGTTACGTGGAAGCGCTTCGGGCGTGTGGGAGAGATGATCTGCGACATTCCATTCGTAATGAGCGCTTTTCGAATGGCCCGATATTCTTTCCGATACAATGCAGCGAACTATTATGGCCCGATATGCGGTCATTCGGCGAACGAGAAGCTTGTTGGAAACTGAACGCACATTTCAATGAATATAGGCAGCAAATAAATATCCAATTTTATTGTGTGTAGCGAATGGCGGGCGTGGATTGAATCGTTTACATAGCGTTAAAAGCAAACATTAACGCCCAAACTTTTGACGACATTTCAGCCGTTTGATCTGTGGCGATCGGTGGAAAGGCGAAGTGAGAGAGAGAGAAAGAGTGCCGCCTGAAACATGAGACAGCTACCGGAGAAGCAGATGAAGATGGTACGAGCTGTCAAATGTGATTATTATTGCCGATTGAAATTAATACTTTTATAGGAAATAAAAAAAAAGGCCGACCAAAAAAACATTCCCCAAAATTTTGCAAAACTCATGCAGCATCAAACAAAAAGCGTCACTCATGTCGCTCATGTGCAATTTGGATGTTGGGTCAACCAAGCAAGCGTTGTTTCCTTGGATACATATTTACTTGCTCATTTAACCGGCATCGACACTTGGCAAATAAATTTCAATTTGCACTCGTTTGCATGGGATGCAAAAATCAGGCTTTTATTTGTTCCGATTTCAATTCGAGCTCTCCTTTCGGTTCACAGAAACAGAAGAGACAACTCTCTCTCTCTCTCTATCTCATGTCTCCGTCTCCACGAGTTCAAAGTCATAAATGCAATGCAAACAGGTAGCGAGAAAAATTAAAAAATATATATATACCAACAGCCTCCAACCCAACGCCTATTTGCATTCGGCAATCTTTGCCGATTCATCTCGCAAAAGTTTGACCTATTGGCTGGCTGGCGCGACGCGCTTATAAATCTCAATCTTTTACCTGTCCTGTCTTTCCCTCTCTCCCTCTCACCACCAAACCAGCGCGATGACCCTGCGCATGGCTCCCACGTGCGAAAGTGGCCACGGTTCCACGACCAACTAGCAACAGTTTTCTCGCCAATCGCCCCATCGGGGAGGCTCTCCTCCGCAAGCACCCACCCACGCTTTTACGGGGAGGGATTTCTTTTTTCTTCTTCCCATTTCACGCTACTACCAGCATGTTTTTCTAACCCAAAGTTAATCCTCTGTCACATTTTGTCCGGCGGTGAGGTGTGTTTCGTTTCGCTTCGAAACCGAGGCAAGGCAAGCGTCTTCTAATCGCCGAATCGAAATGTGACGCGAGTTTTGCATCGCAAGTCCTCGTCGCCCGGTATTTGCGCTCCTCGTGCGAGCGTGTTTTTGTGCCATTCGGGAGCAGGATGGTGGAGAGCACACTCACTTGACCCTCGAGACTCGACGTGCGAACGCTCGGCAGCAGACGAAGGGCACTTGAGAACGCACTGTAGCGAAACGCCGCCCGCGTGGAACGATCCGTCGTGATGAGATCACGTTAATACATTCCTCCAGTCGCGGCTTAGCGGAGAGCGATCTTAAAATTGCTTCCTGGCTGATTTGCAAAACCAACAACGGTTGCTTTTTTATTAACTAGATTTACCCCGAATGTTTGGCTGAACAATGATTAATATTTAAATTGTATTAATTTTTTTTAAAAGCTGCTTTTTCCTGTACTTCTCCTTTTAAAGCATGGGGAACCGTCAGAATAAGGAAAATGTTTCCCATACTTTCTCAAATTTTTAAAGCCGTTTATCTTTTCAGACACAGAGTGGAATGTGTGGTACAATAATATTCAAATTGGTAATGCTAGTTATAGCGCTTTAATCAACTATTTACGCTGCTTTTCTGCATATTTATGGAGGTATTTATACATTTATTAAAAAAAATCCAAGTTCGTGTTTTATTCATCTCTCGACCAGGTTTAGAATGATGAATATTTTACATGAAATTCAATTAGGTTTATTACTGAATTTGATAAACTTTTGATATATTTCTATACCACTTGATTTGGAGAAATCAATCAGATTCAGATTCGCAGATTTGGTGGAAAGATTCATTCTTTTTCATGAAATTTTAACGTTTATGACAAGAAAAAAAAGAAGAATTCGTGGCAGTAGAGTTATTAGAGCTCAGGTTTGGGATCTGTTACGGGAGGTGCAAATTATTACAATTTTTATTTAAATTACAAACAAATTTACACAAAATACATTACATTCTCTTCACACAGGCCGATTCGCGGCGAAAATCTCCGTTTCCAGCAATAAATGAAACATTTGCATGAATCGATTAACGCATGGGCGTATAAAATCAATCACGCCATTTTCTGCTCCTCGGCAGAAAACGAAACGAAAACGGATGTGTCAACTGAAAAAAGAAGGCACACAGCAGGCGCCTCACATACATACCCACATACAAATCGTCGTCAGGATTCGAAAAGGCACCCATCACCCGTCACCCTGCTCATTGCTTTAATGGCGACATTAACCCTGTCTCTATCGATCAAACCCGAGCCCTTGGGGACGCGGGTAGGACGACATTGCCGGCGTGCTCGACCCGCGCCCCGCACACCTAAAACCAAAACACGCCTGGCGACCGGCACCCAACCACCCAACCTTCCGAGCCTCCTCCACCCGAGGCTCGAGTGAGGCGAGTGAAAAGATGATGTGAACACGACGCTCATCGACACACCGTGAGGCGACAATTATCGCCCGTTAATTGGACCTTAAAATGGAGTCGCGGCGGCGGCCCGTTTACCCCCGCGCGACCATAGATGGAAGTTGGCAACGGAAGCGGAACAACCGGCTCGATGGTGGAGAAGTGATCGTGCGGAGGAGGCAGGAGGCAAACTTCAATCCGCGGTCCGTGTTAGCATCTTTTTTGGGGAGAGAGAACGCTCCGTACCTGGTGTCGTGTCGCGGCAGTCACCGAGCCGGCAGTCCATGCCGAGATGGCACCGGAACTTTTCCTGCTCCTTCGCGGCCGTTGCCCCCGGCAGGAACATGCTGAGGATCGCAATGTCCTCGTTGTTTTCCTTCGCCCGCTTGATCCGCTCGCCACCGACCGTTTTCGTCTTCAGCCGGAGCCGGGAGTCGAAATCCGACGACAGGATATCCATTGCCATCGCGTTGGTAATGGTGTGTGAAGTTTCGAGCAAACGCACAATGGCGGCCACAAGCCAGAACCGTAAAAAAACACCGGGAAACTTTGTTTTTCTTTTGCCAGTAATCAAAGCACTGCCGCAGCAAAAGCGAATCAAATCACACACGCAACACGGGTACACTTCACTCCTTGTGGGCCTCTTTCTCTCGCTCTCTCTCTCTCTCTCTCGGTTCGGTTCGCGGATCACAAACCACACGCGCATACACTCGAGCTCAAACGCGATGTGCACTGACCAAGCGTTCATTCATAACTGAACTGATGCCGCAAACCGGCACCGGAGGTAGTAGTACTTATTGCGTGAGTAGTCATCGTGCGATCGAGTGGGCCGCGTAGTGTGGGGTGTGGGAGGGCGGTGGGTGGGGTCTGCCGATCCGTCTACGATTTCCTTGCATGGTTCTTTTGTCTCGTTGTCTCGCTGTCGGCTGTCGTCATCTTGGCCTGTTGTCGTTTGTTCGCCACTTCGTTCGCAAGCCTGGGACTGGGTTGGAAGAAGGGCTTGCTACGAAATCCGTGCCCCTCGGTGCTCTCCCCCTTTCCCCCCGCTAAAGCATTCCACAGCTCTCCAGGCGGTCTATCAATCTTTTCCGTTTTGCCACAGTTGGCATTGAGTCACAATTTTACAAATTTATTTCCTTTCAGCAGCAGCAGCACACCAGCAAGAAGCCACTCGAGTCGTGCCCGCTGAGGAGTTTTTCTTTTCGTTTTTTTTGCGCTGCACCGGGTAGTAAAATATGGATAACAAACGGGTGGCGAAAACTGGCACCGGGGAAATTCACCTGCCCAAATTGAATTTCACATGCAAACCGTACCGGGAAACGGGTTGCGTGTCACAAAAACTTTCCCGCCGCCACCGCAACGGGAAACTATTTCCGTCCGATGGTGACGCGTGAGAACACTTCGTTTGCCCTTACGGTAGGTCCTGTAACGCGTCTTTGCGTGTCGCAAGGGTGGGATAAAAACGCAAAACAACAGCACGGCATCAAAGTAGTGAATAAATCAACAATTTACACGGCCACCCCTGAGCGGGATCGATCGACGGAAGGGAGGCTACCCTTCCGTTAGAAACCCCCAGCAAACGGGACAAAGGCGGCAAAAGGTTGTGGTAATAAAACCAAAACAAAAACCGGGAAGTTTCGCTGGGATTTGGGATGCTCGATTTGCGCCACATCGTCCGGCCCGTCCTTCCCAGTGTCGCACTCTAGGCCACTCTCAAAAGCGAAGATAACCGCAAGCGAAGCGGTGGGTATCAGTTTACGTGGTCAAAGTCGGAAGTGAGCATGCGGTGTTCGTGGGCCGGCAGAAACCAACACGACCACTCGAAGTGAACCACTTTTGCGGGCACGGAATTTCGCGTGGTCTCACGTAGGCCAAAAGATAATAAAATCCGTGTCACCCGTGCAGGTGTCTACGGGCCGAAGGAGAGTGTGTGTTAGTGTCGCGGAGTGACGCGTCTGCGGATGACGCGGAAATGAAAATAAGGGCGAGGTTCGTCCGAGAGAGAGAAAAAAAAAGAAACTCCCTAAAGTAAACACAATTCTAACGAGCTCCAAAGAATCATTCAGCCCGACAAAAATGTGCTCCTCGTTTGGATTTGCAATCTATCTAGCTCAACCCTAATAAGCTCCCTTTTATTCCCTCGGACATTTGCGACGCGGAGACAAACAAAAACTGACCACACAAGCTTCCACCCACATGCTTTTGTTCTTTTGTTTTGCTTTTGTTTGTTTGTTTTTTTTTTGGTTATAATTCTCCTGTGCGTCTGTTTTGTTTGGATGTTGATGCTCTTGTGATGGTTTGACCTTAACCGAAGATCGCATGCGTGCTAGTCGAACCGACCGGGGGTGAGGTTTAAAACCACCTGCCCGCCTACACACCATTACCATAACGCGAAAGCTTCTTAACAGAGGTCGGTCGCGCAAAGGGTGTTTTTTTTCGAAAAAGGGCTGCTCACACATAAATCAACACGTTGGAAGACTTTGGAACACGGGTTCGGGCACACCGCGGAACGGAAAGTTTGACAGTTCAGGTCGAATTCTTCCAATTAATGTCGCGAACGCGAACGTCAGACGAGCAATTAGCAGCGTCCAAATCAACCGCAAGCAATCGGTTTCCGGTTCGGTCGTGTGTTTGCCGTTTAAAAATGCACCACAAATCGATTTTCCGATCTACTAACCGACTAATTACCCCAAGCAAAGCTGCAACATGTCAACTTGTTTTGTTGTCTTCCTTTCCGGCGTGTCTCGTTTATTTTTGTTTAGCTAATAAATAATAAAAAAACGAAACCGAATCGAAACATGCCACAAAAGCTTTTTTGTGTGCTCTCACTGGTTTCGATTGAACACATTCTGTCAGGTGCACAAATTTTACGATCCATTTTTGTCTGGGTATGCTACAGAAGTTCAACCGAACCAGCGCTCGGAGTGGGTTTTGGACCGGTTGGATCTTTCTTTTATGACGTTTTTATTTTGTTTCCGTACATCTATAACAATCGAAACGTTACCTCCACCCGGCAAAGGTTAGCGCCCTCGACCACTCACTCACTCCGAAGGAAAGGAGACAAAGCCGTATCTGATGTGCAATTGTGATGCAAATATGCATCCCTTCCCCCTCAAGAACTGTGCGCGCGTTTTCCCGCTCTGGGTGTGGCGCATCTTAAGTTCAATCAACGGCACAGACCAACCACCCACCCACCCACCCATTCAGCCAAGACCTCATCAAAGGGTTAATGTGCTTCTCCCTGACGGCTCGTGACGGATGGACTGACGTACGTCGGAACGCGTCTCCCTTTACGATGGGACGTCTAATCTTCGTCCATCGTTGGCTAATGAATCATGTTGCCACGTTAGCCACGCGCAGCAAATCAGCCACACGGAAGCGACAGATCATCATCGATGGAAAGCATATAAAAAACAAACATTCGCCAAACAAAGCACCAGCGCTCACTTGTGTGTGACCGGGGGGGAGGGGAGGGCCGGGTGGCCGGCAGCTACCTCCGCCCATCCCACGTGCATGCCTTTCGCATGCCGCACCAATGACAAATCGAATCGGATCGGATCTCCGGTGGAGAGACGCATCTGTTACCGCCGTTTGCTACATATTCAAACCCGCCTGAAACTGGATGTGACTCCTACGCCGGAGCGAGTCTCGTGCGAGTGTCACGAGCAGCGGAGAAGCTCGGCTCAAAAGGTGCCACTTATGGGTGGGCAGCCAGCCAGCCCATCGCTCGGCTCAGTTTTACGATATTGAAACTGCCCATAGATGTCGCATTTGTGGAGCGTTTGCGGCGATCGTTTCGGAAACGTATTCGCCATTAGGAAATGGGCACTGTTTTACGAACTTCCATTTAGCGAAGTAGCAGCAGCAGCAGCAGCAAATTGCTCTCGAAACACCGAAGGTCAACAGGCGAGAAGCGACATCTCGGGACGATCTCGGGATGAGGATGGCTGCGGAAATTTGCTCGGATCCTAATTTAAACTTTATTATTTGCATCTTCCAAAACGGTGCCGGCTGTAAAAACAAGAAAGAAACGTTCACTTTCGATGCGAAAAACCGAAACCGAATGTGAACTCCAATTTGTTCAACCGAGCGCCAACAAGGTGGAATGAACAAATCTTATTACCCTTCCGGACCATTTTCGACCAACTCGAAGCTGGGACGGGGGTAATAAACACGTCAAGTCTCGTCGATAATGTCGCGATGAAACAACACCACGACACACGGGCTGACCTCCCAACGAGTGCCCGCTAACTGCCGATCGCCATTGTTTCGGGCCGCGTCAATGAGCGAACGCGCCTGAAGAAGTCATAAAATGTGTTGAAAGCTGCAAATCCACAGCCCCAGCCCGGAGAGTGTGAAAGCATCGGGCGATTGGAAATTGGACGGGAACCACCTACGCGCGCACGGCGAGGGTCAGCGTCTTCAACTGTCCGACACGCTTCCCGATGCGTCTCCCCGGGAAGACCTTGTGCTCCCGTAGGTAATAATGGATTGCTCCCCGCAAACGGAGATTGTACTCGCGATTGTTGGCGATCTTGTCGCGTTGTTCGCGCACCAAGGACTAACTAAAGGTGTGATCTCTTTATTTGACTAATTTATGTGCACGTCGTTGCGCGGGGCGTCTCTTAACGAGAACAAAAGCAGTGTAGAGAGAGGAAAAATAAATGACACCATGTCACCACAAGAACCTTGCCCGCCGGAGGAGAGCATCCGATTGCTTAGGTCATGTCCAGACATTGGACGATGAAAGATGAGACCATCATGACGGCGTTTGCTGGCCGTGGATTTGTTTAGTCCAATTGAGTTTAATTGTTCCGAACCGAGCGCTGCGTCCGACGAGCGGTCGGATTGGGTTACAAGCGGACGGGCGACATTGAGCGTCGAGCGGGAGGAAAGGTAGGCCGAAACCTGCCCGAACGAGACACGTCGCAGCGACGGCAGCCTCCAAATGTGGGCCATTCATCATCGTTTTACCGGTGGAGAATGCGTGTTTCATGTAGTTTTTGCAAAATATGCCTTATGTCACCACCACCTTACAACGGTGGTGATGATTTAGTATTTCGCAAACAAGAACTTCACCGTCGCTTCTTGTCGCTCGGCCGACGGTGAAGACAAAGCACTTGACTTATTACTTTGCGATGACGCGATGCGCTCTCTCGGTGAACCTTCGCAAGATTCCCGCTTGGTTAGAGTATCGAAACTGGCGCACATAATTTAAACGCAGCTTAAATTTAATCCATTTCGTCCCACTTGAACCGATCGGATTGAGTTCCCGCCGTCATATGGTTTTTTTTTTCGTTTGTTCATGCGCATGACCTCTAATATAAATAAACGCTCGTGTGGAAGGAACACCAGATGGCTTTTTCGGTTTCGATTAGATCGTCCGGCAATTAGCTTGCCTTTCCGCTCATACTGCCCGCCAACGAATCTGCTCTTTGGTTGATTGTTCAACTTGGAGAAAATCGTAAATCGTTTCCGTTGAAATTAGGGAGCCGATACATCCGACAATGTAGAGCAAGGCTGGCTGGGTGCATCGTTGGAGGAGGTCTGCCTTCGGGCTTACCTGCACGGAAGATTTCACCGCAGCCATCGCAGCGCGACGCGAACTGGGCATCGTAGCAGTTACCGCAGTAGATCTTGTCCGCCTTCGAGCCGAACTGTTTGTCCACCAGCGAGATGCGGCACTTGTTGCACAGGAAGCACGCCTCGTGCCAGTGCTTATCCTTGTACGAGAGATCCTGCGGGAGGGAACGAGTGAAGAGACGCATTAAGGTCAGAGTTTGACGGATGCTGCTAGCACGTAGGCGCTAGAGGCGCGCTCTGCCTCACCTTCGAGTCGATACCGATCGTCTTGTTGCACTCCTCACACACGTTGGCGAACACGTTCTCGTAGCACTTGATGCAGTACGGGTGTTCGTCGCGCAGCACGTACCGTTGGCCGGTCAGGCTCTCGTCGCACTGCCAGCAGCAGAAGTGTCCCGAGTGCCAGTCCTTCGACATGGCTTTGGTGTACTCGCCACTGAAAATAAGCTAATGAAGGGTGTTGCGATTAGGCGGCGAGCATAAAGGAGAGTTTCTTAGACAGACCAATCTGTATTTGCACACATTTGATTTGATTTCACATTTATCATGATATTATAAAAATTAGTTACGCGTACTGCAAAAAAACACCTATTTTTTACACTCTTTTATCTATCTTTTTTTTTTTGTACATTATTGAGTCTTTTTTCTAACAATATGCAATATTCTGAGACCAACTAATACGTATTTATATATATATATTTGATAAAATGTTCATATTAATCATAATTTTTTATACAAATTACTTAACATACTGCAAAAACCCTATTTTTTACATTCTTTTTTGTACCTTTTTCTGTAGGATATTGAGTCTTTTTCCTAAATTTGTCAGATGATTTTTTGTTCGTTTTTTTTTTCTAAAAACTTCTATAACTTTTTTTCAAAAACAGCCGCTGTGCTTGAAAAAGAATGTTTTCCTAATGTAAATCGAATATTATATAAGATGTTATATATGAATTAGTAATAATGAATTTGGTGACAAACTTTCAACATCAAAACATAAATTTTACATCAAAATTTATATAAAAATTTATATCAAAAGGGAACAGTGTGTCAGTGTCACAGTCCAATCTTAAAGCCAATCCCCAGTTTACCTTACGATTAGAGCAGGGATAACGAAAGCCGCCGAGGACGACGTGTAATCCGTCTGTCCGTCTGTGCGTTGTTACGGTCGCTGGAATCATCATCAATCACGAATGCGCCCACGGTCTGCAAGCATTCCAAATTCTCTTCGCCAGAAAACCCTCCCAACAAAAAAAAAACCACCCCATTTCATCGGCACGGTCCGAGCGAGTTGCGGAGATTTGTTTTGAATCTCGAAACTTTACTCCCCCCCTCCCCTCCTCGTGGTTCCTCCCAACCACCCTCACACGCGATGCAGTTCTGAGCGGCTTGCGGCGGCAATCTCCCTAAAAATAGCGACCCAACAACTACGTTGGAGAGTCCCGTCGAGCAGCGAGCCGAGGACGCGCGGCTGGTGCGCAACACAACAACCGAAATTCGGTCATGTGTGCGGGCCGAGTGCAAAACCAATGCCGCCACCCACCCACCACCCGCCCCCGCCTCCCCCTCTCGAGAACGGGGGTTTTCCATTTATTTGTCCCTCCCACCGGCACCAGCGCCGGTGACCGAAAACCCGTCCCGAACACGCAACGCTGACGGAAAGGGGCACGATTTTTCACCCAAATGCATGATGTGACTTCCCCCAGCGTAAAAACGGTGACGCTCTGCCGTCGACGTTTCTCACAAACCATTTGTGACGGCTGGTCTTTATTAAATATAAACATGACGGGTTCGGGTGATGGGTGGTACGGCGGTTTGTGGAGGAAATGCATCCATCTATTTGCATTTGCAAAATCTGTGTCCCAATTCACACCCTCCCCAATGCTCCGGAGAGGGCAAGATGGAATTCACACACTTTGATGTTATTTATTTTTGGCAGCGCCATCCAAACTTCCTCCACTTTCGGGGGTATTTTTCACACTTTGCGCAGATGTCATCGCGCGGTGGAGAAGTGTGTGTGTGTGTGTGTTTTTTTTTTCGTTCGTTCATTGCGCCATCCATTAGAGGGAACGAAATAAAAGAATGTTTTTTTTTTACTTCTTAGAATTGAGAACCATATGTGCTCACATCAGAATCCACCACAATCTGCAAAGCGTTTCTTCGCGGTTGCTTTCAATTATGCACACAACACACACTTGGGAGCAACATTTGTGCAAATTTGTGTCTGTTTCATGGATCACTTTTGGAATGATCATATCGGGTGTGATTTTTTTTTTTAATATTCTACCAAGCGATCGTCGCTCGATGGATGTCAAAATTACTATCCTTTCGCGAGGATTACATGAATTAACACACAAATTTCATGCCTCATAAATTGAGCTCAAAACATCGATTCACAATTACGACGTAAAGCGCATTCACGACGGCAGAGGAAGTGAAGCTCTTTCGCTCTCTGTACGATCCGATACCCATATTTCGCTCTCAATTTATTCGATCAATCGCCGGGACCTTGAGGGGAGATAAATAATATTTTATCTCCCCCGTCGCATCTTCGGCCCGTAGTGGGCCAACATTCCCAACAAGGGTAAAACTTCTCCGATGGACATCCGACGAGCGTTCGTAACTCTCATGCCATGCGGGCACTTTTACTTTACGAGCCTCCGGATGAGCCTAATTTAGTCATTAGCGTCCAAACTCTCGCGGCTATCGATTGCGGGTCGCATTATCGACCGATCGCGCTAAAGCCGCTTAACCGCTCGCCTTTATAAGGCCGGAAGCCTTCGTTCTTCCCGGGGTTTGGGTTGGAGTTTCACCGCACGCAAGGCCGATCCGGCCGAAGGCGAGCAGGCGATTGATGTCCAGCGACCTCCGCATGGCGTCACCCTTGCACTTTCGTTACCCCTGCTTGTCCTCCAGCGCGTTCTGGTTCTGGTTGACGAACTCGGACTGCTCCATCTCGGTGATCGTCACCTCGCCGGTCTGGTCGGACGACTCGCGGCGCTTGGTGGTGGTGGTCTTTTTCACTTTGCGCGTCTTCTTCACCTCGACCGTCTGCGAGCGCATTACATCAACGTCGGCCATCGCGGTACGGTTCGCACGGGAAAACGGAAACTGGAAACGTTCGGTTCGAAAAACTGCTCGAAAACACCACTCCGGATCGTCACTTTCGCGTGTGGCAGAAGACAAAACTCCACTGGGAAATGTTCTTAACCGTCCGGCACCTGCTCGCTGATCTCTCCCTCTTCTGTCGAACGAGACGAAGTTTTCGTTACTACGTTTAAGCTAAGCTGATCGCGAACTGTGTGAACCGTGCGTGTTCTACGCTCGCCAGACTGCCCTCGCCCGTAACTGGGGAGGGTCCGCTCGCGCCCAGCCCGGGTGGGAAATCCCCTCGCTTTGCTCGCCACCACTCGAAACGGAGCAAAAACCGTTCTCACGATCCGTTTCACCGCCAACGGGGTCGTGAAGAAAAGGGCGTGAGTGCACCGCACGGAAGGATTATCTCGGCCTCGAGCGGTCGTTACATTTTTCGTTAATTTTTGCGCACGTTTTAACCACCGGAACCCGAGTGGAAGAAGGAGTAAGAGCGAGCGAGAGAGAGAGAGAGAGTTAGTGAGTTCGCTTTTCCATTGGGTGAGTGGTGTACACCTTCGTTTAACGGAGCCAAAAAGCCGGTGACGTCGCACGGTTTGAGAGGTTTCCGTTGCATTTTCATCCGGAAAGAGCAGCGTTTGCGCAGATGCCGATGGGTTTGGGGCGATCTCTGCGATCGCTAGAACGTTGCCCGGAGTGTTCCAGCACCATTGGGAAAGTGAGAAGTGAGAAGTGAGAAAGGGAGCGACTATACCCGTCGAGGAGGGTGACGTGTGCTAGAGGAGTCGGATGAATTTTGTACGATTTTTCTTCTCCACACCAAGGTGCTCACAGGAGCAAATTTGTTTGAAACGTAAACAAAATAAGGGAAAATTTGTATCTCTCCGTAAATCGTGGAGAGGTATGGTTAAAAACATTTTCTAATCGTTTTTTTTTGAGGCTATATAAATAACCATTTGCTACCTTTGCCCTTTCTCACCGAATGGCCCTGTCAATCAGGAAACGGTGAAAAGCAAAACAGTGTGAGTCAACAGCAACTCGACGCAACACACGCACCCGTGTTTATGCGCGCAGGAAAAGCATCGGAGAAAAACAAATCCAACACTCGCCCAACCAAGCAAGCGAACGAACGAACGGGAGCCAAAACAAAACCGGATCCCGGGACGTCTCGTCTCCTCCGGCGGCTCCGGCCGACCCCGTTTGCGTTATTTTTAGCAGGACACTCCCCATCCCGTGACTGTCTCGTCGTGGCACGCGCCGTTAAACGGATTCACGCCCGTTACGATCGAAATTATGATGCTGGTCGGCCGACACATGTCCACCGCAGCGAACCGAACATGCGGCTTCTCTCCGAGATTCATGAATGAAAATCCTTCCCATCGTATGCTCGGATCCCTCTCTTTCTCTTTATCGCTCGCTTTCGAGCGAGTTTTCCCGGTTCTCCCGGTGGAGAGGCAAACCGTCTCGCGGCTGCACACGACCCGAACAAAACTTTCTTCAATCTGCCACCGTTTGAGTAACCTCCCGTCTCTCCTATATCATCCCCTCCTCTTGGCGGGTTTTCCACCGGTTCATACCGATTTATCTTGCCCGTGTGCGTCCGTTCCGAGTCGGGCAAACGGAACCCGTTCGGGGAGCAAACAGGGAAGTTTTTTCTTTTTTTTTTTTGAGGGGGAAAGCAGCCGCCCAGAGACAAGAGGTCAAAGAAACAATTGGCGTTCGGTCGCTCGCTCGATGGCGACGAAAAGGGGAAGCGGATGGTTAAAAAGCCACCCCCCGTCTGAAAACAAAACTGTTAACCGATTTTTCCCTCAGCAGCATCTCGCCTTTGCCAGGCTTGTGATCATGTGTTGTCGGGTTTTCCTTTCGACCGACGGGACGGAGGAGTGGAACCGGCCCGGGAGGGTACTTCAACGTTTAAATGTTGCCTGTCCGGTGTATGTTGCTTTGTAAATAAAAAAGCGTACGGCATAATTAGACGGGGCGCGCTACTACAGAAGCCACACATTCGACCGAGCGTCGTGATAAAAGGAAGAACGCAGAGGGAGTTTAATGACCGCACTCCGCTCATCTTTTATCACGGTTTGGGTTTGTAACGAAGCTTTGACAGCATCCGGGCGGAGGGTGGCATTGCAACGCTCGGCAAAATAAGTTCTTTGATGTAGTTGGTATGAATTGTACTGAAAGCGGTGGATGAGCCAAGGATTTCAAGGTGTCTTAAAATTTTGAAATACTTGTAATTCGACATAATAAATCAACTTCTTGAGTCTCACATTTCTAACTAAAATCGAACGTGACGTGCACAGCAAAATTTGAGGTTAAATTAGATCCCATCAGAGGTTAGATCCGATCCGATCGAGAGTTTGATGAGCCATCAAATTTGAAACGAATTGTGCATGAAAATGTCAACGACTCATAAAGACGTTTGCTTAGCATTAACAATAAATTTCCAATAAATTTGACAATTAATCAAATCTTTTAAATCCGAGCACGCTGTGATTAGGAAATTTCATAGTCCCAAAGAAGTTTCATTCCTGTGACAACTCCGAATCCTAATTATGGATCAAAATTCTGAGACGTTCTTCAGATGTTTCCAGGCTTATATTAGAATTTAAATAATTGATTCTATTTTATTTTTTTCTCAATTCGAAGCTGTTAAAATAATCCAACTCCAACTTGAAGCTATTAAATAAATAATCGATCCTAAAGTAATTTTAAATCGCCTACGGGATATTATACCAAATTTATGACGAGTCCAGTTTAACAACCGTCATGTGGTATGTATTGTAATTAGTGAACAAAATAAAAAGAATTTTGTTAATAAATCACAAAAACATCGGATCAATCCAACTAGAGATCGATTTTTAAAATTATACATGAACAAATCGAGATCTTTACAATAGCCTCGGGTCCATTTCAAAAATAATATTCTCCGAACATTTCCGTCCAAAGTGTAAACTAGCAAACCCATCAGAACAACCTTTCACTAAAGCAAGCAAGGACTTCGCAGCAAATGATCGCCCAACCATCCATCTGCATTCTCCGTGCTACCACCGTGTCAGGCGAACATGGGACTTTGTTTTCGCAGCAAAAACAACAACAAAACGTCGCAAAATAGTCACAGAAGGCCAAACAGTGAGACCTCCTCCGAGTGGTCCCGTGTGCGATGAGACGCCCACCTGTTTGCGCGTGTCTCGTGCCCTTGGAGTTTGCGGGTCCGCTCCACCGCTGGCTGCTTTCGGGCAACTTCGGTGGACGACAAAAAGGTTGCTGCGTACTTCGCCCGCGACTGCACTTGTGACACTTGCGACCGGTTGCGGCGACCGTCCCTTCCTCCGCGGTTCCCTTCCGGGCAGCGGCGGTAATGTAAAACAGCGTTGTACCGACGACGTCGACATGTCGGACCATTTTTCAAGAGTCGTTAGAGATACGCTCCGAAAATGGCGGGTGAAAACATTGCACCCGATAGGTTCGACCGCGTGCGGTGAGTGCAAGCAATGGAGGCCGAGTCTGGCGTTACGAGAGGGAGGGGGTGGGAGTTGCCGCCGGGTGTAATGAAACACCCGTGGGCTGATGTTTCCCTGTTTATGATGGATGCCGGCTGGCCGCGGCGTGATTTGGCATCATTTTTCAAACGCAATCCTGCGGTGTTGCCATCGTCCGGCAGAAATTCGTTGTCGATGGTTGTCATCTGTGGAAATTCTTTGCGAGATTTCCGATAGGATTTGCCAAGAAGGAGGAGGAGGAGGAGAAGGTTTTTCACAGAACGATCGCGAACGGTTTGAACCAGTTGATACATCTTTTTTCTGCCCTTGTTTGTGTGGTTTTTTCAATATTATAAATATTTTACACAATTATAAATAGGAACGTAGGTAAAATTTTCCAAAAAAGCTACTATTAATTAGTCATAGGTAATAGAAACTCACTAAACTCACTGTTCTCTTTCCCAACCATGTTTTGCGAAGGGTAATTAAATTTCAACTAAATCGTAATACAACGATCGCCACAAAAACAGTGCGCCATAAATATGCACTTATTTCTAAACAATTCTGCGATCGTTAACCAATTGGTAGGTTAACGGGAGAAATCAATTAAACGAACGAATGCCCTAACAATCATTGCGACGATTTTACGATCGCACCGCACTGGTGCGCTTGGTTTGATCGAGTTTTGTTGTTCTATTTCATGCCGAACACGCCACGCATCCGAACGATTGCGTCATATCACGCGCGCACTCGCACTCTCTTGTTAGTGAAATCTGCGTCACAAAGTGAAGTTCTGAAAACATGTTTACGAAGCACAAAAAAAAAATGAAAAAAAATCAATCAACGAAGTGATCGAGAGAAAAGGCGACAACGATCGTCATCGTTATATCCGACGCTTATTTTCGTGGTTGATATCAACGGCCGAAAGACATATCTTTACGAGCACAAAACACAAAAAAATCTTCCCTCCTCCGCATCCGAGAATGGACGAGGACGGCGAAAATTCGACAGCCCCAGCAGGACCCCTGTTTTATGGTGCAACAAACCCCAGGGCCGCACTTTCTTCTGGTGGTGCAGGTGGCAGCCGCGGGTGTGGTTGTTTTCACTAAACAACCGCCGCCGCCTTTTTAAAACGGTTTAAGGTCACTTTTGCGCTCGTTACACATCCGAGACGGTTACACACGTCGTCATGTGGCAGGAAAACAAGAGCTGGTAGGAAACACAAAACAACCCATCGGTTGTATCTATCGAACCGCACGGAAAACTGCGCGCGTGTGTCCCTCTGATTCATGGTCCCTTTCGAACCGGATTTGGATATTTTTTCACCCGTCACCCATGCAAGTGGTGGAGTAGGCATTGAAATTTTGACTCGCCTACTTTAAGATTTGGAATTTCTGTACAAAAACTAAACTGAAACATTAAATCCACACGCGATGAACGATGAATGGTCCAGCCCTTGGTCTGATTACTGGTTCGGGAAAATCTATTTTGCTTTCATTTTCATAATCTACTTTTGCCATCAAAATGATATTAAACCACAAACGCTAGCCAGCGCGGGAAAACCAGTCTCGCTCAAATAAAAAAAACTCCCCCGCCAAACACGCCCGAAACATCGTTCGGTAATCATTCTCAATTATCAACCATCTGTTTTCTTTGTTTAATTACCACAACCACGAATTTGTCATGCTTACACGCCGCGCTGCGAAAAGTGGATGGATAATTTATTGAAAGCGATCAACACGCTACACGCTAATCCCACCAATTCCGCCGCGTGTTATCCGCGGGGTAGATAAATAAATAATCATCCTCGCGGGGCTCATCATAAACCGGGTGGCATAAATATTATCGTTTCTGGCGTTCCATCCCTCCTCCCTACCAGGAGGAGTGTGTTTCAAACAATGTTCGAATTCAAGCGACGAAATCGCATCACGTACGAGCTTGTTTTTCGCCGGCGGAAGTACGCGCCGGTAGTTTGTTTGCGGCAGCGACAACCACCATCGTCGCCGTCGTCGGCTTCGTCGACCCCCAACAAAACCGCCTGCCCGCCCATCCGGCTGGGTTAAGGATTTTAAGCCAAATAAAAATAAACCCCCAAAAACTGCTCGGCGAGCACTCGGGAGTGAAGGAAAACAAAAACCCCACCCCCCGGCCTCGTAAAGCACAACGGGTTTAGCAGCAGCAGCCAGCGCGCAAATCGAAGTTTTATGTCCGCTCCTCCGTTCGGTGGACTTTCCGCGAAATGTGCACCGAGGGTGGCCGGTGGCGGTTTTACGAGCGCCCATAAATCAATGGACACTTGTGGTTTTCGTGCACCGGGAACGGGGACGGTGCTTAAAAGAGGGTAAAAATTAAACACATAAGCAACTCAACCCTCTAATGACACGCAATGAACACGAAGGTTAATGAAAATTTGCTACTTTTCAACCGATTTGTACACGAAAGTCTTTTCTATCTTTCTCTTTCTCTATAAGAAGGACTCTCTTTTCTCCTGCAAACACAACAAATGGTTAATGACAATAGAACCTCCCGGCCTCCCCCGGGATCCTCCACCCTCTGCGTTTGAAGCGTGCCCGTGTCCACGCCCGATGGATCGGAAATAGATTTGACGGAAGCGGCGTTGACAGATGTGGGTCGAATGTCGTACAACACGCGCGAAGCGGTCCGGAGATCGGGAAGCGAAATTAGGTGAGCAAACCGTGCCAGCAGCGAGTGCCTTACCTGTGGCACGGCAATTTCGCCTGTGCGCTTGTTTTCGTCACCTAACAAGAGCGATGAGTCTGAGGGAAGCGGGGTGGGCGGTGTATTATTAGCTTACCTGTGGAAGAGAGATAGAAAAAAAGAGAATGTCCGTGAGATTGATGGTGTCGAGACGATGTTTCGATCGTGAAAGTAATTTAGCGGAGATGTTTAATCGTCTAAACAATCGTTAGTTGTTTACTAACATGCAATCATCTTTTTGACATTAAAATTGCGACCATTATAGAAGCATTCAATGACAAAGATATTCCAAAACAACACGATAGATATAAACAGGGCCCGTGAAGAATACTAAATAGGAAAACAGCAAAAAAACGCTAGTTGAAATCACTATTTCAGCGTATAATTTTGCAACAAAGAAAGTGGCTTTAAAACCAACCTTTTAGATGAAGAATACTAAATAGGAAAACAGTAAAAAAATGCTAGTTGAAATCGCTATCTGAGCGCATAATTTTGCAACAAAGAAAAAGACTTCAAAACAAACCTTTTAGGTGAAGAATACTAAATAGGAAAACAGTAAAAAAACGCAAGTTGAAATCATTATTTGAGCGCATAATTTTGCAACAAAGAAAATGACTTCAAAACAAACCTTTTAGCCTCTCAAAAAAAAAAAAAAAGAAAAATCAACGAAAAATTTTTGCCTGGTTCTAAACATCCGAACGTTCCTTGCGATTCCTCACGGCACGTATTGTTTACCATTTGCGAATCGAGCTTCCGTTTCATTTCAAGATTGCGTAACCGAAGATTGCATTCGGACCCCTGCAGTGTGGTGAGGGGGACGGGAGGGGAGGGGAGGGAAAATTAAACCCCTAGTCCGCGCGAGGTTTCGAGTTTATTGTAGCATTACGGATGGTGATTGCGTTTTCCAAACATTCGCCCGACTGCAGGCAGGCGGCAAACGAGGTGTAATGGCTAGCAAGTAAATGATAGGCCTTGGGCCAAAGGTGTGTTTTATCGTGCAAACAACATAACACACCGTACAATACACAAAGAAGAAGAAAAACAACACTCCAACCCTAGCCGAACAAATCCTGTTGACCTGTTTATACGAAAAACCGATGACGACGAGACGTTTCACCCGACATCCATCTCGCGCACACACACAGGCGATCACAGGAAGATCCGGTCGAAAGGTGAGGGACGCTAAAAGGAGTTCTGGCAGGAGCAACCGCACCTTGGCCGCGCAGGTTAGCTCTGTTTACTTTCGCACTACGTAACAGCGAGCGGCGTGCGGCGGCGGCACATTTCCGAAACAATAAATCAACCAAATTTTTAACCCGAGCAAGCGCCTCCCTCCCGCTAAAGCCCTCTTCCCACCCCCCGCAGCCCACCCAAACCGTGACGAAACCTTTGCTCAATACCCCCACCATCCCCGGCAGCAAAAATGCATTGGCAGCGAGCAAACCAGGCCGGGCAAAGTAGGAGGCCGGTGAAGAGGGCGTACGATCCGCTCGCTCCACATATTATGCACCCGGCACGATCGTGATCTTTCCGGGAGGCGACTTTTCACCGGGCGAAATCCATGCGCGCGCGCGTGAGCCATGTGTATGTGTGTGACAAAACCAAATCAAAATACGAACCGAGAAGAACGGATCGAATAAATCGGTGGTGGCGTGCGCCAAGGAACAAAAAAAAAAAACGGGCAAATACACATTTGGCCACCCGCAAAAACCCCGCGAAACTAGTCCGCCGTGTGCCGGAGTGGAATGGAATCTTTAATTTTAATACTACAATTTCGACCATCGATCGAGGCCAGCCAAAGGCCAGCTGAAAACTTTTCTACTTCATTTTGTTTTTTTTTTGTGCACGGTTTGTGGCAAAAGTTGGTAGTCAAAACCCACTTGAACAACGCGAAACCGTTCCACCGTGTGCTAATGGAGGGATTAAACGGTTCGTCCATCTCCATCGTCCTGCGCCATCGACGCTCATTAGCGATGGAAAAAATAACAAATCGATGAAAATTCCACAGATTACAACGTGCTTTTGGCCGTTACCGAACTGAATTATGACCTCGGTTAATCCCGACCCGATTGATGTGGATGCACACCTTCCCGCCGTGCGTTCCTCTCAGAGCGCGCATTGTGGCCGGTAATCATCGATCGGAAAAATATTTCCCTCCAAAGCGGAATCGTGCGTGGGTGCGTGACTTGCCTCCAGACGGTGCGAGGGAACCAACGCGAGCGCGCTGTCATGCGGTTAAATATAGATTTGTAGGGACGAAAAAAAAAATGGCAACAACGTGTTGGCCGGTGCGCATCATATGGAGCACGAACGTTATTTTTACCGCACCACCACCTTACCTTATGGTGCGAAGAGAACCATTCCTAATGAAACATCAATTCTATCAACGGTGGCGTATTGGGCGCGCTCCCCAACGGCGTTAACCATTTTCCACCACGCTCCGCTACTTCCGGTGACATTTCGCTGCCTCTGCCAACGGGAACGTTCCCAATCAGGACGCTTAAAGGTTGCCGGTATTTGGAGCAAGTGAATCGGAATTCGGAACGGTCGGAGTATTACAGCATGGATCACCCGCAAGAACATTGTACGCACCCACAGCAACCAGTGCATTTGGCGTTTGATTTATGGACCAATTAAATACCTCCCACACATGCCCGCCGGCGGAACATGCGAGGGCATGTGCATAGAATATTCGATATTGGCTTGATTCACGGTTTATTTATACATTAGCGTGTGTACCCATTTGCCGACCGAGATCTTTCGGGCTGTGCGTCAGGTAAGTATTTTAGTTATTTCTTGGAATGCTCATCTGCCACCAGCAGCGGGACGAGTTTGCCAATTATCGCCCCGAACCGTGTGAACAGACACCAGCTGTTCGGGTGTTTCGCTTTTGGGGCCCGTGTCTGATGCAATAATGAGTTTGAACTACAGAATTGGACCGAATCGGAGAAAAAAACACGGTCAACTTCGTAACATAAAGTTTATCCCCAAATTTTAAGAACAAACTCAAGTGCCCTCGTGTCACGACGACGGCTCCGGCTTATCTTTATGTTCACAGCATTCAAAGATTGTCGCCCGCCTGTGTCGGACAGTTTTGACGACTGAATAAATCACGATCACGTCGCGCTGACAGGTAGATCCTCGTGTCATCTGCACGTCCTACCCGAGACAAACACCAACAAGCACCAAGAGAGCGCAATAATTGTTGCAAAACAGTCCCCGCCCCGTTCTCGCTTCCCGTGCCGAAACGTGAGGCTCTGCTGCACCTTGCAACGAAAACGACATCGCTCGCTCGATGTTGTTGTTCCCAATGCCACATAGTGGCTATTTGTGGACCACCGACCGGCACAGGGCCACCGATCACCTGCACGGTTGATCTGCTGCGCTGATGAAGCGTTAAGTGTTTGGCGTGTGTCCCAAGTGCAACCGCATCAGGCAACCTCGCGCCCAGTCCGCGCCCCAACCGTTTGATTCGTTAATTAAATTGTCAACAAACCGCTCCCGAACCCGGCAAGGGGAGCCAAGAATTTAGCAAACGTTAGACACTAGAGAAAGCACACAAAAAAAACACACACACACACACGCAAACAAAGCAAAGAATTAATGTGCACACCTTTTGGGGGAAAAAAGCAACCGCAAACACGTGAGGTTAGGTTTGGTCGGCATCGTTTTTGTTAGGATTTCTTTCGCAATCGCTCAATTTTATTGCAAAGAAACGGCAATAGACACAAACACAGCCTGCGGCATGTGCCGGATCCACGTGGTGCGAGAAGCTGTTAGGTACGTCGGGGGAATGGGGAAGCGCATGTTTGCAGCGGGTCTTTTTGAAGGCGCCATGTTTTTTTTTATGATTCTATCCGGATCTTCCCCCATTGAGGTTGTGTGTGTTTCGGTGTGCGGTCGGTTGTGTATACGAGTGGGTATTTCTTCGTTATGGTTCGTTTCTTCGTGTTGTAGCGTACTCTGCGACCCGTGCGGAATAGCTCAATCTACGCTGGAGGTACGGGCGATGCGCCGCGACTCGGTGGTCCCAGGATCAAACCGCCCATATTGCCGATATCGAACGCTAACTCGTCCGGACTGAGCAGTGGCAGCAGCCGCTCGTTACGGCTCGGTGTGGGTGATGGTGTCGGTTCGCGGCTTTTCGGCTCGAAGATCAGCCCATCGAGATGTCCGATTTCGAACACCTCCTCCTCGGCCGATATATCCAACGGCAGGGGCGACAGGGACGGTGTCCGGGATGTGACGCCACCCGGGATGTGGAGCGTCGGTCGGCTTGTCACCACCGCGCCCGCCTGTGTCTGTGGTGAGAGTGGTCGTGGCGATTGTAGTGATGGTAGCGGTGAGTCACTATCGATCGACAGTTCGCTCAGCGAAACGATCGGTGTGAAATGGTGCTCTGGTGGGGTGATGAAATTGCTGTTGCTGGTGCAACCGTTCAACAGGGGTGATCCGATCGAGGGGGAGGACGCGCTAGGGGTGTGGGAGGATTGGGAGGAAAGCTCCGATAGGTCCGAAACAAGCGACACCGGCGAGGGCGTAGCGTAGCCCGGTGCAACGTTGACCGGAAACACCGCACGCGCATCGTCCGTCGCCGTCGGTTTTCCGGCACGCTCGGGCGTCTTGGGCATTTCCGGGTGCGAGGGTTGCTGCGGTGAGTTGCCGCCCGATTTGGGCACCGGCGCGGCCGGAAACAGCAGGATCGTTTCCACCTCCTCGTCATCGCTGTCAAAGTCCTCCAGCGCCAGGTGGCTCGTTTGATTGTCCGGGAACTTTTTGATCCATTCGACGTAGCTCACGCGGTGGTTAAGCGTTACGCCCGCATGCGCCTGGCTCTGGCCGTAGAAGGACTTCGACGACAGCTCGTCGTGAAACTGCGCATCGCTGCCGCGTTCGTCCGTCAGCAGGAGACTCGGCGTCGGGTAGAGGTAGCTCGGTTTGACCAGCGGTGGCGGCACGAACCGAATCTCGTCCATGCTGTTGATGTAGTCCTCCAGCTCGGACGGTGTCACCGACAGGTGCTGCTCGCTGAAGCTATCCATAAACGTCTGATCGAAGTCGATCGGTGTGAGACTGCGGGCGATCCGCTTGCGCTCCTTGTACTTGCGTCTCGGGGAAGGCGACAGCGAGGAACCGGACGAGCGGGCCACCGTCGCTCTCGGCACGGCTAGCAACTGGTCGCTTTCGCCCTCGGTATCACCCTCGATGCCGGCGTCCGGCACGAGCGCGGGCAATGGCGAGCACAGCCTGCCTTCGCTACTTCTTCGGAGATCTCCCTAGAATTCGAGATAAACGAGTTTTAGAACAATCTTCGCTCGTTCGGGTGGCTCGCGGCACGGTCGTGACGCATCGTTCCCCTGCCCGGTACTCACAGCGCACGGACGCGTGGACGATGAGGATGAGGTGGTCGACGATGACGATGACGATGCGGAACGCCGCGACGCCGGGTGCGGTGAGATGGTGTTGTCGCGTGAAACGGACCCATTCCGGAGCTTCTCCGGGGTGGAGGGTGGGGAGGAGCAGGGAGTGGTGGATGCACGGGAAGACCCGGGCTCGTCGTACGGTGTCGGTGACCGCGGACGGACGGGATAGGATACGGGGATACGGCTACCGGGAGGGACCAGCGGCACGAGCCGGTTCGAGATATCGGCAAGCGGTGCCCGCTCGTGCACTGGGTCCGAGTACGGCGAGGGAGATTTGGATTGCATGAACTGGGGCACGGACCGGACGGTATCGGCATTGCCACCGTCCGAATCGAAACCCTCCTCCCCCTCCGCTTCATCGTCTCGCTGGACAATGATTTCGGTCGTCCACGGACGGCTGCTACTACTACTTGCCTGACTTTCTGGAGCTCCCGGCTGCAGCAGCAAACTCGTCAGATCGGCTTCCTTCGTGGTGCGACGTAGCGTCGGTTCCGGCTCCGGTTCCGGCGTGTTGGAATGGGAGCTTAGGTTCGACGGGAGCGATTCGCTCACGTGCAGCTGGCCGACCGTCGCCATCACCGTCCCACCCTCGACGTCTTCCTCCTCGATTGACATCGACCGGGACGGGCGGATCACCGCTTTCTCCTTCATCTCGCCCAGCTTGATGTCGCCCCAGGGCCGGGTGGTGTTCGCGGCGAGCGTCGGTTCGGGCGATCGCTCCGGAACCCACTGCCGCTGCTCATCGTCCTCATGATGGTGGCAGCTCTCCGGGATCGGGCTAATGTTGTGCCGCCGGCTCATCGGATCCTGCTCATCGCGGCTGTACACGATCGGGATGTAATCGTCCATCCGTGCGCACTCCTCATCCTCCAGCTGGCTCAACCGATCGAGCTCATCCGAACGATCCTCCAGCGAGGCGGTGGACGTCACCGAGCGACGCTTCACCGAACGCCGCAAACCATCGTCACGCCGTATCGGGCGGAACTTGCTCGAACTTGCCCGTGGTTCGTCGTGTTGACCGACGCCACCGCCCGCGCCGCCACTGTCGTTCGGGTCGTTCAGCACGATCTGCGGCACAATGCCGTCCGCCGAAGGTGACAGCTCGACCCGACGTCGACCCGATGGCTCAACGCTGTGTGCTCGGCTAACCGAGCGCGACCGAAGCTCCTCGATGATGAGGCTCTGCTCGACCGTGCTTCGCTCCAGCTCGCTCATCTGCACGCTCATCTGTTCCAGCTGATGCTCCTTCTCCTGGCTCTGGCGCTCGAGAATCCGCAGCTTCTCGATCAGCTCGTCCAGCCGGGCACCTCCGTCGGCGCCCGGCTCCAACCGGTACCCATCCCGGTACGGAACGCCGTCCTGCGCGTATGTCACCCCTTCCACCGTCCCACGGGGTGCTTCCTTTAGCTGCTGCCGCACGGACTCGCGGTACTGCTCCAACCCTGCCCGCCCTTCCTCGGCCTGCTTCCCATCCTCGATGGCGTTGGCCGGTTCGGCGGCTTGATTGGAGACGTACGCCAAACAGTAGATGAGATCCATCGCGCCCACTCCAGCCACTAGAACCGACAGCATCACACCCATTTTCGTACTTTACTCTCGCCCAACTCGCTTTCGTGCTCGAATCGGTTCCGTTCAAGCGGAAAGAAAAGGACACGCAACCAGTGCCGACAATACGAGAATTTGCTCGATTCGATTCGATTCGATTCGATTACGCAACGCCACACGGGTTACACAATCGCAGTTCACGAGAAAAGCTTCTGGGACGGACCGCTCGCGGTGAATTTCTCCACGGAAACCGAACGCGCTACAGTGCACACGTTTTACACGTGAGTTTCGCTGCTCACATTCTTCCTCGTCCGGTAAAAAAAAAACAAAACGAAAAAAAAATCGCACCACGACAATGGAAAACTGTCAAACGCGAAAACGTTGCACACTACGCGACCGTTCGAGGGTTTTTAATTGCCAGCGTTGAGTGCACATAAGGAACCAAACTACGAACGGCGAGATCGGCGATCGATTGTTACGGGCCCCTTCGGTTAGATCGATCGCCTTCATTCGTGACAGGTAAATCGCTAGCCCTTGTCGCGGAAAGATGCGGAATCAAATCGGTACTTTCACTCCGATTCGTGCGGCAGATTAGCTCGTCGGGCAATTATTCTTCTCGCGCATTGTCACCGATTGTAAACAAGCGATGATTGGGCAGCTTCGCATCGAATCGAAATAGTTTGATCGCGTCGTGTCATTAGGAAGCGTCGTTGCACCGAAAATAGCCACACGATGGCGACTTTCGCGTAGTATTTTTACTGGGCGCGGGTGAGACTATGCAAAAGGTAGGCTAGCCCGTAGGGGCAAAGGTACGGTCCGTCGTCGGGGCAATGTTTTGATAGTAAATTAGCGCTAAACAAGCGCGCGCACATAGGAAGTTTGAATGAATTATTGTTTTACAATCATTTGTATGCTGTTCGGTGCAAATAATTATCCCAATTCGTGTGGCATTTTATTATTTTTTTCTCAATTCATCAAAATAAAATAAACGTATTTTTCAAGCGCCGAAATAAATGCACGTCGTTGTTGACATTGTTTTCTTAATCTCTGCGCGACGGACGGGACGCTTTTAATTGCAACTCTTCGTAAACGGTGTGTGCAAGTGTACACAAACACGAAATCGGGACCATTTGTTCGATGCTTTCATAAATCTTCAGCATGAAAAAAGCAGTTTATAATGAGCGCACGCTGCCTATGGTGATAATTCAGCGTTACCACACGCTGTTTGCGCGCCGTTTGCCGCCAAAATCGTCAAATAATGCCGGGAGATGTTTTAAAGCGAAAAAAAAACATCATCACGCGTCATCCGTTGCGTCAACAGGCAAAGTTTGCAACGAAAAACTCGCTCGTCGATAGCCCCGGGAAATAGTACGCGTGCAACCGCCCGCGTTGCACGGTTCTTTGGTTTCCTTTATAAATAAAACACGCCCTGCCGATCGCGCCCGTCGATCGTCTGATGCGTCGCGACGTTGCATTAGAGATTGACATCCCGCTAATCCCGAACACTGCCGCGACCTTCAACGGAATCTAGCGCTTGAACCTGACCGCCCTTTACAGTGCGCCCGATAATCCCGACATTTACGCGCGCGGGTCAAACGCCAGCACAGTACACGTCCTAAACCTTGTCAGTTTTGTTCCAATTTGTGCTCGCGGGATTCGAACGAACGTGCCAAAAGTTATAGTTAGAAGTTACGCGATCATAGCAATTATAATCAGGAATGCAGAATGGTTTCCGGTAGACTGATATGTTTTGGAAGTTAATTGCTAATATATTGGATTGTTTCCAGTGGAGGATGGACGGTTTAAGCCTGCGCCCACTCAATTTCATGAGGAAATTTGCAAAAATGGTGCTTGCTTTCAACGATATGTTTTAATTATAAATCTTATAATATACAATAAAATAAAAAAATACTTTTTTGATACAATAAATAAAATGAATATTGTACAGATATAAAAAAAATAATAGTGCAGTTAAAAATCAACATACACAACTCTAAATATCCTTAAAACCCTAACCACTTCATAAAGCATACGCAACAAAACGCTTCGATTATAACTTTGTGCTTCCTTGCACTGTTTAGCACATTTCTCAACAGATGGCGCTAGTCACTAACGAAGAGAAACGTCAACGGAAGCTTTGCTGCAACTTTGTACCTGCGAGTAGCGAGATATTTTTCTCTTCTCTTCTCGCTCTTGCTTGTCTCTCTCCTTGCCACTAGCAACGCTCCCGACCGTGGGCTAATGGAAATTCATTCATCCCGTGATATTAAACTCACACCACCGTTTCCCACCCACTACCAGCTCGTACCAAATTGTGCGTTGTAGCACCGGCGTGTGCTTGCGTGTGCTCCTCCGCACGGGTGGTACACATTTGATGGGAAATTTATTGACATCTCCGGAGTTGGGGAGACGAGCTGTCCGGTGGGTTGGCCACCGAGAGACCAAACCGGATGACCATGGAATTGGCTGCAGTTAAATACCGGTTTCGGTTGTTCTTGTTTATTTTCTTTCGACACTGCTCCCACAGTGTCATTTCAGTCTCCCCGGCACCCGACGCTTGACATGTGGCCTTCGAAATGGCACTAAATCTACATTGTGTTACACGCGCGCGCGCCACAGTCAGTCAATCAAACTGATGATAGATGATAATGGGCGATGATCTCGTAAAAGTGGCCCGCGAGGAGTGTAACCGTAAGCGGGCACTAAAAGAAAAAAAATGGAATAAAAATCGAGCATTTAAAATTTGGAGCCTTCCCTCCGCTCCCTTTCGCCATTTCCTTGTGACGCGGTTCTTGCAAAAGAAAATCACCGGGCGCCTCCATCTGAAACGCTGAGGAACCATCCTAGCAGCCGGCAAACATCGGACGAGCTGCGGCAAACCCACCGCGACCATATGTAGGTCTCTCGGGCGGTGGCAGCGATGGTAACGCTATGACACACATTGCACACAAAGTACGAAGAACAGCGCGGAAACAATTGCTGACGCATACACGAATGATTTTCTAGAGAAGGTTCACAGCAAAAAAAGGAAATGGTTGGCACTCCGGCTGCCCTCAGCAGAATTGTGCCATTTTCTTTTTATTACTTCACTACACCCGACGCTGCCGGCTCGCTGTTATCCCCGAATCCTAAATGGCACATGCTACGATCGGGAGGAAAGCGAAGAATTCACTGACGACGAAGACGACGACGACCACGCGCTTAAAGATTTCTAGCCAAAGCCAAAGTTCAGCTGTTATTAAATTAAATTAAATCCTTTCGTGCTCGCATGGTGCTCGCGCACGGAAATGCACCGGAAGACACGAAGCAACCAGACCCGGCAAATGATGAGCTTTGTTCTGGGCCATTTCACTCAACCTTCATTATGATAATAACACGCTACCTCTCGATAGTTGAACAGCTGAGTTAAGCTCTCCGTTGTTAGTTTTTTTTTTCTTTTTTGTTTTCCACTTAACAACGTGGTGCGCATCATACGATAATTATATCAAAAGTTTTTCAGCGAAAAAAGATGTGGAGAAAAACAAAATAGAATTGAGGGATTTTTGTGGCTAAAACTACTCGTTCAATAAATTGCCTTTCGCATGAAAGGATGCAAAGTTTCAAAGCAGAGAGGTTTTTTTTTGCACTTTTAATTAAAGAAGTGTCAGTTTAATGTGCCATACACACACGCACAAACATATTCGCAGCAAAATGATCAAAGTGAACTATTATTTTTGTTCATCCGTTTCTTGTTTTGTTTCTCTCCCTCCCGTTCGCTGCACAAAGTCAAACGAAAGCTTTTCCATAGCGCTACTACCCCAGCGGACGGACTACTTGCGCCTGTATTATGAATGTCCATCGCTTCCGGATATTTGTCTCGCTTTCGAGTGTGTTTCCTTAACGCAAACATAACTCCCCAGCGGGCGGATTCAGCGGCAAGCGAAACACACGTTGGCACAACTTGCTGAAAGCATCATGCACGGCGAGGAAGAGAGGCACCACGACGAAAAAGTGGCACTAAACAAGCGACTAAAATTGTACCGAAAAGATGTTTTAATATTATGAAACATTTCGAAACGCCTGCGTGTGTCCCCATCTAAGAGTAGGAGAACGTTTAACTCCATTTTATCGGTGACGTTAGTATCCCTTTTTCAGGGGAAAAAAAACCTTTCGTGCCTGTTCCCGGAACTGATCCGAGTCCGTGCCGGAATGAGTGAAGCAGAAAGCTCCGATAAGCTTTCTGCTCCCAGTCCAGCAACGCGCTGGCTGTCTGTTAGATGACTAATGGCCGTCTGGGAGCTCTAGTGTGACTGGTGTGTGACGAGCCGGGGACTGGATTTATAGAGCTGAAGCATTTCATTTGCGAAATGTTATCGCCTTAGGCGCTCTGCCGAGCGTGAGATGGCAGAACGGAGGAAGCGCATATGCTTAACCGGGGCGGCTCGAGGGGAGGGGGAAAGTGTGTCCTCAGGAATGATGGGAGAGAGAGAGGGAGAAGAGTTTTGGCAACACGCGGAGATAGTCTTTCCACTGGCACAAGCGAAACCAGAAGCCGAGTGTGTAGGAAGACATTTTTACGATGCAACCCTCCGTCCCGCTTCGTCCAACGTTTCCCAACCGAAATTCTTTGACCAATTTCGCAAATGTATGCATTCGCTTGTCGAGCCCGCGCGAATTACCAGGCTGCAATATAGCCACGGACGGGCTCGATGATCTGGGATGGCTTTCGCTTCCTCGAAGGAAAGACAGACGGAATAATTCTGTTTTCTTTTTTGGCAACCATTGCGCTTCACTCAACACACACACGCGCACACACCAAACGCACAAACGAATGGAAGAAACGTTTAGTTCACAGGATTTATGCCGCCTGATCAGTGTCCGGAACTAACGCGACCAAAAGCGCTCCGAACCGATGGTAAAACAAAAAACCGGACGAGCAGGCCAATCGGACGGAAGCGAAATCCAACCCCGCTTCTATTACCTCGAAGGCTCACGCTGACATTTAAATGTCATTGAGCTTTGCGGAATGGTGGTCTAAGCCCAAGGAGCTGAAGGAGTTATCAAACGCAACGGATTCCTTCGCTGCTTTTGTTTGTTTTGGCAAACGTGCTTCCTTCTCATGGTGCTGGCATTCAACGTTTTGCATGTCTCGTATCGGCAACGGGAGTATCGGGTCGATCGGTCGCCGTTCGGTGCGGGGACAGGGCGGGACGGACGGTGGCCAACCACGAGCATGGGGAGCCTTATCTAAATATCGTCCTCGTGTCGCCGTCCCCGTGCTGATAAGGTTAAAGGTTCGCGAGCGTCTTCGAGCACTTTTGCTAGAAGACGCTCCTCCGTGCGGCGTCGGCGTAGGAGCAAACGGTCCCGGCTGGAATTTGAAGTCATTCCAAGACTAAGGCGTCCGAGGAGAACCAACGCCACCACCAACGAGGAAGGTGGCAAGTTTTAATTAATCTAATTGCATCGAAATGCGACTTCTGTTTAGTCACTCGTGCCCAACCCGGGCGGGAAAGTCGTTGGAACGTTCGGAAATTTCCAGACACGTGTTCGGGAAGGTAAAAGGCATTGTGCTGTTGGTGGATTATTTAACATTTAATATACAGAACGAGACGAGGAAGAGAAATAAGATGATTTAGATCAAATCCATTCTTGAGCCTTTGAATTATTATGCATCCTTTTTTGTTCAAAAATATTGATCAAAAGCTATTCTTTCGTTTCAGATCAATGTATACAGTTGGAATAGTATATTCAAAGGAAATAAAAATAAAAATATTCAAACCGATTGCAGAAATGAATTCAAGCATAAACGCATTAATCCAACGATGGCGTCCCTATCATATATCTGCGTCCCAGCATCAAAATCCAACCCTTCCGATTTGAGCTCCCAAGCTAAAATAGGCAAGAAAGCGCCATTCTAAGGCCAAACCAGCCGACGACAACGACCTCTTGGTTCGATCGGCGATCGATTCGATTCGATCACATCAATCCCACACACCCACAAATGCAGCCCTGTGCCCGGCCCGGCGACACGAACTGTATTAGGGTTTGACGGCAGCGAAATAAAAATAAAAAAACAACCTCTCGCCGGTTTTCGTTTATGGTTGTCCGATCGGGTTACGGGGGAATTTTCTTTTTTTTTTTTTTGGAAGCCCAACACACGCACGAAAAAAAAAATCCCCCGCCCGCCACGAGGTTCGACATTTGATCGCAATCGCTCGTGGGGCCCAGGGGCGGTGCGGTTTAGCTTTGGCGCACTTGCTCCGAAACACTTGCCGGTGTTAGCGGTGCGACCACCGAGCTCGGTGTCAGTGCCTTAATTGCGCTACGATTCCGATTCGGTTGTGTACGATCGGCTGCTGCCAGTGTGCGCGTGTGTTGAGTAACGATGGCGGGTGAAGAAATGAAACAGGTTTGCTAGCCGCACGCTCGCGCAATACGTCGCATCGGCTCTGATGCTGCACGCGGCAGACGCGGTTTCAGTTTTGGTGGTTGCAGCCGTATATGGATTAGCTGCGCCCGCTTACAGAGACCGGGGGGTTGATGTTGAAGCGAGAAGTGGTGGGGGAGAGGGGCAGTTTGAACGATGTGCGTTGGGAAATTAATTACCAAAATCGAGTGCGTAGAGCAGTTTTAATTGCAGGAACACGCCGAACACGTCCACTGAAGAGCTGGCCAACCTTTTAAGGGTTCCACGGGGTTGGCCTTTTTTTTGATTGGCCGCTGGTGTTGCGCTGCTGCTTCAAGTTACTCTTTCTCTCTCTCTCACACACTCACACACGCTCGTACACACCCTCACTCACACACGATAACTGGCGCTGCGCGGAAGCGTGCGACAAAATACGGCGAGTCACGCAACATTGTTAGCACCTGTCACACCGACGGTCCGTTAAATCGGGCGCAAATTGGAGCTCGTTTCGTACGCGCAATAATAATCGTACCGTTTGCCAACACCCCCACACGGGGCCGCCGGGCGATTTGATGATCGCCGCAATCAACCGCACCCGGGAGGGTTCACTAACGAGCATGTGCGCCCCTCCTCGCCTTTCCCGCCTCCGCTGTCCTACGCGAGTTTCGATCGGGGATGATTCCGCTTCCGCTTCCGAACGATGTGGTGGCTCGCGCGACTAAATTGTCCACGGGGAAGTGCAACGGCAATAAATCACGACTCGCACCCGGAAATCGCACTAAACGTGATGCTCACTGTTGTAACGCGACGCGTGTAACGCCTTCGTCGTTACGCACCTGTCAAAGTAGGCTTGGCTGTAACGCTTGCTTATTCATCGCTAACTACCTGCGGTAGGGCAAATTTTGTGCCGGGAACACTATTTCCCCTTCGTTAAAAAAAGGGGACACAATTTTACACTACCCACAGTCACAACTTTCCACAGACGACCACACCGTTGGTCTGCACGAACACGCGGCACACGAGGAAATAAAACAAACAGACTCGCGTTGGCAGCGCCCTAGCGCCTGGTCGGACTCTACGGCCAAACCGGATGGGTGGTTGCGCGCACACGCTCCCGCGGAGTTTTCCCCCATGCTCCGCGGTGGAGGAAGTGGAGCAAAGAAGCAGGAAAAAAAGCAGCGACCACTCACCGAACCAACGCCGACGAAACACTCGCACGACACACACCGCGCTGGAGGAGGTGGCTGGATAAAACTTCTGCTTCTGCTGATGCTTCTGCTTCTGCTGCTGCTGCTGCTGGTGGTGCTGCCAAGATCTGCTACTGCTAGTGTGCTGCTCGACGGATATTCGGCTTAGTACACACTTGTGTGCAAGTGTCGTGAAACTTTCCCTCCGATTGACTCCCCAAACACAACGAGAGAGGGAGAGCGCGCGACTGTGGGTGTTCTACACTCTCGCTTTCCGCTCCGTGGCGACGACCGACCGACCACACAACTAAGCAAACCCCAACCAACAGGGCCTGCTTAGATCGTAGCACGAATCGCACACTCAGGAGCCTTCTCTCGCGTGGTCTCCATTTCGTTGCCTCTCTCGGTGAGATTGGCTCTTTGCGTTCGCCTGTCCCACCCGCCCGCCCACCCGCCCACCGGGGAGCCCATACCGAACGCGAAGCAAATGGATGCAACCGAGGCAGAACTAATCCATCATCCAAAAGCCGCCGCCGGCCGAGAGTCGCGCTCGTTGTTTGGGTCAAGTGCGCGCCATACTAGCCAATGAAATGTCAACACACAGAGACGTCGCTGGCTAGATGAATTTTCAACATTCCCGCACCGACTGCCTAGTTAAAGGTTCTAAAGGCCCTGCCGCGGACTCGAAATGGATGACCGGTGGATTTTGCTGACGAATTCAAGTTCCTCGCCGCATTGGATTTTGGGACATTTTAATCGCACAAACGTTATTTAGTTCCATATCATTACCGCAGAAAGAGCACATTTCACATCATTTATTTTGGCAAGCGATGCCCCAACGTTAATGATCCAGGAAGTTTTTATTAACCATAATATATTTTACGCCATGTGCAAGCCGATAAAAAACCGGGTTGGACATAAATCTTTTCGTCTTCTGGCTGATGCCCGTAAAAATGTAAAAATTTATTTCCATTATTGTTTTACACCGTTTTTTTTTACAACGAAAACATTTTCTATTACTTTAAATTAGCATTTCTTGCAGATTTGTTCCCAAAAATTATTCGAGTATTCCACAGCCTGCCAAAAGCGTCACACTGACAGCCAATTAGTAAAGAGCGTCGGAACAGAGAACGCATTCGAATGCAATTTTTTCAAAGGCAAAATTATTTTTATCCACACCCTCCGGGCAGTAGCAGCGGTTGCAGGGCGGTCTCTGTTGGAGAGAAATGTTAAAAGTCGCCTTCGCTAAACTGCACAGTGTGCCAGTCCGTTCGTGCACTAGGTTAGTGAGCGAAAAAAACTGACCATCCTTCTGGCACTAACTCAACTCACACATTGCGTTCGATCCAAAACAGTAAAACACACAAAATTACGATCCCATCCCGGGATCGAGGTCAGTCGAGGTTGGTTGGCACGTGGTTACAATTACGTTGGCCGGCAAAACACAAACTACAAGCAGTCGAAACGATCCACCATTCAGTTATAGTTTTTATATTGTTTTTTTTCAAATTTATGAAGAGATACAAAGTGATAAATGTGTATGCGTTTGATATAAATCGAGCAACGGTTCAAACAGAAATTTTAATCGTATAATAATTTAATAACGATATTACTAACCACGAATAAAAGGTATTACATGCAAAGACAACAAAAGAAGAATATCTCCTGCCAATCTAAATTTAATTCCATCAACACACAATCCCACTGCCCTATTTCTGTCAAATTGTATAACACTTTTGCTTTTCCACTTTTATTGTTATGGCCCTGGCCCGTCCGCACGTGCACTCCCATTATGGTAAAATGGCCTTAAAAAAGGCGCAGTTAGTTGGGTAAAGATTCGACGGCACCTTCTCCAAACGCATCCCCCCACCAAAGGACATCCAATTTATTCTTTCGCCGTCGCGGTCTGAGCAGTCTATGAGCCATAAATATGAACGCGCCTTTTTCCGCCCTCACCCAGCCGAAGGGTGTGGTGTGGACCAACCGTCTAATCGGGTAAATGAAACTAACGATGGGCGGAAGTGCACTGACCAACCACCCAGGAGCTAACAGGAGGTTGGGTCCAGATGTTAGTGAGGCGTGAAAATGAAGCCACCCGCGGATGACCACTAGCGCCGCCGAAAGCGGAGTGGGAATGGTAATATAACGATGAACCGTTTCCGCTTCCGAGGTTATCTACTCCGTCCGTCCGGGCGAAGGAAACGGCGAACAACAATTATGTTAATAAACTGGTGGCCGATTTGGATGCCTTGCTTTAGCAGCCCAAACCAGCCGGTTGCGGTTTGTTTTCGGTGCTTTCTACGTGCAGATTGGGTTGTTTCTCCCGTTCAGGATCTCATTAGTTGTTGACATTACACGCGTTCACTTCATTAGCTGTACACAAATAAACACAAATGTCATTCCCTATCGAGATAAAATGGTTCTCAATTTAAAGAAATTACGCTGACTGGCGTGAAAGCTATCAATTTCACTGCATGGACCGAACCAACCGGCAAGATTTATGGGTGTTTAGCGAAAGCGACCACTCTACCGCTTACACGATTGTGTCATTCGAACCAGATGACCCAGAACGACCCAGTACGGCCCATCCGTTATTCATATTGCAATTACAGTAACGCAAGCCCGAGCATCCCAGCATGTGCCGGACGCCAATCGCAGGGCACATTCGCTCCTCCCGGGCATGCTGCCGCCGCCGCCGCGACCCGTTCGTAAATCAAATATTGGCACATTGCTCGATTTTATTGGCAATGTATCGAATGCACACGGCACACATACACGCACGTTTATGTTTATGTTTGCGTCCCCATCGCGCACATTCCCTTCCGGTGAGCAAACAGGACTCCGGTGACAAGCAATATAACGGAAAACGCGACCCGTTTAGGTAATGGTCGCGACGGTTAACGCGCACGGACGTTATGTAGCGCTGCGGATAAATCAGTGCCGCGTCATGCTGTGCACACCTTCGCAGAGGCAAGCTTCGTTTTGTTTTTTTTTTTTTGTTGGTTTATTTTTCTTCGGACCACCCGTCAACGGCGCAAGCGATCAATCAATTAAAAAGTTATGTCACCTGCCAATGACACGGCCCGTGTTATTACGGTTCTGTTTAATCGCTCATTAGAAGCGCTAGGCGAGCGTATAATCAGCAGGAACCGAGCAGAAGAGGGAACCGGCAAACCGGCTGGGCGAAGGGTACCTACCTCATCGCAGGCACTGCAGCGTGGCTTCAGCATTTCGGCGTAGTGCCGCTCACAGTAAATCTGATCGTCGTGCACGCAGTACGTCAGATCGACCAGCAGCTCATCACAGGTCGTACACTTGAAGCAGCGCGGATGCCAGAGCGTTTGCTCCCGGAACTTCGGTGCGGTCACAGCCATCTCACCCTGGTTGAGTGCTTCGCAACAACCGGCACATTTTGTCGCCTGCGGCGTGTCTTTGACGTAGCCTAAAAAGGAAAATGGTAAGCAATTAGTGACAATTTAATAAACATCTAACTAAAAATATATCGAACAAAATAATAAGCCTGAACATTGAAGGACTATGATGAAACCAAATTGTACTTATTCTATGAAACATCTAAACAGAGTTTTTATCTAGGTCTTTTTTTTAGCATAACCCGAGACGGTGTTTTTACTCTCTTCTAATTACTTTATGCATAAATTTTCCTTTCATATAATAAAAATAAACTATTTTAAAACTGTATTCATGGTTGACTTCGTATTTAATCTTCGGAAAACTGGTAGAAAAAGGAGTTAAACTTAACATCTCTCATGTAATATTCTACGCTTAGCTAAAGGTTACGATGCATATATCTTGTTAACAAAACGTGTAAATGTTGTTTTAAAAACTCAGCCTAACTTAACAAAATTACAGCACAATTTTTATGCGATCGCCACCAACACCAGCGAAACCTACCAATATCCAGTGCGATTTCGTTTCGGGCCGCCACGAAGTCTTCGTACGAGCCGCGGTTCTGCTCCTCCACGTGCTTGCAGTAGTCGAGCGCAAGGTCTTGCTTCGGCAACTGATACACCAGCTGCTTGTCGCGGAACCGCTCACCTTGTGTGCCTATTTTGGGCACCTTCTCCGGTGGTATCACATCAAAGTATCGCTGTATCTGTAGTAGAAAGAAAAGAAAAGAAGAAAAAAATGGAATCACCATTTAATGGTATTGCGTGTTCGTTAGAGCCAAAAGGGGAGGATGTGTTACCTTCGCCGAAGTGAGAATGCCCGGCGGTACCCAGGTGTAGCCCATCTGGCGCGGATCCACTCGGGACGTGTTGGTGTCATGCTTGAAACCGAGCCGTTCCCTCACCGTCGTCAGCTGTTCGTGATAGACGGCGTGCGTTTCCCGCGGGCACTTGCACTCCTGGCACGTTTTCCTGCGAACGAAACAGTGATAGATACAGTGGGATTGCGTTAGTGGCGGTTTCGCTACCGTTCGCTAGATGACGCCACCAGCGTGCAACATCATCGGTCGTGCTTTTCGCAACCACACCAAATGAAGCACCATGCGGCTCCATTGCCATTGGAAACTTGTTTTTCTAAATAAAAAAAACTGCGCGACCACAGAGACGTTGCAACAGAGAGAGAGAGAGAGAGAGAGAGAGAGAAAGAGAGAATGCGCGCAGCGAACGACAAAAACAACCACCACATCCCAACCCAAAAACCACCCACGAGAGCACGTCTCCTAAGTGGAGCTGATTCAGCGTCCAACGCGTGTGTGGTGGTGGCATCGTGTTGTTGCGGCTCATTACCGATGCGGGTTGAGATTTTCGCGCTCTCGCCGTCCGACCGGCCATCGTATAAACACAGCAGTTACGGCCCGTACCACGACGCTCGCGTTCGCGCTCAGCGGGGGATCATAAAATTTAATTGAATTATCCCATAATGGAGATCATTTGCGACGCAAAAGGCGAAAGGATTGTGCGGCAGGCGGGTGTTGTAGCGGGCGGTTTGTAGTTCAGCCCGAGCACTCTCATGGGACGCCGGGCAGTACCGACCACTTGCGATACGGAGACTTCGGACGGCAACGAGGGCGAGGTTTTGATGATGATGATGTATTCCGATTGTTTTGACGAGCGAAGTCGGAGTCTTTTTGTAAGGCTGTTTGTTTGAAGTGTGCTTGTTTTGTAACGATTTGCTTCGCCTGCTTTTATTAATGATTAATTTCAATTTTAAAATGTAAGGTTATTTGCAAAACATTTTAATAATACTGTAAACGCACTAAATAAAAACATAAAGAATATATTTTCTAAAATGCATCTCAAAGCAAACACAAGCATCTATTTCCACCCTCTGAACTGCAACCCTCCCACCAAACCTAATGAGCTTGTTAATTTGTGCTACTTGGTCAAGTCGCTTCGGCTCGGGCGCCTTTACCCAATACTCACCACCGCAGAGGGAAAGAGAGCACCGGGACAGTTTGCTAATTTTCCTCCCGTTGCCCTCGCGAAGTCGTTTGTAAAACTTGAAAGAACGCGGCTGTGGCGACATGTCTCGTCTGCCGGCTGACAAGCCGATGAGCGAGTCCGTGCCGATGAGCGAGAAGATCAGCCTCGGGGTTAAAAATATGCCATTCATCACAACAATCACGAGCAATGGCGATGCGTCGCCAGCATCCCTTCCCGGTACGCCCGGTACGGTAAAAGTCAAGTTCAATGACAGGTTCAATCGACCTTTCGGCTAGATGCGGCTACGCTAGGCCGAGCTCGAACCAACGTTCAGCCCCAGTTGCGATTATTGCACTCGAAGCCGACACTTGGGAGCGATCGGATTCGCTCCAAATAAGCTCAGCCGTGTCTGTGAAAAACTTATACATTTGAAAACAAATGATGGTCCCGTTATGTGCAAACGGCTCGTTTACGATGATTTATCGTGAAACTGTTCCCGCTCGGTGCACGGCACCGTCCGTCGTCGGTGCACATTTTCGCCCGTTTCATCATCAATCCTTCGCTCTTTTGCCTATTTTTATTTCCACTTTTTCATGTACCATCGCGCACTACTGACCCGTGGTAAAAGTTAGTGCAGCGCAGCTATAATTATCTAGTGTAAACATCATCACCCACCGAATGTACCACTGACACTTTAAGTGCTTAGATCATCTGCCCGTCCAAACCGCGGGCCCAACGGGACGGCCATCGCAAAAAAGAGTTGAAAGAGATAATAAACATTTGTTTTATTGGCCGCACCGGCATGGGGCAGGGGATGGTGAAGTGAAACTATCGATTCGAGGGATTTATTATGACATGGTGTATGCTTTTTTTTTCACGGGCAATGTTTATTATCCTGCCGGGAGACGGGAGGAGGATAACGATAAACTTTGTTTGCACGGCAATGTCAACGTAATACGGTGACGCTCCCGGCTAAATGGGTTGGAGCGCGATTTACGCCCCAGCTAATTGTTCCGGTAAAAGAACGAACGTTTTAGCTTAATAAAATAAAATAATAAATACAATATCATTAAAGACATTTTTAAGGCATTTATAATCGCAATTACTTGATCCAAGGTAATTTCATCATTTGGAGAATCTTTTTAACGAATAACTTAACAAATTTAATTTTTTAACTTACAGGGTTTCGAGTCATATAAGGGAACAATGCAATCAGTAGAGAGAATGTGTCAACCGGTTAAGAGAATGTTACAGCCCACTACATGGCTGCATCATTCTCTTAACCGGTTGACACATTCTCTCTACTGATTGCATTGCTCCCTTATATGACTCGAAACCCTGTAATAAACTAAAATTATAAATGTCTCGTAAATGCACATATGAAGCAATTATGCATGGTTTTGGAACCAAAATATTAAATATTGATTATGATATTGAGAATAATTTTATCGAATAATTTAAAAAAATTTTAAATTTTTTTAATGATTTTCATTATCTTTTTACACATATTTTACACCAAAAAATGAGATGTTTCCTTTTTCAGGGAATAATTTAGAGAAACTATCACATAAATTTAAATACGTAATTAAAAACATTTTGATATAATTTTTTGTATAAATTTTCGATTCATTGGAACAAAAAAATATTAAAAAAAATAATTCGAACGATTTCCGCCCCAAACCCGTTTACCTCACAATCAGATCGTAGAGTTCCTGTTTGTTGAACACTTTACAGTAGGCGTGCAGGACCTTCACACAGGCGTACCGCATCCCCGACCAGGGCACTACGGGGCTGGCGAGGGCATCCCACAGCGGGCAGTCGGCATGTCGTTGTAGGTCGAGCATTTTAGGGTTTCTGTGAACTCTCGTGTGTTTGTTTTCGTTGCTTATCTGCCACTACGTGCTTCGTCTATGCGGCAGAAGGTATGCATTACGGCCGTTTCGCCAGCAATCATCTGCAGCGGGCGTCGAAATTGTTCGTACTGGCCACATTCATATCACTCACACGCGCACACTTCACAAACACACGCTACATGTTTGGTGGGGCTGTTATGTTTGTTGATTTTGACACTATTGTTTCGATGCTAGTTCCTTGTTCGAAGCATCTGTCCACGGGCTGTCTTCACCTCAGCCTCAGCACCACCTATTTGAGATCACTTTTGCCTGCTCCAACCAGGCCGGGCGCATGCGGAAGAGATTAGTTTTAGATTCGTTCTATGTTGTATAGTGTGAGCAAAAGCGTGTGTCAGTATGAAATCATTTGCCCTTCCAGGAAAAAAGATGTAGCAATGGAATTTTGAACAAAATTTCACGGCGAACAAACCGAGGCAACACGCCGTTGCCAAAGGCTAGTTTATTTATCACACATTCGCACTCCTTAGTCGCCATAGCAACGATCGTATCACCTGCGGGTAGTTACCTACACGCACACATGGCAAACGAACGGGTTGGAAACAGGTGCAATTCATTTGGATGGTATGCCAATTTAGATAAATTGAAATAATCACCACTAAACGAACTCCTTCCAAGGTTGCATATTATCTTGATCGTCATTTGCGAATGTTGGCAATGAAGAAGATTTTGTCTCGATTCATAGGTGGTTGAAAATATGCTCAAAATCGATGTAAAAAGACATTTTATCAAATATCTTCTAAAATAAAAATCGACTAATTTAAACTTTCTAAAAATAATTTACCATCGATCAGTTCACATAAAACCTAAGCAAGATAAAATACCCACGCTGTCTTTCATCCAATCACATAACGATAACATTAACAAGCGCATTTTTTTTTTTTCAAATGAACTACACATTTATAAAGAAACACGAAAAACATCAATGAGGGGTTCTCATGGAAAAGGTTGGTCATATTGCTGGTTTAAAGTGTGCCACAAATTCTGTTTTATTTATTTATATTTACCAAATTCAAACTACTATTCACTCAATCAAAGCCAACCCTCCCTGCGATAGGCATTTAGCGAATGAAAAAGAACCTTTCTCGATGCGGTGACGATCAAACGAGGTGACGATGATCGGCCACTCATCTCTCACCCGTGCAAAAATATGTAACACAAAACAACAACCTTCCACCGTTTTCGTGCGAAGTGCGAAAATTACAACAAAAAAAAAAACAAAAATCGACCGCATCAAGAACGCTCCCCCATGAAGGGAACCACCCGCTCAGTCGGTTGGAAAAATCATACATCAAACAGCCGAGTGTAGGGGAAAAAAATGAGAGCAAAAAAGACCACAATCGAGTAAGAAAAATGGCACGGAATTTGTTTCTGGACGGGTCGAAATATTTTCCACGATCACGGCAAGGCAGGGTGTGAAGAGGCGTTCGTCGCCATGATCGATCGCTCCCGTGTTGGGTGTCCCTTCTCCGGGCGTGCTAATGGCCGCGGGGCCAACAGATTCGTGCCGCGCGTTCAGGTTTTTGTTTGCATTCGGTCGATCAAACTCCACCCCGGAGGTGATTTTTCTTCTTCCCCAACCAAAAACAAAAAAAGTGCACCTTTTTTACGGCTTCCGGGGTACGGCGAAAAACGAAATCGGCACCAAAAATTCGCCGCGGCCAGGAAGCGAGCCTGCCGTTTCTGCGCGCAAACGTAAACAAATCGTAAGCGGTGGTTTCTTTGCGGGTCGCGCGCGCTTTAAAGATTTTTTGTGTGTTCCTCCCTCCAATCGTTCGAACAGGTGCTCATTAGCAGCTCGCTCGCATGGTTTGAAATATCACGTGCATAAAACGGCCGTACGCCACATTTTGATCAACGGAGCGACGGAAAATTGGAATAATTTTGCAAATAAAAACTACGTGTGTGAGTGTGTGAGAGGGTGGGATTAAATCTGCTGCGATTTATTTCACACTTCTGCTTCCTGTTCGCCGGGTTCTCGTAGCCGTAGCGCATAAAAATATGATATATTCCACCGTAAGTTTATCGAATCGTACCTCTCCCTCTCTCTACCTTGCTCCCGATACAATCTAAAAGGGTTTGACTGAAGCGAATCGCACCAGGATCTTCTTCCTCCTTCTCCTCATCATCACAGGGCAGCTGATTTAGATATTTCTTCCAAAAATAGCCACCAAACGTCATAAAAGTCTACTGACTGTGTGGAGCAGGTGGAGCGCACGCTCACGGGTAGAGGAGATAGCCACTTCCTTCGACACCGCCGCAGTAATGGGGTTGGGGGATTTATAAAAATAGCCAACCGCACCCACCCTTGCGCAACACCGAAACGGCCACGGCCAACGATAAGAAGTTATTACCACGGCCCTTTATCTACGGTTCAATAGCAGGACCTCGTTAGCCCACCGCCAACCTCCGCTGGACAACGCTCACTACTACTAGCCCACTGGGAGAGAATTGATCCGAGCCAAGAATCCGCAACCGCGTGTAAAATCCTTCCCTAGGGAAGGAAAGACAGTGTCGCATTATCACCCCCACCAACCCATCGCCCATCGAGTGTGCTTTCTTGCGTTGTGGGTGTTTTCTTTTTCCTTTCCACCCATACACCCACCAAGCGCCGGCGACGTTCGTTAGGCGTTGATAGTTCATAAATTTAATTAAATCAACCTTTCCACGCACGGACGAGCCGTTTGGAAGGGTTTTGATTCTTACTGTTCTACCTCGTGTCTTGTTCACTTTACGTTCTTCGACCACGGTGGGTGGATAAGGATTGGCGTTCATTTCCTAAACTGGCACGGATCGCCACCGACCAAACCTTCAAGCGCAGGGAAGCATTCCCAAATAAAATACAGCACAAAATCGAACAGAACTCAGGCCCGAATGTCATTGTCATTCGGTAGATTAGTGGTGGGGGGGGTTTGGGTTCTATCGCTGCCGAATCGATTTCCTCGTCACTGTCCGATGTAGGTAGAAAATGCTGACATGAGAAACAAACAAGTCAGCAACATACAAAAAGTAATGTTTATGAGAATGGGTTTGAAAATTATCTTAGAATAATAATGATGCATTCGAGTAACAAGAACTCGACAAACAGATTGCATACTTTCAGGCTGATTCGAGCAATTACTGCACAAAAGGAAATGTATGATTTATAATAAATGCGTTTTTAAATCTTTTTTTATGAAAATTCAATAGTTGCTTAGTCTACATCGTAAAAAATATCTTCGTCTTCTCGTACTGTCGGTTCCTCCCGCATGGTTCCTTATCCAAGTCTGTTTACCTTATCCATTTACTGATGAAAATGCGAAACGATCGGACACATATCCAAATATCGATTGGAAGAAGCGCGCTCACCTCTCCCTCGGATAAAGGTTTGATCGCACGTACGGAAGAACGAGAAAATGCGGTATTATGAATCTATTTTCAAACGCGTATCGGAAAACTACACCCGGTCGGCGCGAAGGTGGCGGAGACAATTTTTCCCATCACCACACGCTCCGTTCTGGGGCCAACGCTCATGATGAGTTCTAATTTTGCACCCGTGACGTGTGTCGTCTCCCGTAACCGCTATAAGGGACGGGCCGTGGCACGGCTCGTAGACCGGTGGCGATACGAGTGACGTCACATCCTTTGATCGAAGCTAGTGGCGTGCTGCAAGGTCAAAGCGTTCGCCGATCAAGATGCGGTGTACCGTGGCGGTTTCGCAATCGAAGGAGTGAGAGAGTTGGAAAAAAGAACACACCTGACACACGGGTGATGGTTGAATGGAAACGGGAGGAGGAGGGGGGAGGCGGCGTCTATGTCCACACGAAACGTGCCGTTCGACAGCGCGATGTCGGTGTTTGCGGGGCGACGAAAGAGAACGCCTAACTCCACCACTGTCAGCTGTCATCGAGCCAATTTTGTACGACCGACTGCACTACCGACTGCCACCATGCGCGCGCCAAACTACCGTAGAAGATCTTCTCCGATCCGGGCAATAGATTACGATCTGCACGAGTGTGTAAACAGTGGAGCGATAAGTATTATGTACAGCAAAATATGGAGCACTGTTCCAAACTATTATATTTTTTATTATAAACTATAAATAAAATACTATAAACCTAACTACTTATCGTTTTTTCATAGAATTTTATCCAAATAGCATTGTTTTGCTGCGTTTGAAATTATATAAATCCAGTAAAATAAATGAGATGCATAAGAGTTTAAAGAAAGAGATGCATAAGAGTTTACCGAAAACATGTGAAATAAAAAAGTTATTTGTAAGTTACGCTATTCGACGGTAGGTGGCGCCATTGAAGTCTATGTTTGGTGTAATTTAGGACATATTAAAAGAACAATCTTTGCTGTGCTCTGTATTAACAATAATTTAATAACTTTAAATATTCAACAAAGGATTGCCGAGAAGAATATTTCCAACATGATTCGACAAATTTATTTCAAACAAATTTAACTGGTGCATAATACAGGCGCATCATCAGTTGCACAATAAAACTCAATTTCATCTCTCACAAAAATGCACAATCCCGCAACCGAATCATTCTTGCGATGAGCTGTCCCTCCACATTATAGAGCAACTGTAACCCATCGTCACCCCGCCTTCTTCGTTGCGATGATTTAAGCATGACAAACCGCTTCCGACAAGTTCAGATTGACCACGGTTTTAAAAAAAAAATCGGCTAGTGTGGTGTTGGATATATTTTTACCATTAATTTACAACCCTCAAACAACCGGATAACGATTGACTACTTCCGATCGCGCCTTGTCGTCCCCTCGGTACCGCCCGAACGAATGTCACACGGTACGCGGTGCGTGGACGATTTTAGTTCGAATTGTAAAAGAAATCTCTCGTGGCGACAAAATGTTGACAAATTCTTACGCGCGACAGGGCGCCGCCACACGACTTTGTTCGTCTTTTTCACTCACATCACAACCTCAGTTTGGCCTTATGGTGCAAAAAAAAACAGCGATGGTAACTCGCCAATCACAGATGATTTCATTTTTAATCGCTTCATTTTGTGTCGTTGCACACGAGTGAAGATATTTACGTAGAAAAGGTAATGATCGTACATGATAACCAATGTCCGATTGTGATCAAAGAAGCAGAAGAAAACCTGCACACACGCACATACTGAAACCAAGCTGAGCGTGTCCTTTAATGAATTTGTGAGCAATAAACAGCGAGAGCAACAGAGAAGAAAACGACAGCTGCTGTGTGAGGCTGATGAGTGAAAATAAAATGTTTCCCATTCCTGGGATCAAGCCGCGTAGCGTCGTGTTTGTGTTGTGCTCAAGCGTGCCGATAGATGCTTAAACAAATGGGAAGATTTATTGGTGAAACGGAGTTATTTTTTTTTCATGAAAAAGCGCAAAGGAAAAACCGCTTCTAAGCCCCGTCGGTCGTGTCCAGTTGGCGAATGAGCCAGAATGAAGCCGCGTGCGACACAATGTTTGTTGGTTTTTGGTCACTAAATATGCTATTACATCAAGCGAAAACAAAAACACACACGATCGCGGCTGACGGCAACACTGATCGTGGGATTTACTTGCGACATACAACCGTTGCGTGCCCGGACGGTTGATGTGTATACATTTTGGACCTTTTCCGAAGGGTAATGGATGTTGTTCTTACCGAGCGCACGCTCTCGCACTAATGCATTTGTCGTCGACCCGGTGAACTTCGCCGCACCAAAAATCTTCGCGAAAGCCGCCGTAAAAACAAGCGTTTATTTTGTCTCGATCATTGAGGTCATTGCGGCCGGACGGAAAACTATTATTGAACCGTCCAGCGAGGCGGTCAAGGCGAACGCATACGGCTAATCTTTCATCCGAGGTTTCGTAAACACACGCCACAGAACCCTGTGATGTTGGAGAAAAAATCCTTCCAAATTTCAGCCAAAAGGGAAACGTTGATCCTTCTACGCTCTAGAAAGGGAACGGTAGAAAAAGAATTAAAAATCAACACTAAACAACCCGACAGCAACGCGCCGGCAGATGTTGGAAACGTTTTTCACCGCTTCCCTTTTGGTAATATTTTCCTTTCGGAGAGAGAAAATATAGTCATCACAATCGCCCACACCCGCTGTTGACTCTGGTTGATGTGTCCACTCCGTCCAAGCAGGAAAAAGCGGAAAGCAACTCCACGTCTTCCCGACGCATCGCTTTCCTCGCTTTTTTTGCTCCCGCGAAAGGTGAAGGTGTTGGTCAACGTTCTGGACCATCTGTTTCTCGTTGGTCCACCCCGATCGGGCACGATCGGTTTCCATCAGATGGTCGGGGCGTAAACAATTTTCCATTTCAACGCCCCTTGCATCGCCCCTTCCCACGTCCCCCGCAAGGTTGGTGGTGATTTTCGATTGACTTTTTCAACGTACATTCCAAAACGGAGCACATTTCCTCGAAAGATCTCCCGCCCAAGAGCCCTCCGGGAGCAGTAGTGACCGGGAATGGATGTTGTTATTGGCCTTTTCTGCGAAAAGTAAAGTAATGGAATTTTTTAAAGGAAACTCATCAATCATCTGCGATAAATAGTAATACACTCGAGAGCAAGCTAACCCGAGCAGAAAAAAAATATTCTTTATCCGATTTTTTTTTCGCCCGAAAGGGAAATCAAATACTTATAATCCCTCCGAAACGCATCTAATGAGACGCTCACATTCTCTCGAAAAAAGGCTCCCACCAAAGAGGGAATGAAATAATTTAAATTGATTAGGCACCTCCACCAGCGGGACGTCGCTTTCCTTTGCTTCAAATGAAGAGAAATAAATGAATAAAAAGGAATAAATAATTCAGCCTTCCGAGACATCCTAGTAAATGCATGTAACAAGCTACTTTTGAGCAGTTAACGCGTGAAAATAACGAAAACGATGCTCAATCGGCGATTCTCTTCCAATCAAGAACATTGTTTACTATTCAAAGGAAAGTAGTACATGTGCGAAAACCTTCCACTAACGCACATACGCGCGCGGTATTTTTATTTCGATCATATTTTACCCAAAACGATCAGTTAACTACAGGTGGAGTAAGGGAAACCGAGGGGCCCGAGCACAGGGCCTGCACCTTTTGCCGTGTGTGATGGAAAGCGTCGTTGTTGTTTTGGCGTGCTGTATCGTTTGGTATGTAATAAAATAAATTAAAATTACCCCCGTTCGATTGCTCCCGCTCGCACACACGGTACACGATGTTTACGTTAATTTCCTTCAAATTTCTTGGGTTTCGGCGAGCACAAGAATCGATAAGCGTCACGCCTGGAAAGGGATGCAGCAGCCGGGTGAGGTCAATTTACAACCACATCGTGTGATGGAAATTAGGACCGGTTTGGCCACGTTTTCTCCACTGTTGGCGATAATTAGCCAGCGTGCAGTATGTTCCTCGTGGAACGCATAAATCAAACTCACATTGTTTCTGGTGAAATCTTTTGTTGTGAAGATAGAATTGCTTCTTCACTTGCCGCGCGACGGAACGGAAGGCGCAGCTGTGATAAAGCATTTTTGTGCTGCCCCGCTCACGACTCAGAACGGCTTTGTCTTTCCGGACCGGTCGTAAAGTGTCAAGCGTTTGAGTCAATGTTTGCATTCCGCATTTTGTTTTCCTCCCGCTCAGCTGCTCAGTGAGACGGTGGATGAGTAATTTCAAAGATAACATTACAAATGCCGCTGACGAAATTTGGCGGTATGCGCAGATTATCTGAGTAATGTAGCGGCTAATTTAATCATTTAGAAACCACAACAGAAAAATTAATGTATATTGTTAGTGCTTTCAATATGAATAAACATAAATAGCTGTGAAGAATCGGTTGGAGTGATTTCATTTTATTTCTTAGTCACCCTTTCCGAACGTCTTTCACTGCACAATAGTGATAACTTCCTCAATGGCTGCTTTGTTGTAGTCGTCTGACTGCAGTTAGGGCAGATTTTTATTGAATTTGATTCAATTTTTCTTAGTACCCCATTATTCTCAAAGAACTTCTGAAAGATGCATATATGCATAACATTTGAAAACGTTTACGAAGGGCTTTCAAACACGCAATATATAAAATAATGTAAAACACGAAACAAATCGAACAAGTGTTTTCCTTTTCAGATCTCTTTCATAAATACTTGTAGAGTAAAAAATTAGTTGTGCATCACTCAACGGCAACAACAACACCATCACTAGCTAATGAACTACTTCATCAAGCGAGAAACGTTCTAATGTGCAGCATATCAATCTTCAGGCGCGTTCCATCTTTCTCGGCCCGACGCCTTCCCGAACGGTTTCACAATTTGAACCACTGTTCAAAAATTTCTTCCCGCATCAAATTGCTTCCGACACGAAATTTGTCGCCCGGCGTAAAGTTTGACATACCGTCGCAGCAGCAACAACAATTGCCAAACGCAAAACCGACCGAGCAGGTGCCTGCCGTATCTCCGCACCGCGCTCTGTTTTTATCTGTTTTTTTTTTCAAACCACGCCGCCGCCGGGCGGGGAAGGCACAATAAAAAAAAAACCCCCGCGCACAAAACGCTCACCATGCTGGTCACCGATTGTCAACAAGCGACTACAACAGCGAGCTCCACACACGCATCAGGAGGTCAAACCCCGGGCCCTCGAGTTGGTAACACAATTTTGAAAGAAAATAAAAACTAAAACATGTACACACGGCGGCGCAGCGGACGACTTTCCCAAACGACCCGATCCGAGTGGTGTGTAAGGTCGGTTTGCCGTAAGATACGGTGGTAAATGGAAGGGCCGAAGGGAGTGGAAGGACAAGGCGGACAAGGCGGAACGGAAAATTAGTTCAGCATTTATCACCTACACCTTCGGCTTGCGTTGCAGCCAGCCGCGCGTGTGTGTTTCTGTCGCTTTCCGTAGATGTTGTCTCGTTTGCGAAACCACCTTACATGTTTGGGGCTCTTCACCTTCACCACCACCTCCGTGCACGATGCACACGGTATGCACCGGCGGACCTGTCCGGCTTGCACAGGTTTAATTGATTAAAGCACACCTCTCGCTCAAGCGCGTGTGGTGAGCGATAGAATCGAGCGCGAGCGTGATTAGTGATTCAATTTGACGCCAGCCAGAGTGTATCTAATAAACTCCCGGGCACCAAGTGCGGGCCAATAATGCATGCCGGATCCGACGGTGGAATGGAAGCATGCATCACGACCTCCAGCTTCCTTTCATTCGCTAGGACCAACGCGGGAAGTCACTTCGTATGACGCCATCGCAACGGATCGCACCGATCGGGAAGTGTGTTTCTGCATCCGATTCGGCTTCGTATCGAGCGCAACCTACCTAACCTTGAATTTTCGCGTCCTACCGATCACACGAATGTGCTACCCTTAATCTAAACGGACGTGCATCTGATTACATACAGGAAAAAGGGGTTCATTTCTCCCCCCGGCTTGAAGCTACTGGAAGAAGAAAAAAAAATGGAGCGTGATAATAAAACTTCCCCTTTCCGCCATTTTATCTCAATATGCGCTTCTTGCCGAGACACATTTCTTGCGCTCGACGCTATCCGCTAGAATAACGCGTTATGGAAGTTGCACATTTTTTGTTGCCCGAATTGTGAACCACTTGTTCGCGGGGATTCCTCCCAAAAACACGTACACACACGCACTTTTGTGCATCACAAGATCGCGTTGCACGTGGTGCTTTTCCCTAGCGCTTTACGACGGTGCCAGACGGTTTGCTTCTTATTCTAGCATTCTTCACACGCGCACGCAGCAAAATGATATTAGCACATGTGGGAAGCGGCGCGCAGAGGCCTCGCGAAATACGATCGTGTGTGTGTTTATTTTTTGTTTCTTGAACGCGCTTCAATGGTTTGCTCGAGCGATACGCACACCCGGGAAGCATGTAAGCGAACCAATTGTCTTGCGAGTATTTGCCTTGCACTGTGTTTTAACGCTTTTGTCACTTTCATATCGCAAACGCACACGCACCAGCGAAAGATAACGACTTGGGTCGGACTTGGGCCTCCGGTAGCTCTATGAAACCACCAGCGCCTGCCACTCGGATAGGTCACAACGCTCGATCGGACACGCCGGCTGTCCCCTTCGCGCGGGATGATTTTTGCGAAACTCACACGCGCGGCCTCTGTTGAGGCGCTCCGGTTCGTGCGCGACGACTAACAACCGACGACTAGCGTTTGCGCCACGGCTTGTCACTACCGGCAAGTCGCTCCTGGGTATGCTGTGTGAGTGTGTACTGTGGTCAGGGTCGCTAAGGGGGGGGAGGGAGAAGAGTGGGAAACCCCGTTGGGTGGGAAACGCGTGCGCGGATCCATTCTCTCGCGCTCTCTCTCGGCGGTACCGCGGGCAGCAAACCGCCACAAGCCGGCAGAATAATCAGAACCATGCGACAGATTCGCTCTCCCGGCGCTGCTAAATCGCATTCACACGATCCACGGTACATAAATCACCGCAGATAACCAATTAACACCTCGTCCCATTGCGGTCACCGCTACCGCGTCCTCCCTCATAAGCGCGTTCCTTATCGCTTTATCGTTTTACAATATCTTGTGACTAGAACGCTTAGCTTACACTCACGTCAAACTAAGCCCTATGTGACTGTTTCAAATTTAAAGAGTTATGTCAACACACGGAACAGCCGTTTGATTGGATAGGGCATGCGAGAAACGAATTGAGTAGGCTATGAGTTTTGTTTACACGCTTTGTGAAGTGCAACTATCAGATATCGGGTTCAGAGTGTTTGAGTGATTGTTATAATCTTTAAAATTCTGCGAATGGGATATTTGTTAGTTAGTATAGGATTTTTTTATTCTTTTTTATACATAAGTCACCAAGCATTTTATTATTGACGAAGACGCTTACGATTAAAAGCAATGCCTTTTTTCACTCTAGTAACTTGCCATCCAATATTCCCTTAAAATTGATCGTCTTTTCGTTCTTTCTCTATCAATACTCATATCCTGCCATGCTCTACTGCTAGCTTTAAGATAGTACAATGTTAAAACCCTTTGACCGATTCGCAGATAAGAATATAGAGGCATACATTCGTTTTACACAAAATAAATCAGCCTAATTCGAATAGAGAAAGTGTAAAAAAACAGTTTCAGATAATTAATTTGAGTGCAAGCGTTTATGCAATGTTTAATTTACAAATGAACCGCTCAGTATTCAAACCGTACCCAACGTTAGGTTGAGAACTTTTTCTTCTGCGTATCTCTCTCGGGTCGCTTTTCTCTCGCTCTCTGGCGTTTGTTGGTAGGCGTTTGTTGGCGCGAAAATGCAACCCCTACCCAGCTAGCCTTCATCCAACGACGAGAGCGAATTTTCCGCACTTCGAGAAGAACAACCCGATGGTGTGCGAGAGAGGAGTTCGGTAAAAGCCGAACAATCACATGGCCGTGTCGGTTGCTCGGCAGTGTTTTCCACCCTCTTTCCGTCGCCGTTCGCTGCCCATTTTCTTCCCGCAATCACATTAAACGCACCACAAATGGGTGGCTAATGGGTGGCCGGCTAAATGAGCTGCATGTCACGTGCGTTTGTGTGTATGACCGAATCGAGCTTTGTTCGGTGCACACAATTAAGGTCGGTGTAAAACTGTGTACCTTGCGCGATGGTGCCCTTCTTAAGCAAGAGTTCTTTCGAAGGGCCACCGCTAGGGCCGGTGCCACACGGGCCGGTGCTACACGGTGACCTTCTCGTGTCGCCGACTATGGACCGACGAGTGGGCTAGCGAGTGGCAACGCCTTTACCCATTGCCCAACGAGATCGCTTTTCGTCGGGTTCCCCTTTGCGGTGCCGTACATGGTGGGCACGATCCACCATGACCCACCCCTGTGGACAGATGTTTAGATGAAAATTTGTTATCTCCATCTACCAACTCCACTCCCGTTGGCCCTACGCACTACACGACGCCAAATCGACCTGGTCGGTTATAGGTAGACGTTTGATGTGACTCATAAACGGTGGAGCTCTGCTAGAGCTGGTGACTGCTGCTGGCGATGTCGCGCTGTTGGGGGCACACATAACCTACGTTTTGATCGACTATCTCGACCAGAGCTAGTGACGCGCGCCCAATGGAGTGTACACACCCTGCCAAAATAATCAAATATTTGTCCATCCGTTCGCTCCGCTTTCTCTCCCGGGGTCTCTCCTTGGGTCGTAAACAGCAGCGTCGTTGTGGCGTGTAATAATTAAGATCGGATTACATCGCACCTGCCGGACCGTTTTGTTGACTCTTTCCTGATCGTTTCGATACCTTTCAACCGTTTAGATGAGCCCGCGATAGCGTCGCTCACGGTGGTTGTGTCATAAGCTTCCGCGCTCTGAAGTCGCTTGCCAGTGCACGACGTTTTATATGGAAACTTACCTAGAAATAGAATAGAATATAAAAAAACAATTAGTTCCACATGTGGCGCAAAAATACATACTAAAAAGCGTGTTAATTAAATACATTAAAATCCATTTTATGATTCACCCAACCCCAGAAATGTTTGGACAAGTTGCCGGACTTCACTGGACTAAACTCCATAAACGAACACGATGAGAGGGTTTTGATTAGATAAGCAATCTGTAGCAAACGGCGTCAAATCCGCGAAGTAGCGTGTGCAAGTGCTTCTACGTCGATAGCAAATTATTGAAATTTTTGTTGAGTCTTTTAAGATAAGACAAACAGAAAACTTATCACCTCTTCAACCTTACAACACTTGTGACAAGCGTTAAGGATTGTCCTTCTGTTACCATGGTAACTTTTCATATTTGAAAGGTTACTACGAAGCCGTTCTTATTAGAAACTTTACGTTAATTAACTACTAATCGCAGCAGAAGCGAACCATGAAATAGAAATATGATGCCATACGATTAAACTTTACTTTCTCTTGAACAAATCCAATCGCTTCATCGCATACCCTGCACTATACCATGTTCAATTAACCGACACGGAAACTCTCATCCTATCTATGCACCTTCCTTTCTCCTCGAAGGAGTTCCTTCAGACCGGAAACTATTTCGACATCCGGGCAAGGAAAAGGACACACCCCGTAGGCCTGGGGGCGAGGCGCACGTGCGTGTCGCCAACTTTCCCACCAATTAATCCCGACCGAGTGTTTTTAATTTACGCTCCCACCCATTCCGCTCCAACCTAACCTTTCGCAAAATGTCGACCGGTCGATTTTTATGGCCCACGTCGTTTTTTGAGCCATCCATCAACCTCAACCAGCCGACGGATGGGTGACGCACAGCGGGATGGATTAATTTCTAACTCTTCCCCGCGCTCGCAGGATATACACCCGCCTATCCCCGGGGGGGCTGGCTGTTTGTTCGTGGTGCGGAGCCAGGTGGAAGGGAAACCATCCCCACTTGACAACAGCAACATTTGAAAGTCAATTTTACACGTAAAAACGAGCAGCACAGAAGCTCATCAAATCTATCTATATCCTGGCGCTCCCTGCTTATCGGCCTTCAACGTGCCGAGACGCATGACAAGCGCGCCCGGCAAGGAAATGATGCAACACCATAACGCTAATGGATGAGTTTGATGGGCGTATCGTTTCCTTGTTAGGGAGTATAGCGTATGCATCCATGTGCTATCCTTTAGTTTTTTCTGTTTCTTTTTTTCCTTCCAAGGACCAACGTAGACTGGGCGTTAGGGGTCGTCTGTGTTCTTTGCCACGAGCGGTGAAGGTTGTCCGTGATGGCTTTGGTGAGGGGTGTTTGCGATTTCTTAATCTTTCAACGAGATTTTCTCCCATTTTGCGACACGCATGCGAAACCTCCCGGACGCTATCCCGATTGTCCTTTTGCGAACGGTCTTTCGTTTTTCGTGTTTCTTCCACAACCATGATTGGCCGTTCGGTAAGCGTAATCGTTAGAACGGTTACATCGGTTTTATCGGCCTTTGTTCCGGTCATAAATTTTATGAGCTTTGCACATTTCATGCGCTCGTCCCGCTCAAGAAGTGCTTTTTTCGACTATGTAACGGCTGTGGCACTGCAGTTGCTGGTGGGCATCAAGTCGAGTTGCTGAGGGAAGACAGGACTTTCGCTTCCTTCTACCCTAAATGAGCAAAGTACAATGTGCGACGCATCCGGATACATGAGCGGTCTATCAACACCCGATTGCCCTTTAGACCTCCCCCGATTCGATGATGGTTCTCCTACCCTGGGAGAGCGAAAAAATAATACGCTCACTACACTACACACCCCTTTTCACAAAAAAAGGACATCCTGAACTTGCCGTTGTGCTTAGTTTATGTACATACGCTGGAAACGAGGTAGCTGGAAGACGTTACGATGGGTACACTTCCATCAAGCAACCAAGCTTTATTACTTATCCTCCAGGGATATTCCAGCGAAAGTGACTGCTTACCCGAACCGGGCGGGTAAGAAAACGGAGCAAACATGGACATGGAACCCAACGAGGGTACGAGTCATGGTTATGATTATGATTATCAAGCCCGTTTACGCCTGGAAGGAAATGCTGACGTAGAAAGTTGCTGATTGTCGGACAAGGATGGCAATCATATCATAGTATTCTAACTTTGATTCGTTCGAGGCCAGAACCGTGTACTGCTAGTTATAGTGTTTTTCTTTATTTATATGAGCACCCTGTAGTATATAAATACAATGAATCTAGTCTATTAACGTGATCAAATTACGAGTAGGATTTGTGATTCAAACAATCACTCAGGCACTTGTTGATATCACCCGTAACAAGTCAAATTGTATGCCGATATCAAACCTAACCTTTCCATACAATAATGATGAATTTATCTTGAGATACATCTTTATTTCAAGATCCTTAACAAATGGTCAATACCAACAGCCAATACAGGGTTTCTAGTGAACGAAATGTCTTTATATTCGATCACAACACGTGCCATTTTGATGACATAACTAATAATACTTAGTCACAGATTGATTGTTTTATCACCACTATCTAATTGTACTACATTTCTTAACCATTTTAGCTTTTATGGATGTCAGTTTGGGCGAGGTTCGTGTTTGGTTGTCTAGTTGATTGGTTCAACAAATTACCATTTGAAATTAAGTTTAATAAAATGAAACTTCATTTGAGGTATGTGCAAATGTAAACACATGGCACTATACGGCAACATAAATAATCATATCGTATGGGCTGGTGCGAGAGAAAGATGAGCAATCGAGCAAAATCGCCACACTCCACGTTCTTTTGAGGAATATCTGTACCAGGTGTAGTCCGGAGGATGGTCGCCTTGAAAATATGTCGAAATTCAAAAGGTAATACAATAAAACGTACCGAAACTGTGACGTTCATGACATCTAATACTAAAACGTCGAATACCCCGATCCCCGATGTTGGTGAGATGACGAATTCGTAAAGCAATCGAAATAGCAGATCGTGAAACAAATGCGATGGTAGTGGATCGACTATAAACTAACAGTACATACAGAAAAGGCATCAACGTATTCGACAAAGTATATAAATCACTTTATTTGTATTATTTCAGACTCTCGACGTTCGCGTTGGTGCGTCATACACGCGGCCATAATGAAAATGATCGAGATATCTTTGTCTACAGACCTTATAACTAGGAACACAAATTGATCGAACGAACTGAACCAAATTCGTTCCACGATGCAGCGTACAACCTACCAGCGAGGTTTCGTTTACATGACGTTCATCCACATCGAATTGTCTTAATGAGTTTGAACCCCCTTTCCCCCTCCATTGAGCAATCAATGAGATCATCTACAGACTAATCCTGTCGGCCATGGACGCGACGATCGGGCACGCTTACTTGCTGAGACGCCGACCGCTCGTCACGGACAGCGGTGAACCCGGACAGGACGGTGCCAATTCTTGCAGCTCCGGCGGAGGCACGCGGTTCTTACGGCGGATCGCTAGATGACGTTCGCGGGACGGAAACTTTGGTGTTTTGCGGATAACCACCGGTTGCACTTCCATCGTGGCCTGCTGTCCGACGACCGAGTCTCCGTTGGCGTCCATTGGTGCTTGGGCTGCCGGTGCAGATGCTCTCGAAGCCGCAGCCGCCGATCCACTTACTGCATCCGATAAACGTGCGCGAAGACTTCGAAGAAGACTGTTTCCACGGGCAAAGTCCGCCTGCTTCGGTTCGTTGTTTGGCAAGCGCATTCTCTAGTTCACCGGTGGAGGGAATCGGTGGCTTATCGGACCAGCTCCTGCACGGCGGAATGTCAAATCGTCGATGAGCGGCTCGCACACACGCACGACAGCGTAAACAAATGACAGCTCGGAAGGCAGCAGCAATAATATCGACTCGGATTACTGCTTGGATTGTTTACGAGGCGATTGGTGGTGGGTGGGTGGTTGCTTGGTCAACTGTGAACTGAAAAACGTTGTCGATCGTGATCCTGGAGGCAACTTTACGTATTCGAGAACTGGACCGGATGACACTCGCGCTCTGTTTTGTTTGCCTTCTCTGCACACAACACACTCGCACACACCCACACGCGATACAATTCTTCGTACAGAAAAAAGACGCACACCATGAACGCGCACGTAACGACACAAAACACACGCACACTACCACGCTCTCGCTATACGGTGGAAACACACACTCTCGTTCAGCATGCCTCTCGCTCTCTCTCTCTTCTCTCTTTGTCAAGACTACGCTACCCGTGGCGGCGTAACTTTAGGTATGTTGTGTGCGGTGTACCGAAAATGCGCGATAAGAAAACACACTCGCAGCGGCCGGACGGATTCTCTACCCTAAGCAGGCACAAGTTTGTTCCAAGAACACATGCCTGCAAGCGTGACGACGAACGGGGAAAAGACAACAACAACTAAACCTCCACGGCGTGCAATGTCACGAAGCCGAGGAAATGATCCATTCGAATGCACTTTATGTAACCAAACTGTCGAACTGTAAGCCGCAATACCAGAGGCCTGTTTCTATAACTTTGTGATACATTTGATGAAGATCCACTAAATTCATCTCCCATGGAACGGCAGATCGAACAGACTGGAGGGATTTGCTCTCAAGTGTGTCGTTTACCACAACACAATCACATGCCTTTCATCAGTTTCACATTACACCCGCGTTTTTATTTCTCACTTTTCACTTTCAACGATTGTTCGACAGCAGACCTTAAGCGGACCGAAATAATGTTACAAACGGATGGATGGACGATGGAGTGTACGACTGCTCAACGCGACAATATCACACATGCGAGAGCTAACGATCGCTCGAACGCGGTGGAAAGGGTTGTATGTGCAAAGAAGAAGTTCACAGTGCAGTGTTGTTCAGTAATTGCTGTCCAAAATGATCACTCGAAACATTAACGGCACGTACACCAAGCCCGACACGAACTAGGCAGTTGGAAAATAGTTTTTTCGTTGAATCAATAAACGTACCCATATTTAATCTTCTAAGAAGTTAGCTTCAAGAATTGGATAAATATTCCATTTTTTTACAACCTTCCAAACCCACTGTGTCTATTCCAGCCTCGACATGGTTGGCGAATTCAAAAATCAAAACAGAACTGCTGATGCTGAAGCATTTGTGTTGGTGTGTTGCCATGAACGTGATCGCATGCACACGTGCTTATGCAAAAAATGGTTTCGTTCCCCCCCTCCCCATTTCATCCACAACCTTTGTAGCTGTATGCGCGTGAAGCTTTTTCTTTGCCTCTTGTTTGCATGTTTTTCGTTTTCGTTTCTTTCTCAAATTTTGTTTCGTTGTGACGTAATACCGTCTGATTTTCGTGCGAACAAAAGATGCTAATTGAATTTTAATTACGTAGCTTTTTTAAAATGCACTTTTTGTGAACTTTTGCCGAGTATTAAACTCAATGTAAAGGGGAGTATTTATAATTACTTCGAAGAAAGGATTTCACATCAAATCACTACGGCAAGTCCTAGATGAAAGATTTCAACGATGGTTAAAGCAATCGAAATCTAAATAGAACATATATTTCCGTATAATTCATTGTGATGAAGTTCTCCTGAGTTTAGCCAAAACTAACAAATACAATAAATCATAGCAATGTTTGTAAAACATAATTACATCAAGGCAGAAATCGATAATAATAAACAAATAGGCAGCGATATATTCCCCAAGTAGCAATTTCGTCTACACGTTTTGACAGCGCGACCCAAGTAGCGGTACCCATTCAACATTTTGTTTGCTATGTGACTCTCCCGTTTAACCGTTGCGCCAATGTTCAATTTTACACCTTAATTTCTACTTCCACCTGCATACTCGTAAATATCTTTCTTATGGGCAGTCAAATTGCATCAGTAACATTGTGTCAGTAAAAATGGTGTTTGCATGCAAAACATTTATTTTAATGGATTTTGAATTAAATGCTCAAAGACTAAGCAAATATCAATAACAGTTTCACATCTTTCGATTGTTTCGCTTCTGGTACAAACATACATCCTTATTTGTATACCGTACCTCGACGTTTGCAGCCAGTTTTCCAGACACTGAATCGGACGAACACTTGTGTGTTTCTTTGCATCTAGTATCGATTCATCCATTTCAAAACTGACCGTAGAACAGATCCGATTCAAAGCAATCGTAACAATGGTATTATCAACTATTATCAAAGCGGTGAAACAATCTTCAACGAAAGGACGCGAAATTGAAAGCAAAACTATCCAAGAAGCACAAATATTTTGAATCGATTACCCTTATCATTACCATATAATACTTTTTCGCACTCGCATTTTCGATTCTACTCGGTAGTTCTATCTCAGCAGCGAAATTATAACAGTCTTCCAATGCATTACGATGCATGCATTAGTAGACGGTAATGAAATTGTACGCAAAGGCGATGAAGTTTCTAGCGGGTTCTAAAGTGCTCGTCGTTCTGAAAGTAACGATATCAACATAGTTCATTTAGCAATAACAGCACCGTTGCATCCAACAAATATCAACTCATATACTAACCTTCGGCAAGGAGATTTGTTACGAGCAATTTCTATTTAAACTTGCTCAAAGGGTGATGCTGTTTAGCCCGGCAAACGGATGCCAGATGATCCGAGCTGAAGCAGATATCGCAGGTCGCACCGGCCTTGCGGTGAAAGCAACGTTTAAAACCATGTCCAGTATGTCCACAGAAAGTACATTCCCATAGTTTGTTCGTTTGTTGTTTCTCCGATTGCGGCTGCCGATTAATCTGGTGATGGTTTCTATTCTGTTGCTTTTGTTGGGTGGTTCGATTCTGTTGCTGATGCAACGGTTGCGGTTCGTTTCGATTGCGCTTAGCCTGAACGGCTGAACCGTGGTTAGGTGATACTTTTCCATGATTAATACTGGTCGTATTCGCTCTGGTTGCCGTATTAATACTAGTGGAATTAGCCGAATTTCGATTTACGGGAGCCTTTTTAGGCTGCGATTTAGAACTACCAATTCCCATCGTTTGAGTTGGTTTGTAAACAAAGTGCACCGGAATTATGCTCGCGCGTCCGCGTAGCTATACTGTCTGAACTGTATTGGTAAGCACAAACGCGCAGTTTGTTTGAGCGTTGCTGCAGTGAAGTGTGTCAGTGGCTCTTAACTCACTCTCGTGCCCGCTTGTGAACAAATAGATTTTTTTATAAGCTACTCCTTTTTGCAATTAAAAACACTCTGGTCCACTCTGGTTAAATGTGAGTGAAAAAAATATTAACATTCACTTTCAAAAAGTACATCGTTAGATTAAGAGCCTCTGGTAAAAAAACAACTAAACACACCAGGCGCGAGTTCCGGCTTCAGCGAAATGCAGTTTAAGCAACAAGTGTTCGATCTCGATACAGTGCCGCTTTCTAGTGTTTCTTTCGTACACGCAAACAAGGATTAGAATGTGAGCTTAACGTACAAAACAATTCGAAAAGAACAAGCTACACCAGTCAGTATAAAAGTGAATGGAATGATGTAAATTTACACCTTAAAACGTTATCACCCGCGCCGGTTCGTATTCGCGAATAATCTGCAGCGATGACTCATTTCTCATAAAGGGGCTGACCTGGATTGGTTTTGTGATATGCCGTTGCATAGTGAATGGATGTGAACGTGTAAAGTGTTGTTACTGTGTGAACAATTAATAAGAAGCACCTTGTATGTTGGATGAGTGTGTTAGTTATTCGACAAAGAACACAAGTTAAATGTGCATTTGCGAGAAGAAGCGCATCGCTAATCGCAGTGCATCGATATCGTTATCGGCGAATAGTGCTAGACGCGGTAGTATTGGTAGTTGTGTGGGCATGAAGTTAATTCCTCCATTCGGTCAAATCTTGCCCCAATTCGAGCCGGGAGTTTTATAAAAACACACATATTTAAAAAACGTGTAAAATTTGCCAGAAGCAACGTCTATATCGTCGTTATTAGTGAAAATTTGATTTGATGTAAACCTCAAGTGTTTCTGTACCGAGCTGTTTAGTGTATGCGTGTGTGTCATAATGACACGAAACATACATGCGCTGGTGTGCTAGTGTTAGTGAAATGTGTAATGAGCAAGAAAAATAGCTAGTACGCCGTGCTGTGATATACTTTTAACCCGTTGCATTCGTTTTGTGTTGTGCGTCCTGGCCAAAGGCAGCTGATACGATGGGAATATTCTTTTCCTGCGCGGAACCCAAACCAACACACCCTTCGCCTTTGCAGCCAAGGAGTCGACCATCGCAACCTCAAAAAAACCATCATATCCAGCATGTCCCCAGAGTACCATTGCAACGTTCCACCACAAAAGGGCCAGGAAGTGCGCATTGTCCCGGGCAACCGCGATCGCATCGAAAGGAAGACCACAAAGAAATACCCAAACAACGTCCGTCAACTGGTGGTGTAGTAAATGTCGCGCAAGTTAAACGCTGTAATGCCTGTGGTGAAACGGACCATGCTACCTCGAGCTGCCGGTACTCTACAAGACTGTGTTTCCACTGTCGCGAAGAGGGACATATCATTCGTGTGTGCCCCGTCAGGAAGCGGGAGCAAAAGCTGCGACAGGGGCAATCCTTCCGCAAGCAAAAGAACGCCCTCGTCGTTGCGCATCCGTACCAAAACTATAGGGTCGCTTCGAACAAGACACCAACGCACAATGGTACCAAGAAGAACCGCGAACCACAGCGTGGTAAAGAAAACGAAGCCTCATCGAGTGGCGGAAATGTGTGACGATCATAATGCTGCCCGTAATCCCAACCCACCCACCTACCTCCAGGCGTGCGGCGTAAAGCCGGGACATCGATCCGGACAGTTGTCGCATTCGGCTCCATCGAAGATCTCGCTGATGATGACGCCCTGCAATCGAAGGGGAGGAAAGTGTTGGGGGTTAATTATTTTCATTCTGTTTGTTGTTTGTTTATCTGAAACGTGACGAATAAGCTGTTTCGTTGAAGGTTACGTCTCAGAGAAAAAAAAAATTATAACGCCTTTGCTTACACTTATATATTTGATGGTAGTAAGGCTAATCGTAAAATTAAAAAAGCATCTTAAATATGCTCGTTTTATACGTAAATAGGTTGCGACTGTTTTGCTCAGACGAGAGAATTGGTTAAGGGAGGTTGTGGGGAGAAGTTCTTCAAGTATTGATCTGATTATTCGAAACAGATGTACAACGAGCACAGGTCCTCAATTTCGTAGGATGTTAGAATATGACAACGTCAACGACGATGCGTTTTATGACCTTTTTCCACTGTGCCCTTGGCAACGTTACAAACCACGTTGTAACTTGCAGCAATTTCCTCAAGAGAGCGAGAGGATTCGAGAAAACATACAGCAAAACCAAACAACCCATCTGGAAAGCGTTGTGAGAGGATATTACAACGAAACGAATGAAAGAGAATAAACGAAAACTTGTCACTTGAAACATGCGTTTACGACCGTTTAAAACCTTCCAACTGAGAACCACTGCAAATATCACACGGTTCGAGACGTCGCGAAAAGAGAAACGCGTAATCGCAGCATGCTTTGCAAACTTGATAATTGTTTTATTTACTGTCATGAATGCTGGGTGTACGGCCCGGACGGTGCCATACAGTGTGGGTATGTTTGTTTGTTTTTTTTTTAAGACAGCCAATGTTGAATGTATAGTTTTTTTTGTTATAGGTATCTAAGCAGAAGTCAGGACCCAGCCTCCCATTAGATGGGCACGAAGAAGCTCTGCTGGACGGATACTTCCGACGCGCTGTCGTCCATCTTTTTGAACGACTTTTGAAACTGTTGGAATCGACTGCGTCGCTGCTGCAGATCCGCCCCGAACGTGTACTTCGGCAACTCTGCGGAATCTTTGCGCTCTGGTACCGATGTCGATGTACCGTCCAGAAGACGGCCAGCACTCATCCTCGGACTAGCGATCCCGATCGGTTTCCCGACTTGCGCCCGCTGCAACTGCAACTCCTGCCTGGATTCGTACTCGTCTTTCAACGTCTGGTAGGTATCGCGGCGTGTTGGATATCTCGCCGAGGAAGTGTTGTCCCAGTTGTACTGGCGATTATCCGGAGCAGTCGCTTGTTCGCGCGCGTCCCGCTCGAATCGCGAAGATCTGCTCGCAACCGTGGAGCTTCCTCGGTCGGGCGAACGTTGTCCACTGGCGGAGATCGCAAGCGACAGTGGTGGCGGTTGCCGCTTGTTCACCACACTGTACCCCATTTCGATCTCCTTCTGGCGGCTTTTCAGGAAGCTACTCTCGGTCGGTCGGTAGAGCGTCGATCGTGGCGCAGTAGCTGGTGGCGGCGTAGTACTCTCCGCGCTGCTGCTGTTGTAGCCGTGTGTGTCCTCCTTGAGCGGCTGCACGAGCACCCCAGCCGACAGGGAGGAAGACGATCGCCGATCGTACGTGCCCGGGGTAAACGTTCTGGTTTTCCCCGGCGACAAACTGCGCTCGCGGTAGCTGACTAGGGAATCGCGCGAACTTTGGCGCGATCGCTTGATCGCCTCCAGCTTCGCCTTGAACTTTTCCTCCTCGTCCAGCTTGCAGTTGATGCCGACGTCACGGAAACGGGGACCGGGTACGATCGTCGTCGCGTCCGACGCGGTCGAACCCTTCCGTGAGCCGTGCCGTTTCCCGTCGTTCCCCGTGCCCTTGCTGAACAGTGTGCGCTCGAAGCGCTTGATGAAGCTTTCCACCTTCTGGACGGGTTTGGAGGACTTCAGGGACTTCTTGCGGCGGAACGTGCGCGAATCCACCACCACCGGAAGCCGCTCCTGGGAGCTCAGGGAAATGTTTTTCGCATACAGCGGCTCAAACACGTCGGTGGCCGTCGTCGGAGCAGTTGCTGCCTCTGCAAAATCAAGCACGGTGAAGTTGAGTACAAGAAACAGTATCCGGCAAGTTGGATTAGTGCGCCACTTACTTGCTGGTCTGGTGTATGTTCCAGTGTTGATGGGTTCGTCGTTCGTTTCGTCGATCGTGAACGTATCACTGCGAGTGATGGCGTGTCGTATTCGCTCAGGTTCTGCATCGTGGCGGGTGAAGGTGTTCGTGCGCAGAATGCTCGCCGGTTGTTTCCTCACTTCCGGCTGCTTGTCAAGGTACACAACGATCGGAGCCGGGTTCTCCTTCCCGTACCGTCCTGATGAGCCACCATGCTTGGTGTTGCTTTGATTCTGGATCGTTCGCACGCTATTGCTGCTACTCCGGCGGCCGCTGCCAAGTGGACGGTCCGGTTCTTCCGTGGCTGTTCGGCTCGTCGCGGAATTCTTTCTGCTTCCACCGGACGTCGCTTTCACGGACGCCGCACTGGCGGTGTTCTTGGAAGGCGCGGAGGACGACGCACCGGTACGCATCGTCCCGTGGGTTGAAGCCGGAGGAGCGGTGCTAAGGATCAAATTCGATCGAAATGTCCGCAGGAAGGACATCGTTCCCGTGGCCTGTGTGGGGCGTGAGTTCGGCTGTGCTTTGGGAGAAATTCTCAAATCAGTAAAACCGTACCGCAAAATAAATCCCTGACCTTCGTTTGGGAGAAAAGGAAACTTGAGGTTTGCGAGCCTTCGGTTCGGATGAACTACGCGAGCGTACTGTTCAAAATTATTGTCGCGAATTGATTGAAGTACGAAAAAAACGAGCACGAGCGCACCGCCATCGAGCTGCTGCACGGGTGTGCATATTAGATCGAAAAATTTACAATGCAAATTTCACGTGCGTCGGTTTTATAAGGGCATTGTTCGCAGAACAACCTGGTAACAAACTCCACTGGACGTACGTAAGTATTATGGATTAAATCTCGTTTAGCTTGACTCATCGGTGCAATCACCTTCACGACTAACGATATTAGCTTCTTGTTTACTTGTTCTAGCAGTACGGGGAGTCAACAAAATTGCGAATGAAAGTCTCATTAATGGCGTGGAGTGTGCATCAAGGTGACCAACGCTTCGGAAAGGACCAACCAACCGACCCATATGCTCAGCGGAGAGAAGAAAACCTGTTTCCAACTTTTATGAGCAATAGTCTCCACCGAAACACGATGCCAAAACGAATCGGCATGAACATGGCGCCGGTAACTGCTGGTTCATACCGGCCCGGAGCAACCGGTAACTGGTTAAAATCTCGCCGTAAAACTCCGCACAAGATCCCTTCCTCCCGGGGTTGGTCGATGGGTGGTGAAGACGATCTGTGTTGCACTTGATGCTGCGTCAACTTACACACGCTTGAAACTCACTCTAAACTTGTATTTATCACACTTTGCAGCGATGCTTCCGAAGTCTGGACGCTGTTGGCGCGTGTTCACACCGTGTTTCCACGTCACGTTTCCACCGAGCGGCGGGCAGTTTTTCAGCGCGTTTTCGATTCTTGTCTTGCGCTGCTTCCGGAAATTGTACCCAGCACGTGTCGCTGGACGGATGGTGGACCGGATTTCACACGCCCGAAACAAACACTGAGTGGCGAGAGTGGCAGCGGCAGCAGCGTGTGCGACCTCACACCGGTCGAGATGCAAAACAGCGACTGCGCTACGGGGCGAGCGTCGAATCGCGCGACCGGTCCGATGTGGGGCCGACCACCTTCGTTCACCGCTTGCACCCACAACATACGAAGCTTCACCGCACAACGACACCCACAGCGGGCGGGGAAGAAGGCCACCGGATTAGGCAGAAAACCTTTTTCGGGAGAGCCGAAGCCTGGCCGGTCGGTGCGCGGTGCGTGGTACGGATCGGATCGGAAAGTATTGGCTGGCGTGGGTTGCGTCCGTTTACGCGGTGGGTGTAGATTGCGTGTGCGGCTTTGAGCTTTTACGCCTAGGCTAGGGGGACAGCAAAAACGAAAAAAAAAAATGGAACGGAACGCACACACAAAGACACTCTCGGATCGAGAGGGGACGAGAAACAGAGATGCTTTCGAGAAGGTTGCCGACGAAAAAGGGTTCTGCTGCGCGTGTTTGTTTGTGTTCCGGTATGATCTCATGCACCTCATGATCGGTGGAGCTCTCTCTCTCTCTCTCTCTCCGCATCGCCGAATGTCATCGAATGTCTGGCTAACTTCGGAAGCGTTAGCTCCCGGAACCGTGGTGGATCAGTACAGCGGTCGTCTGTGGATCGCGCAGCGCCAAACACTCCAGACCGTGGCTGATTCGCGGTGCTAAATCGTACCACGCACGAGCGCATCTCGGGTTGATTGATTGGCTTCTGCCTCTCTGCCCGGGGAGAATTCAATTCGGAGGCTTGGGTTTTTCCCCTCCGTGCCAGAAAAGACTACGAAGAGACAGGATGCACGGTTGCCTACCGGTTGTATGTTTGTGTTGTGTTCGCAAAAAAACCTGTCCCCTTCGGTGCTGGCTTGCCTTGCCGATGCGCAAACAAACCGCGGATACGATCGTTGCAACGAGGTCACCGCAGGTGATCGTGCACGTCCCAAGCACGTATAAATAGCGCGTAAATCTTATCCGATCCAGCAAAAGTCGGGCAGCTGCAATTTAAAAGCTTCGGAGCTGGTCCAAAAATAACAAAACAATATGGAAACCAACAGCCTAACGATGCCCGTGTGCTAATGGCGTACGGCGTGAAGCGTGAAGATCGCAACTTGCCGCACGGTGAAAGGCACATTCGATGGCGATCTTTATCCGCCGGAGGTGCGGAAATGCACTGTGCAAAGATTGGCGGTGAAAGATAAGATCGAGAGTAGATTAATTACCACTACCGCGTACGATGATTGCAAACAAACCACCCGGACCCGGAAAGCGGCAGACAAAATGATGAATCGTCTCCGGAGAGTTTCCCGGCAGGCCTGAACCCCCGCTCGTAACACTTTCATCTGCTTGATTAGGTGAGTTTGAGCACCCGCTCAAACGGGTGGCCTCAATCGAGAGCCCGCACATTACCTTACGGTAGGTTTCGCAAAGAAAAAAAAAATGCTGGAACCAGTTTGTTTCTGCCGTTTGGCTCTCTTTGGCCAGCGGTGGAGATGGTTCTAAGCGTGCGTTTGGTGGGCCTTTTTATTGCTCAAGAGGGACGAGATTCGCGCTCGCGGATCCGTGTTGGGATTCGTGCATACATCGATGAGGTCATCGTTCCTTAAATTACTTTACCGGCGTCGGAGCAGAGCGCGAGAGCGACCCCGTGTCGCGATCGTTCGCGGATCCCAATCGTACAAAACCAGCCGGTGGTTGGACCTGCAAGCAACGAAAACCCGGGGCCGGGCTTTAATTGGGCATCGCTCGGCGCTCAATCGCTCTCCGCCGAACCGTTCTGCTCCGTCACTAATTATCGTCCGGTTTTTTGTGTTTTTGTTTTTTTTGCATGCGAAATTCTACGGGGTATTGGGGTGCTTTTTTTCGGAGGGCTTTCTTTCGCCTTTGGAGAGCGAGAGAATGGGGCGTGGAGGGGCGTCATACTGAACGGAGGACGGAGGCGTTGGAATGAATAGTCGGAGTCGGATTATTCCATCATGGTGGGGAGGCCGCCCTGGTCAATGACGTGTGCAATAAAATTGAACTTTGAATCATGCTTTCCGTACCGTGGGGGGGAGGAGGAGATACTTTCAAAGGTGCAAACAACACCCACACGTCGCCCCGGGTGTGTCATACTACGAGGCTAGCACAATGCAACCTTCTACATCGTTCGCTCGTTTGTGACGCATTTTTAGTACGTTGGGAATTATTTTTAAAAGGTTTTGTTTTACCCATAACAAAAACCAGGCAGGTTGCGTCAGAAATGAAATGAACAAAAGCAGGACATGGATCAATCAAAACCACACGATCCGTATCGGCACTGATCGACGGAGTGCTCTGCATCAAAACATGCAAACCTACTGTAACCTACATCGGCCACTCGTACACACACACACAGACACATACTGTGCCAGATAGATACATTTGGGATGTTTTCTTTTCTCTTCCTTCGCTCGCAGCGCTCGTGTTGCATTTCTGCACTTAATGTTCCGGGTGGAAGCCTTTCCTGTGCTGTGTGTAAAGGGGTGGAGGTGCGGGGTGTAAAACGACCTTCGCGTGTCTGACGTGCCACAGGGTCGCTACCTGTCCGACGTGGCCTGACTGTACGTTTTTTTGTATTTTTTTTTTGCTTTTTACATTCCACGGCTTATCACCTCGCTGCTGCTGCTGCTGGTTTGCTCTTCTTTTCTCTCTCTCTCTCTTTTTCTCTTTCGTACATTCAGCTGATTGTACACCATCGGCGGTGCATGTCTGTGCGTCTTCCAGACACCACTTTGCCCTTTTTTCCGGGTACCATTATGGGCCATCCCAGCGCGTTGCGCACAATCGCTGCAATTTGGGAAGGGTGGCGATCGTGACGGCACGATTTGCATTCATCCGTGCCGCAGCCTCACACACGCGCACGCAATGAGCAGAGCCCAGATGGGAACCAGATGGGCTGGAGGCTATAAATTTACCCTTCGTTTGGTGCAAAACGCAGAAGCGCCCCGGGTAGTGTAGGGGTGTGATGGAAAAAGAAGTATTAAAATGGCAATAAATTAAACCTTACAGTTGAGTATTTCAAACGTGAACATTTCGCTTCAATGTTCAATGTTACAAAACTGTACTACGCCTCGCGATCGTCAGTGTCGATAGTGTCGTAATAATTATTTCCCTTTGTTTATTTGCATGTTCTCTCGTCTGTCTCGAAATGCTGCTCATCTGGCACCGATATGACAACGTTCTGCAGCCGTGGCACTACCGTGGGAGGTCCCCATCCCTGCAGAAACCGGACCAATAGATGGAAGATGCACCCAGCTGCATGTGATCAGGCGCGAATTTAGTGGCGAAAATATTTCGTGCGCTCGTCGTGCGTGCAGTTTGTTTATTTTGTTGCGACTGAAGGTGAGCTGCGGTGTCTGGAGCGTACCGGAAATGAATTTTCACGCCCAAGGTTCCTCCTCGTCCCGTGCAGCGGGTGCAGCTATAAATTGAGCTTCACCTCAATCCGGCGTTTTCGCTACACGCCCGCAACGTGTATCTCACTTTAATTTGATCGGCTGCGGCGGCACGGAAACGATGCATTAATTCGAAAATTACCCTCAATTTTAGTCTGCCCGGCGGACGGCCGGGCGGCCGGACGAGAAAGCAGCGCCCGCCACCGCGCCGTGCCACATAAGAGATTGATTATGTTTTTGTTTTGGCTTTTCTTCGCCCGGTTTATCCTTCGCCTTCGTCGGTTTGGAGTGGCGCAACGCTAGGGGAAACCGGGGAACAGGAAAACCGGCCGCATGAATGACTGGCCAGATTTGCCAGACGGCTCCAGCGGGTCGATCGATGGGCGCCTGGGAGCGTCTGCATAAAATCGATCGTACTTAACATCGACCCAAACGGGGAAATTACGGTCGGAGACGATGCACAATGGGGGAGAGAGAGCGGTAGAGGAAGAGAGCGCAAACAAAAAACACAATGTGGCTGCTCGTGGTGTGCAGAAAACCACTCACTCACACACATTCGCTTATCGCGTTCGTGTTATTGCTGACGATTGTTTTGCAATCGCATCGGATTGTGGTTGCAGTTTTGCATGTGCATCAGCAGCAGCACTAGCTTTATCCCTTGCGGCGCTGCTTCTTCTCTTGGTGGAGGTTGTGGGGTGGTTCGCGTTAACCTTTCCATCGCCCTGACGGAGGCGACCGGATTTCCGAGAATGTCGGAAAACGATCACTTTTCACGTACCAACCGCTGAGCAGGATGACGGTTGCAAGCGAAACTGTTGATTTTGTTCTAAAGTACTACATGGAAAAAGTGTTGCTGAATTATAATAAAAAAAAAAAAAACAAATGACTGTAGTTATAAGCTTTTAAATTCAAAATTCACCATACTTATGCATTCAATCAAAAACATTTTTTTTATTTTCACACTCCACATATGGAGCATTTTTTTTGGTGAAACTTTTGTGAACACCCTATACCTGTTGTGAAATGCAATCGGTTTAAACCTTTGCTTCCCGTCTCTTGGTGAGTCATGCAGTGCAATGAAGGTGAATCGCTGCACTTGCCATGCGTTGTTGTTGCTTTTTAACGTATCGGCCGTGTGGCCGTATGGCTTAATCAACGCTTTTTTATGACTTAAGGTTAAGATTTTGCTTAGTTTTGTTTATTTATGTTTATTAAATACAGTAAGCAAAAAAGTTTAAAATTGTGCCTGTTAACCTGTTAACAGGTGCAACAAGTGCATGGACAACATTTTCTACTTGTTATATGCATCAGTGCCAAAATGTGATCAATCAATTGAAGATGGAAAGATTTAGTACAAGTTTTAGTACAAACGTTTTACTCAATTATCATTCACATTTATTTTAGGACTTTAATTTGACTTATCATATTTTGTTATTTATAAATGCATCTGCCGAAATGATAATTATATTGGATATAATTTATTTAATAAAATAATTATAAATCCTTTAAAGTATTCGTTAAATCGACTGAGAATTGTTGATTTTGTTGATGAGCACATCCTGACTCACTGTCAAGTCTTTCGTGGTATAAATCACCGCACGAAACCAATAAGAAAGAGTTCCCAAATACCTTTACATTCCCACCGGAACGAAACCTGCAACCTGCAGGGGTAAACGTAAATTTTCTCGCGTTGAACTATTTACGATTCTCCTTTTATGGGAACACCAGAACTCAAGGGTTTTTTTGCTCGTTCGAATGTGACTCAGAGCGAGAGAAGAGCCTTAGGAACGGGACGAAAGTCGCAACACGACGAGCGCGATGATGTCGTACCCGGGCAAAGATTGTGCCAAACGAGCAGGAGTGGGGGAAAAATGTGTATCATAATTAATTAGCTCTGGTCCTATTGAATCGCTGTTACATATATGGTTAATATTGCTCCATTATACGTCGGGACGGCAGGACGGCGGGCCAGCATCCCTCCAAACGCGATCCCGCTCGCCGTTCGCTCCACCGGTGGAGGGCAAATGATGCCGACTGGCCCGAGAGAACCTGGCAGTTCAATGTCACCGGGCGCACGTAGGGTCCTGCGTGTCGGTTTCGGGTCTTGTCTGCACAACCTTCGGTGCCGGTTATGGTGCCATTTGTTAAGTGGTGCTGCTGGAGTGGGATGGGCCGTTTCGACGCCGTTGCTGTTGGCAAGTGCCTGCGTCTACGTCTGTACCAGGCCCGGTCGGCGAATGGTTAACAGTCGATGGGTGCCGCGCGCAATGGAAGAGATTTCACATAAAACGAAGGTGGAGGTTGTCCTCGGTGAGCCTTTTTTCTGCGTACGCTGACAATGTGTCTTTCGCGTGATCTTGAATGGTGCGTCCCGAGACAAAAAGCCACAAGCAAAACAAGTACGCATCCAGAAACAATGTGGTTTACACTTTGCGGACTGCTGTGGGTTGGCCTTTGATCGCCCGAGCCGATAGGCGCAGGCGGGATTTCCATTTTTTCACTGCTTTTCTGCACCAGTATCTTGTGAAATTAATTTAAGCATTTGTAATAGCCCCGGTAATAATAGCATCGATTCGTTCGTTATTTCCTTGCGCCGACCTGGTGGGAATTGGAAATGTGTTTATGCAAATTTTATCACCATTTAAACTTCGTTGCAAAAGAGTTGAGATTGCGACGTGAGGCGATCGATTAAAACAACTACGCTTACCTAATCCGAAACCCGTAGTTTACTTTCAAATTTAAGATGATCCCAGCTTGATGATCATCGGATCGCGCGGTTAAAGGTGCATCAAAAATTAATCGACCGACCTGCCTGGTTGGTTTTATATTATTTCAGTTTCGTAACCAACAAGCGAGCGCCTGGGAAAAAGGCGGTCGGTGGTGTTGCAGAAGCATTTCCATTATTTCCCATTGCCTCCCTCCCAGTGTCTGCTTTTGCCGTAATTCGATAACAGCACGCTGGTGCATATTTTGACAGGCGGAATTGCAAAAAAAGGTATGCAGTGGCGAGCAGAGATAGCGAACCCGGAACATGGCCCTCGACGGCTAGCCTATGGGTCCAAACGATGGTGCGCTCGGAATCATTATCTCCCGCGCCGCTGATTGATGGACAGTAGAAAACACGGCCCGATAAGGAGGAACACGACGGGCAACATTGCAATGTGGTCGATAATTGTTTCTTCAATCAAAAGTTGTTCTGTGCAATATTTACCACCCCGTTCTACGCAAAGTCGTCACTTTTTAACGTGCGATAGCGGGTTGACGGGTCGTAGATGAAATCGACGAAAACGATCCGATCATCACGTCACGTCACAATCTGCGGCCAAGCGTAGCGCTGTCCGGTTGATAAAAATGTATCGGTCCAAAACATCCACCGACACGAAACAGGAAGTCTGTTGCCAAAAATGTCCAAAATTCTCGGCGTCCCTGGTGAGTTTTACCATGCTACCAGATCACTGATCGTGTTTTCCCCTCGCCGAGGAATGTGCTTATGAAAACGAAACCCCATCGGAAGGCCATGACGTCATTCGGCATATGAACCGGCGTCCCAAACGGTCGCTCCGGGGTAGTTTCAGTTTGATGAAGCTGTTTATTATGCACGCGGGCGCTACTTTTGGCCCGATATTTGCTTGCCGCGCCAGTGTGTGCTTGTGTTCTGCTTTTGCTGTCATTGTTGTATACGGTGCATAAAATGAGTTCGCTCTCGAAGAAGGCTTCCGTGACGATGATCTTCGCTGCATTCAAATTATTAGTTGCACGCCGCAAGCGCGATAGCGACAGCCAGGAAGCGGTAGCGATCCGGAACGCGCATATCTAATAAACCGGGTCGCGTCAACACTACCCTACAAAATTGCACCACATGGTGTGTGCTGCATACGCCACCGTGATCGCTAATTACACCAGCGTCCCACCATCCGGGGTGGTGCATCTTCCCCGGTTGGTCTCTTCCTCCGATCCGATCATCGCTTGCTGCGGTTTTCACCCGTCCGTGTAGTAGGCGGTGGTGCGGTTTGTTTTTGTTTACAAACGCATGCCGTCACCGGCATGTTCATTATCTTCGTGTTAGTGGCGGCGGTGTTGGCAAGCTTGGTGTCAGTTGACAAGAACAACCCCATTGCTGGATTAATTGGTTTCATTTCACGCGTAGCGGTGGCGATAATAATCGCTCTAAAAACGATTTATGAGATCATTGTTGGAGGGAGTTTTGTTTTCGTTCTCTGAAGCGCACGGTAGCCGTTTGGATGCTGGCAGTTTGTGATTAAGAATCTCTGTTTAATGCTTCATCGGAAAGCGAACCGAAGCAATCATCACACACACGCACACTGGAAGATTGACACTAAAGATGCCATGTTTGACAGACGCGGGAGATAATCAAGTAGGCTCGGTTTCTACACGGTGTTGTTTTTGACAGCTAGTAAGTAAACAGACCAGTACGGTACTGATAATTGCGATAACGACTGCCTTAAATTTGGGCTTACCTTGTCCGAAAACTGATCGCGTGGCGTACGGGAGATCGTGAGCGCTCCGAGTGACTTGGCCAGATCATCTCCGCTGTGCGATAGGGTCAGCATTTTCTCGTTTCGGTTAGGGCTACACAAGCTTCTGAGACGCACACGAACACACTCGGACACACTCGTTCGTTGACCAAACGCCGGCGGGATAGACACAGGTGAACCCGAAAGGCACTGGACTGAGATTATTGGGCGGAACCACCGGCGATAAATGGCCCCACGAGAATGTTGTTCACCCTTTCGGGAGGGTAAACACGTACATACACACACGCGCGCGCGTATACACTTCAGGAAACAAACACACAAACACTTAATGGATTCTTCTTGGGAGTTTGGTTCAGCAATATCTGAGACAAGTGAGACACTCTCTAAAATAGAACTGATCGGGTACTACCGACTGCTTGCTTCGTTTGGAAGTGCCCACGTACACGCGCCGATTTGAATTCCGAACGAACCGAATCACCACCGAACAATGTGACACTGCTTCCGGTGTGTTTGTGCAGCTAGCGAGACGATGAGCGAACCTCCAGGCCCGAACGACGGCGGTGACGACGACTGGCGCGTTTCGGATGTTTACTGCGAGTGGACGTCTGCACTTGACCACGTGCGAAAAGAAGCCACAGAATGACTGGGTAACTCGCGCCGACTGCTTCCACCGAAATCGAAATTACGTCAAGCAACACCGAGAGCACATCCGCCTCACTGGAACGGTCTAGGAGAAATGTCGCTTTGCGCATACACGCGCAAAGCCCTCACCGGTTGCGCTGCGAGCGAATTGTGGGGCCACCTCTTTACGCACAACGGCGGCGGCGGAGTTCGCGCAAACGCGCTATGACGCCAGCGCACCGACAGCGAGGAACAACAGGCACGAGTATGGCAGACAGAAATCACTGTCGCGTAAGCCGCAAGGACAATCGGAAAGGACACCGCCGGGTTTTATTGTCTGACGCGCACGCTCCGGAATCCGGTCGCGGGCTAATACAGTTGACAGATGGTCAGAACTTGTGGCTTGTAAGTGTCGTGGTTTTCTTTCCCTTACACCGCTGTACTCGCGTACCTGGCCAGAGAAACACTAGACTAGCCACACGACGAAACGCCTAATGCCTCTCGCCTGGCAAAGACTTCCCAGACCAGACCACAACAGAGAGTGGCGAGAGTAGCCGTGATCGTGGAGCCCGCGAGCCTGCCTGTGCCGCACATGTGCGCACATTGCGTGGGAACCGGTTTCGGGCCTAAACTAACACACACCCGTGCCCGGTGCCCCGAGAGCGCAACCGGTACAGAGAATTTCCGTGGGCTTTTCTCCCCCATTGAACGTGGGCTTTAGCCTCGGCGGAAGGCGATGGAACGCAGCAGCTGCTGCCGCGGTTAGAGATGGATGATCCGATCCGGCTCATTTTTGGGCTCGCGAAGTAGGCGTCGTCAATGGTCCAAAGTAGGCTGCGCTGGAATTGTGAGCGTGAGAGTGTGTACGCGTGTGCCTCACGCCGCTTCGGTGTAATCTCATCGCGGGGTTGAAGGTACGGCTCTGTATGTGCAGGAGTAGAGTGCCGGTAGCCGGTTGGTTTGCTGACTGCGTTTTAGGGTATAATTTACCATCAATTTACTCGCTGCTTTTAGGTTCTGTAATATGTTCGTAAATTATTTAAATATGGTAAGTTTCTAAAGGATTGGATTTAAAATCAAATACATCAGGCAAGCATCGCACTAAGGTGATACAAATGTGGATCGAAGGATCCATAAGTGTGGATCATGAAAGCCGCTAGAATGACCAGGATTTTGCTGCAGCTCTATGAGTTTGATGATTTTACAATGTAGCAGTATTAGACTCGTATTTTTCCTGTGGGCAAAAATACGAGTCAAGAAAACAGAAGCGGCAACGCAAATCTTCTCGCTGCACAATAATTGTTAACTGAATATCATTAAAATTACACGCTTTTTTGTTTATTTATTTTATTTATTTAATTTGAGAATAAACGGCCTGGCCGTATTGCTTACACGCTTTTTTTGTCATTGGAGAACATTTTTTAAATATTCGATTGCAAAGACACATTTTGAAATATTTCGAAAAGTTCAACCGTCAAGAGTAAACGATTGTATCGAAAGCTCGATCACTAACGAAAAAGCTTTTTGTGCAATCGGAACAACGCAAAAGCTGGATTCGTGACGCTCAGCAAATTGCGTTTATATATGTGGGATGTAATACTTCCCATGCTGATTTGAAATAGCAGTTTTCGAATAGAATATTGACGTAACAACAGGGCAAATGTTTACCTGAACTAAACACATTTTAAAAAAATAAAATCTTATGGTACAACATCGTAAGCATACGGGTCCAACTAGTGATAAAGGTAATTTTAAGTTCGTATTCTACATTTGAGGAAAACATGTACTTAAACTGATACCTGGTCAAACTAGTGATATAGGTAGTTTTAAGTTCGTTTTCTACATATAAGGTACAACATTAGGATTGTGCAGAATATTGCGTAGGTAAGAAACCAAATGCAAATCGTAGGTAAGAAACCAAATGCAAGCTGCTATAGCTGCTTGGTGCTAGGTAAGAAAACATAATAATAGCACAAATCTTACCCATCCTAGGGCTTTATAAACTGAGCGTAACGCAAGAATCTTCATCATTACGAATGTAACCATCGTGACAACAACGTGTACAAAGTGCTTAAAGTTTGTGATTTTCAATACGGATATTGTAACACGGTGTAACATGGAGAACTTCGTTCATCAGAACTATTCTGGAGCCGATCTGACTTCAACTCAAAGTTATCATCTACATCTGCTTCACTTGAATCGGATGTTCCAACAACTGTACCAGAGTCGTCTAGAAGCACTGATGTTGGAGGCACATCAGCAGCAGCAGAAATCTTCGATAGGACCAGTAATGACTCCACCATCGACTCCCAATTCAAGCATCGAAGAAGATTGTGCACGAAATCTTCAAATTCGTCAGGACCTCCTAGAATCGTTGGAACCGTCCTCATCAGTGGAGCGTGTACCGGAAATCGATCACAGTCGAGTGCGACGAGTCTCTCCAAAGAAAATCCGATTTAATCCGTACGACTTGCAGCGTCGTTCTAAACATCTATCGGCCGTATCGGTGGATACTCCTGTAGAAGTGGAGCTAACATACAACAAGAATATGGTCCGAACGAGATCGTCGCAGTGCAGCACACCGGAGGAGAAGAAACGCCGATTGCAGAATACGTACGCGGCTCGTCTAAGCAGGGCAAAGACGCGAACGTTGCAGATGATGCTGGAGAAGGAACACAACGAGGAAGCTGCCCATAATCAATCATTGAAGCGTTCGGTAGCAGCGCAGAAAACGTACGTTGGCATGCTGCAACAACTGCTTGGTATGCAGAAACAGAATCATGAATCTGAGTGGAACACACTTCAAGGACATCAGGAGCAGTTAAATCAGGGAAATTAAAACAGTGCGTGTAGAGATGATGTTAGTAGTTTGTGAAGATGTAAACAGATGATAAAAATTCAATGTGATCATAACGAATCTAAGATGTTATAGCTAAAATAAATAACTATTGAAAATTAACAATAACTGAGTTGTTTTCTGTTTATCGGATTATGTTGCAATAAATGTTTTAAATTAGAATTGATTTTGATCCACAAGAAGAACAATAGAAATTTCGGTTTATCCTTCCAAATTAACACACATTCGAATTCAAATCACCATATCGTCGTCCTCATCATCATCATTTTGCCACACCAGGCGTCTCCACTCCAACAGATGCAAATTGTTTTCGATAAAAATTGTGAATGTAAATGCCCTTCAGTATTTTTAAGTGTCAGTACTTCAGATCTTCTTTCTAAATACTATCATATGAAAAATAATCGTACAAATGGTTCTACAATTGTACTAAGAACGGCTCATTGTTAATTTGCATTGTTTTTGTGTAGGTTTTGATACATACTTTGACCTTAAATGTGTTTCGCATGTTAGCTGTTAATTTGTAGGACTTTTTAGTTAGTCAGATCTTGTTTTTAAACCTGTGCTAGTCCTAAGAACAACTTACCTTTTGTTCATACGAGTTTGACAGGCTGCTAGTGCAGCCTTATCAGCGCCCATGCACAAAAAGAATCATTCCGTTTATTAAATATCTATGTAAAAAACCGTTTTGCAAGAAATCTCGTGCGATTTGGTGGTAGGAATGGTATTCCACTTTTTATGATTGGGCAAGTTTAAGCACGCTCAGGTTACGTAACTGTCGCCGTGACCAATCAAAATAATGGGCAAACTCTGGGTAGAAATTAATAATTTCACAAAAAAATCAACTATGTTCATCTGCTTTCGGTAGAGACTTGCATGGTAAGTTAATTGTTTTTATTTTACTTGCAGATGGAGCAATAATAAACGTTCCGTTTTGTAGTTTTAGATAAGGTTCTAAAACAACAAATCGGAACGTTTATTATTGTAGTCGTTGAAGGATTTCTTCCCCCGGCGGAACGCCACTGCACTCGAGCAAAACAAAGCGCTACTGACCGAGGAAGGTTGTGTGCATGCAGACGATCCGCTTTTCGTTTTCAACTTTCGCGTGTAAGTAACGACCGACGACGTGTTCGCGTGCGTACTTTTCAAGCAAAATCTTAGTAGCCCGGCCTTCCGAAGAGTTTTCGCTAGTTAAAAACAAAGATAGAAAATTTAACCTCTCTTGCACTTGGTAGGAGCGAGTCAATGTATGGTTTTCTAGAAAGCGGAAGATAAGAGCCATTTCTTCACTTCCTAGTGCGTGCCTGTGTACTGCATTTCTATTCCCGGCATTTCCTTATCGGTCGTATGCATACTTTGTAGTCAACGAGCTCCGCGAAAGAAAGGTAAGATTGAGGTAAGGTACCAAAGCAATAACTAGTGGATGTAATTCTACTTCGCGTTCAATCGCACTCACAGCAATAATCACCGCAGTCGATATTGACCGTCGTCGTGTCGCTGTAGCGCTCCCGGTGCGCACGCTTACTACTAGGTTCGTCTGTGTGTATGTGTGTGCCCCCGTGCATCAGTGTGATACCGCGTGAATGCTGTCGTGCGTACGGAAGGGGGCATAGAAACAGCGCACGAACCAAAATTCACCACCCTCGGCGCCGGCACCAGCTACCCTCTTCCGCGTGTGCGGAAACTCGCGCACCTACTGTAGGAAAAAAGAGTGATGTCGCGTGCTCGGTTTTGAGCAATTTCTTAGCACTTTTTACCGAACCACCCGAAGCCCAACGTTCTGCCGCACGGAAAGTGACAGTGCGAAACGAACGCCAGGTTTTTTTTTGTTTACGACAGCCAAAGCAAAACATAGTAAACGTAGTAGGCTGTTGGGTGTTGTGTACCGGGAGTGAAAGAAGCACCTGCAACGCATAGTGGAGAAAGAAGCGAAATTAAACCGTGAAATAGATCCAAGGGGATGATTTCAACCGCCGCTGAGCATTGTTGGGAAGGTCGTGAACGCGAAACAAAACGTCTCGAACGTTCTCGTGTGTATTCGTGGATCCTTGGAACGAATTCCCAACCCTACCCTACGCATCGACCCTTGCTGAAGGTTGGCAAGGTCTTCTCCCGGGCCCACTATTTCCGTCCTTGAAGCGGGCAAGGGAGTGTGCGGGGTGCGAGAGAAAGAAGAAAGGCACCCACGTTTCTGACCTAGAAAGATAAACGATCTTGCGTCGTGGTTCTGTTTTTGAGGAGTTTTTTTTGTTTGTTTCGGAAGTCAACGCGACTCTTTCACGCGATCGGACTCGACCCGGTTAAGGGTAGAGTACACAGTAAAAGGGATGGAGGACGGCGGCAGGTCGATCGCAAACTTATCAGCTGTTCAAACTGACAGCTAAAACGGCTTGCTTTGCCACTTTCTTTGCCCATCCCTTTGTTGTTCGTTCATCTCGCTCTTCCTCACTGGTGGTTGTGTGTAATCGAAGTGCGTCAAGCGGTGTGTATGTGTGTATGCAACGCAATTTGCACTATCGATGCAATGGTTCCCGCACCAAAGGGACACCCTGCTCCTGGTTCGGTTTTCATCCGGGCTTTTTAAAACACGACAAAGAGTGAGCATTTACACGTTGCTATGGTGCCTGTGGGTACTACGTGCCTCTAAGAGAAACGAATCCAAAATTAAATAAAGCGAAAAAAGATAAAACACGGCTGTGGCGGTGGCACTTCCCCCGACTGAGAAACGCACGGAGACGGCGGTGCAGAGAGACAAAAAGGCTGATGGAAATTTCCACTGGCCGTGCGGACAGTGCCACACGCACACACACATACACAGCCGCACGCATGCTTACACAGAGCAGCGTGTATGGGGTGCGAGTCAGCATAATGCCGGGTTTGTGCAGACACACGGAGAATTCGGTTTTTTTCTGCATCGCGCGTCGGCTCAGCTATTGCTCTCTTCGTTTGGTTTAATCTTATTTTTTTAACGATTCTTGATTTGTTTCCCTGCTTTTGCTGCCGTAAGCGGGGCGATCCAGCTGATCGACTGAATAGAATCCGAAATATCGAGGAAGATCTCGCGCGAAACAGCAGGGGTTGTGGTTCAGCGTTGGAATTTTTTATATATTTTTGGTTTTTTAAATTATTTTTCGGTTTGGTAACATTAATATGCATCGAAAACATTTTTTAGGATTTTTTACAAAAACGTTTTTATTTTTTTGTTTTTTTTTCAAAAATGTTAAAACCATCGACATTTATTATGCAATCCACGAAACCCCCCAGAGCATAACAATATACTTTTCTTTGTGCATTGAAACAGGCCATAAAAAATTAAATTAAACGTTTAACAAAACACCCTTGTCGCGCATACTCTTAGGCTTGTTCCGATCACTCCACGAATTGGTTCAATTTGTGTCGGTCCTCAAAAGTTTTTATTAATACTGACAACAAACACGTTCAATTGATTCGTGGCACTTCACACGAGGGAGAAATGAAAACAATTTTATTAGCATTTGGAGCCGAACCGGCTGATACTGGGTTGCGCCCTTGCTTTGCGTTTGTCGCCAGGGGGAGCTTCTGGAAGCGTTTGTTATCGTTTTTTTTTTATTAATCATTTTATTTCTTTTGCTCTTTTTTTGCCCTCTTGGATCATATAGTTACACCCGAGAAAGGCAATGTATGCTCTTTATTCCGTCCCTCCTGATAATGACATTGCGTAGATGCGCGTAGCTGATGTGATAAGGGCTCACCGGGCACGGGAACACGTTCGGAAGCTATGTCACGTCGAGCTACCTTACCCTTGCTGATGTAGTTGATGATGTATTAGGAATACACAATACTCATCACCTATCACCTTCCATTGCCATTCGGTTAGAAACGTAAACGACCGAACGAACGAATGGTTCTCGCTTGCATAACGCGGCAACTAGCGCTTAAACTTCCAAAGCATGGGGTTTCAGTCGTTTGGAGCTGGTTAGAAGTGTGTGAGTTTTTTTTTTTGGACCATCGGTCGGTCCCCACCAATCGCACCGGCACGCGCGTGTTGCGGCTTATGATGCAACGGAAAGGATTTTTGCGAAGGTTTTTTTTGTTCGTTTTCGGTTGGAGGCGTGCGACCACAATTTCGGAGGCGTCGCCATTAACTGGTTCGACCGCTAATCGGTAGTTTGAGAAGCGCAAAAGCCCCCAAAAAACGATTTAATTTGAAACCTGTTCCTGAAGATAGGCGCCGGGCCATGCTTGGCTTAGCTTGGGTTAGAAGTGTAGAGATACAAACTTGAATCGTTGGAATGTGATAATTAGAATCACCGAATTTGATTCACTGTTCTGCTCTGCTTCCTGCTTACCGGTTTTGTCTATTTCCCCAAAGCGAGCAGAACCCTGCCTGCCTGCCTCGTACGATCGGAATGGAAAAGTTTTGCCGTGATTTATCGCACACATTTGCGGCCTTTACAGAAAGCGAAAGATCGGAGTGAGGTTTTACGGAGCAACGAAAACCGGCTCATTTCACGACTACATTCACACATTGCGCGATGCGATGCTGCTGTCAGCGATGCTGCTCGTGCAGAAATTGATGCACGTGGTTCTTGATAAAGAGCACCAACCATCCGTAACCGACAGTGACAGTGGCTTATCGTTTTACTCTATCACAGGGAGACCTTCTAATTTGAGTGCGTGTTTTTACTTTTTTTTTTATTCAACGTCTTGATTGCTTTCCTCGGGTTTTCCAATTGCGATCCCTCGCAGGTCATTATCACTTGCGGGTTCGAATTTATTGTTTCGGCGCGGGTCATCTCCGGATTCCATTCCAATTGAAGAGCCGCTTCCACACCGAAAACTCCCAAATCAACGTTGATAACGGTGACGACATAAAAAAATACTCTCGATGAACCTACCCGAATACTAATCGCACATCCTGGGTGTGACCTTGGGGCAGGCAACAAAAAAAGAAAAGAGCGACCCAAACATTGCTCCGTCACTTCCGAGGTCGATTTATGGTGACGGTTTCAGTACTAACAAAGAATATTGCGTAGTAGTACCATCAGCGAGTGCTACACGATGCTACACACCACTGATAGCCACGGTGGAGATAAATTGGTGCAATAATTCAACCGATGTCCGCCTCGTGTTAATCTCGTATACTTTTGGGTTTTTTTTATTGTTGTAGTACCATGTTTCTTGGAACCATGATTAGATTTGGAAGGATTTAAGTATGAGCGCCGCTCTGTTTTTACGCTCTACTCACAGGAGCCATCATGGAAAGGCTGCGCTCTAGTGGCGTGATCTGATCGATCAGTACAACTTTTCCCGAGTTGTCTTACTAAAAAGAGTGTCCCCTTTGATCGCATGCACTCGATGGATACTAAAAAGTTGCTGCTTCTAATGCGAACCGGACTCTCTCGGTCGAAGGTGATGATGTTTTCGTAATCACAATTATGATTGATCGAACTTTAATTAAACCGCGGGTTGGGTTGGAATGAATCATGCAAAACCGCTCTTGGTAATGAAAAATTGTCATGCACTGGCCATCAAGGTTGTCTTTTTTCGTGCTTAGTACGTGTAGGCAAGCAAAAACCTGTATTTATGTAACCCTGTCTAGACACGGCTAGAGGTGGAGAAATTCATCACCACCGTGTTCGATTGGCTTTCGCGATGTGTCCCGACTTGCGTCACACGAGATAAGCGGCTTATCGTGTGAATTTACGATGCGTTTACGATGCTACTTTCCCGCGGGTGTTGTTAGCCGTATCGGGGCAATTTAAGAACTGCACATTCCCAACACATACACACACACACACACACACGCATCTCTTCGCTGACCTTTGAAGTGCGTTCCATGTTGCGGCAATTAAGTTCAGGCCGCTAAAGGTTCTGGCAATCAAAGGCTACTGCCCACCCCCGAGCTTGGTATGACCGTCGTGCGAAACGCAATCGACTTTGTGGTATAACGTGTCCAGCCCAGTTTTCGCGTAGGATCCATGCCGCACATCAAGAAAGCCCACCTAATTCTACCATTTTAAAGCCGGTTTGTTTAAAGCAAGGTGCTTTTGAATTAGCATAATTACCATAAGTCCACTGGCCAACAGGGAAGGAACGAACGCAAAACCATAAGGAACATGCGATTCTCATGGCGTGCGACACACAAGTGCTGCGAGGGTTTCGTGGAAAATTTGTTTTCCTTCCGGTCGGCCAGAGGAAATACGATATTCCTTTTCGTGATACTGTTTATTTTTTTGTGTTCTCGTTTTATGTCGACCGAACGGTGAAATAATGTTATGCAACGCAGTCGTGGCAGTTGAAAATGTTGTCTGACGTTAATTGGATGAGACAACTTGTGGCTAATGTGTCCTAAAAAAATAGTGCTGCTATAAAAAAAATAGTGAATAGCTATAACTTCACCCTTGAATCAATATTCAAATGAACATCAGTTAAAGTATTTTTTCTCCGAACGCTCCAATTCTATGCTCCTGTTCGTTGCAGTTTTTAATCGTTGAACATACTATTATAAACGTGAATTTGTAATTATCGAAAATCTTAGTAGCCACCGCAATCGCTTGAGGGGCGCCATCTGCTGATGGATAGGGAAAGCATTTTCATCCCTCGCAGTCAACTCAACAAAAAATTCTATACATTTTTAATCCCTGCAAACTTTGAGTAGTTTTTGTATTCAAAAGAATTCTATGCACGCACACAACTGTTGTCACGTTTAGGCTACACGTTCCAAATGCTACATTTACTGCATTCAATTTAATAAAATCATTGCTTTGCTGCAAGCAAATGAGTGCCAATCTTCATCAAACGACCTCGGCTAGCACGTCCAGCCGGGTCTGCCGGGCAGTAGATTGACTCGCGTGCCGTTCGTCAATTAAATCGCATTCAAATTGCAACCACACGCCACGGAATTGCAGTGCGTACCGCTCGTCAATTTGGCCAACAATTTCCGCTCAATTGTGCCCGAGGCGTTACAATTTTAAAACGATCACCAATGTTATATGCCCAGCGATTTGATCACTATCAAGCGCGGTCTTCCACCTAGTGGCCGGTGTGGGGTTTGTTCCCTTTATCATCCCGGACGCTTGCTAAATGCGCATTACTCATTTCTCGTTCCATTTTTTTCTCCCCTCTCTCTGGTTCCGAAGGTTGGCTCTACCGTCGTGCGTCAGTGTGCCAGGTTTGGCTAGAAATAGAAAGAAATGGTACTCGTCGTCAGCCGCAGAAAGAAAGCAAGCGAGATTACTTCTTGAAGCGTCTCCTCCACCCAGTCTGACAAGGGGTAGATTAGCGGACGGAGCGCCAATGTGCGCCACTGACGCCATGCGCAAGTCGACGGACGCGCGATGCGATTGATGATGCGTTACCTATGCTGCGGAAGGAGAGAGCACAATTGCCCCAGCGGGTGCACCTCGATTCTGGAACGAACCGGCACAAACTACCCCGCGCTCGTGCTATATGTTGAGTGTGTGTGTGTGTGTGTTTGTGTGGCCGTCCCTCTTGACGGTGGTACGGGGATGATAAGAACGGGCCGTCTTCGCCAGGCCGTTGTCACTGAAGAAACGAATCCCCCACGATTAGGCTCGTACCGGAACGGTTTCCGGGAGCAGTCGTGTTTCGCGCGCGGTGCAATGCAGAGCGAATGTTGTTGACTCGTTGCTGGACCGTCGGCATGTATCGGTGTGAGTGTTAAATATTCCCAACATACTGTGCCGCTGTGAAGTTTGTACTACGATTCCTGCCCCTGAAAAAATTGTATCCGTGACAGTTTATCTTCCGTGAGGATGATCCGATAAGGGACGAATCCCCGTTCCTTTCTGCGAATACACTTGCGAACACACCAGCTGAGGAGGGGGAATTTCGTTTCGGAACAAGCTCGCTATCTTATCCTGTGCTCAGGTGTGCTAGTGAAAATGAGGTTTTTTTTGTCGGTGATGCTTACTGAGAAATGGATTAACCTAGATATGGTTGATTATCTTTCCCGGTAGTACTGCAGTCTTCCGCTAGATAATGTGATGGGGTGGGTTCGCTTGGGAAAAATTGTACTACGCATCGTGTACTTACTACACACTGTTTTTTCGGGGAGAAATCGTTAAAAATCAAATCAAATTAAGCAAGTACTCTCCTACCCCAATCCCAGACCTCCACCAACACGGTATTTTTGGCAAAGAACGTCACATCGAAGTTTTGTTCTACGTGCGTGTTCCAATTCCCACTGGTTTTCGCTAGCTTTTTGAGTGTGTGTTTTCGTTTCCTGCATCCCCCCTCGATGTGTCTCGACCGGTCGACGCCAGTGATCCAATTTCTTCGCACCGCCACATCGCGCTCTTTGCTCCAGCGCCTGGGAACGCGGCACGAGACGGTCGTCGACCGACGGTGCCAGATGCACACGAAAACAGATTGTCGCTGCGTCTGCGTGTCCTTGTCCGCGTTATGATACTCCCAGGACCGACCGGCGACCCAGACCGGCCGGAACCAAGTGTTACTGGTTTGCTAAAGGGCGGCTAGTTGGATGATGCCCTATTATGATTTTTTTAGTTACTTATTTCGTTAGGTGACGTAAAACGTTTTAATCTTCCGATGGCCCTGTCTGCAATGGGAGATGATTGGTTCTGTATGACGTCCGTACACACCGTCCGTACACACATTACATAAACGTTTTGAAATGTTGTTTTGTCGGAACGAAAATATGCTCCAACGGCGCCCGTTTAGAGACCGGGAACGTTAATTGGGTCGGGTAATGTGACAGTTAGCCGTTTCGAAGAAGCATTCCTTCCGCGCAAGGGTCAAGGTTAAGATTTCATCGCTTTTTGTTTGTCTCCTGTGGCATTGGTGACCAGAATAAGCTGTTCGTTCTCGCGCTAGCAGCTAATAATTGCATTGCTCTTGGTGTAATATATCATTCCCTACATCTCCGAATCGATCTCGCACGCCACTCCGAAGGCTACTTGGATGTACTTAATGTGCTGTTTCTGTTTTTTATTGCATGTTTGTGTATGTGTGCGGGTCTGTGATACGTATGAGAACGGTTTTTTCCTCCCTCCCACCCTGGCCATCCATTCAAGCATCATTAACTGATTCCCTATGCTGTGTGTGTTGCTATATTTATACTTTCAGATATTGCCGTCCCGCGCGCAGTAACGTCCGACAACAAAACCCCTCACCACCGATCGCCTGGGTCGCTTGCTGTCCATAGTGTCCGGTTCTGTTTCTCTAGTGGCGAGTTTGCGAAAAAATACCCCTCGGGAAGCGATCTCACAAATAGCAAGCAAAAGAGCATAAGCTTCGTACGGCGAAAAGTGATTTTTGGTGTTGTTTTGTTTGAGTGTAGCCGGGTTGTTTCAGTTTCTATCAGTAGTGCCGTTTTGCATAATAGGAGAACGTCTTCTTCCTAGCCGCTGGCACCTTGACATTCGATCGTGTGTTTTGTTTTCGTTTTCGTGAGTGCGTGCGCGTGTGAGAGTAAAACAGCGTAATTCTTTCGCCTTACAAAATGTGGTCCGGTTTTGCAGACTACGTTGCAGAAGCCTGACACGATACGCGACGGTCCTCATACGTCTTAGTATCCTGTCGTGCGAATCTCTCGGGTGCACCACTGCCTCCTGAGAACTGCGTCGAGAACGTCGATCGCACCCAGCAGCCACCCGTAAAGGTACACACCGGAACCTTCCCATTATCCGCGGCTTGATGAGAAAGCACCCGGTGCTGGTGAACACGAGGAACGCTAGTAGCGGCCAGTTGAACGCACTGCTAGCAACACTTATGCATTGTAATCGGAAAAACGCGACACCCGAATCCGCCGCCCACTGTCTTCGCTACCTGGCCAAGGATCCACGGCTTAGATCGACGGGAAAAAGACCCCGTGACACCCGTGGGATACCGTCATCGTCATCCCGCCGTACCACCATCACCGCCAGCCACAGCAGCAGCAGCAGCAGCAGCAGCAGCAGCAGCAGTAGTAGTAGTAGTATAAGTAGCAGCAGCGGCAGCAGTAGTAGTAGTAGTAGTAAGCACACTACCTTCACTGTCACCAACGTCGTTCGTTTTTGTCGCGCTGTCCGTGACAGTGGCAAACAGAACATCCGTAGTAGCGTCCGTTCTATTCGCGAAGACGCCACCAGCGTCTTCGATTCGCGCGTGCTTTTATCGCCATCGATCGGACGGCAGCTGTCTTGTGACGTGTAGTAGCCAGACATCGTAGTAGCCGCTGCGCAACAAAACAACAACACACTGCCACCGAAAGAGAGTGTGAGTGAGTGAGAGAACGATAGCAAAAGAGAGAGATAGAAAAAGGAGAGAGGTAGAAAGCGAAATATTTTCGAACGCCCGCAACGCTCGTTTACATTCCCCGCTTGGTGGGCTTAAGCGGAAAATGGTGCTCGAAATTCGCGTCACCGATCCGTCGGAAAAATCGATCACACCGGAGCGGGTGAAACCGTGCGCGGAGGAGCAGGAGGATCGAAGAAACAACAACTCCACCCGCCAATCACCCGCCCGCGTTCGAATCGGACGCGATGAGCTGGAAGCGATCAAGACCAATCTGCTGAACACGAACGAGGTTACGTTTAGCACCGTGCTCGACACGGATCTCGGGCCGCCGGGCTCACCCGGCTCCGGGCGTGGCAATTATGGGAAGAATCTGGCCATGGCTCAGCTGAAGGTGCCCGGTGCTGCTGCTGCTGCTGCTGCTGCTGCCGGTGATGATGGGGATGGAACGCGTCGTAAGCGGCTGATTTCGGAGCTGTCCGAGGCGGATTCGATCCTGTCATCGTACCATGAGCCGGAGAAGAAGAAACCACCCAAAATTCCCGACGGCGGGTACGGTTGGGTGATCGTGTTTTCGTCCTTCATGATCTCGCTCATCATGGACGGTGTGTCGTTCTCGTTCGGGTTGATCTACACCGAGCTGCTCGACTACTTCGGCGAGTCGAAATCGAAAACGGCCTGGATCGGATCGCTCTTCATTGCCGTGCCGCTGCTGTCCGGGCCGATAATGTCGAATCTGGTCGATCGGTACGGTTGTCGCAAGATGACGATGCTGGGCGGTTTCATCGGCGGAATGGGCTTCGTGTTGGCCTCGTTCTGCCAGTCGGTGGAGCAGCTGTACTTCACGTTCGGCATACTGTCCGGCGTCGGTCTTGGCTTCGGGTACGTGACGGTCGTCGTGTGTGTCGCGTTCTGGTTCGATAAGAAGCGCACGTTTGCGACGGGTATCGGAGCGTCCGGTACGGGGATTGGCACGTTCGTTTACGCCCCGCTCTGCCAGTGGCTGATCAATAACTTCGGATGGCGCGGTGCGACGCTCATTCTCGCCGGTACGCTCTTCAACATGGTGGCGATGGGTGCCCTGATGCGCGACCCGGAGTGGATGATCGAGGAAAGCAAGCTGGAAAGCCGAGCCCAGAGCATACAGACGTTCTCGAACTCGAGCGTCTATCTGGACGAGATAAAGAAGTTGATCGAGACGGGCATCCCGAAGGAGCACGTGCTGGATACGCTCGTGACGAACGTCAACACGGAGGCGAATCAGGTGATACCACCGGAGGATCCGGCTATCACGAAGAAGTACCAGAGCGAGGTCGCACTGCCGACGTTCTTTAGCGAGCAGGAACAGCAGCAGCACGGTGGAGGGACGGGACGGGGAAATGGGATCCTGCACGCCAGCAACCGTTCGCTGCGTCACAATCTGCTCGAGAAGGAAACGTTCAAGCGCAGTGGACGGTTGGCACAGGCGAAGGCACGGCTCGCCAGCACGGAAACGCTTAACTCGTACGAGAAGCTTTCCGATGACGACGATGGCGACGATCATCATCACCATCCGGACGGTGTTAGTCTGGGGATTCGGGCCTCGCTCAAGACGCTCAGTGTGGTCTCCCTCGAGGACGGTTATTTGAGCGTGAAACGGCAGCAGGAACTGCACGTGAAAGCGGGTGGCAGCACGTGGTCGTTGGATGAGCTGGCGCTGGCCGGTTCGTTGGTCGTGCCCACACCGAACGGCAGCGCCTTAAGTGCGGCCGGTGGTGATGGTAGCCGGGCGGAGAAAACCCGTAGCTTCCGGGGCAACTCGCTGGACGTGGTGTACGAGAACGAGATCTTCAATCCGAACGTCGACACGAGCGTAACGCTGGTAGTACCGAAGCAGACGAAGCTGCTGCATCAGCGTACGGTGGCGCCACGCGGCGGTGGGCTCAAGAAGCAGCAGCATCTCGGGCGTCAGCATTCGATGCGCTACTCGAACTTCTACAAGGACATGCGGCTGCACAGGAACTCGATCCATTACCGTGGGGCGCTGCTGAACACGCATCGCTACCGGCTGAAGGCGTCCTCCTGTCCGAACATCTACCGCAACTCGATGACAACGATCGCCAAGGAGCAGGATGAGGTATGTTTCGCGTTTGCGGCCGTCTCTCGTTCGTCGTTTGCTAATGAGCTGCGTCACGAAGCAGCCATTCTAGAGACTAATGAAGTTGTGAGACCATTTTACGACGCATCTCTTTTGTAGTGATATTTGAAGGCAGCAGCTTTATTTGCTCAGTTTTGAAGCTCTAATGAGTAGCTAATTCCCATTGTGTTTTTAATCAAAGACTCGCCAGACAAGCGTTACAGTCAAGATTTGAATAGCAGGTAGTATTTCGTGCATAAAACTGTCAGGTTGTTTGCACGAGTGTCGTTTCTTTAACCGTGTCTATGGATACTCACGTGCTTTAGGCGTGATGCAACCATGCGTCTCCATTCATTGGCGACCCGCTGACGATCAGTGATGTAGCGATTTGGAATTGTTTGCATACATTTAGAAATCATGCATTTTATTTAGATTTGAGATTTTTTTTCTACCTTTAATTGTTATATTTTGGCCAGCTAGATTTGTACTAAAATGCGGTGAGTGCTATGATTTAATCTAAATTTACTCTCGTGGTAGTCCATCGTATTTGACACGTTTTAGTACACGTTTTAGTACAACCCTTTTCTCTTCAATTTTAATAGTTTAATTGAGTTATTTTCTTCTTTATTAAATTGCTTGCAATTATTTTTGCTTTTTTACTAAACAGGAAAATGTTATTTTTTCAAAACCAGATAGTAACCTGAAAATGAAGCATCTCTTCAATCGGCGTTTGAAATATTTCATGTCCTACTTTTCCGACATATGTTTCACTATATAAATTTTTCTATTTCAAATCTTTTTTTTCTCACTTAGCCCTGGTATGGCAGCTTTATCGACACGCTGAAATCAATCTTTGATTTTTCGCTCTTCTTCGAGTTCCGCTTCGGTATGCTTTCAATCTCGACGCTGTTGCTGTTCGTGTGGTAAGTGAACGGTTTGGCTGGCTTGAAAAGATCGTTTTAACCCCATTCTGTCATGTTCCAGGTACATCATTCCCTATTTCTATATCCCGGAGTATGTGTTGAATTACAAGTACACCGAGCAGGATGGTGCGAACCTCATCTCGGTGATCGGCATCACCAACACGATCGGTATGGTTGGGCTCGGTTGGCTCGGCGATCGGCCGTGGGTGGATGTGTGCAAAACGTACGCTGTGTGTCTAGCGCGTAAGTTATTCCCCAGTTTCCTAATGTTTTCGCACTCGGTTAACGTCTCTTTTTACTTTCTTTGCAGTGTGTGGTGCATCGATCTTCGTCATGCCGTGGCTCATCTCGAGCTATACCGCGATGGTGATTCTTTGCATCATCTTCGGGTTTACCTTCGCCAGCACGTTCTCCTTCACGCCCATCATCATGGTGCGGTTGGTCAGTTTGGATGACTTCACCGTCGCGTACGGACTGGTGCTGCTCGTGCAGGGCATCGGCAGCCTGGTCGGACCACCGATCGCCGGCTTTCTGTACGACGTGACCAACCGGTGGGACGATTCGTTCTACGCGGCCGGTTTCTTCATCTTCCTGTCGGGTGTGTGCGCTTGGTTGATCGGATCACTCGATGCGCGTCCGGACGAGGAAGAGGGTGACGAAAAGGAAAGCGAAGCGCTCAGCTCAACTGCCACTGCCTAACCGGCAAAGGTGTTTGGCAGCGGCTGTGCAAACTGTGGTGCCTTTTGTACTTATATATGCAATGTGTGTGTTCGTTCCAAACAAAGCAATGCAGCGCAACTAGCAGAAGGGGTTTCGTTTTATATCACGCGTTCAGTGTCAGTGATAGAGTTCGATTTATTGCTTGATAAATTATCGCTTTCGATTGGTCACTCCGCAGGAAAGGAAAGACTACCTCAAACAAACAAAAAAAAAACAGTTTCGGCTTTTGTTTAAAATGTTGAAAACGTGATATCTTGCTGCGGCGACAATTACACCGGCAAGCAACAAACCCTGCCCCATATAGGTCAATCGAATGCCTTATCTAGTAGGTAGCTAGGAGCTGCCAGGGCCACATCTTTTTTAGGACTAGCACTAGCAGTAGCACACTCTTATCGTAGCAAAAAGTGAAACTTAAGAAAAAGATGCAATCTATATATTTAGCGTGTAGCAAAATTAGCAATCCCGTATAAAATCGAACGCAAGCAAAAACCTGTTTGCCGCACGCTGTGGTGGTATGCGTGGTATGCACTGTGTGGAAGATGATTGGTGGTGATTTTGTTTTTGTTTTATTTTTTCTGCGCAAGGGTAGTGCTTACCCATCTGACAGAGTAAGATATAGTAGTTGATGCGTTTCGCGGTGTTATCGTTATTTAGTGGCATAGAACCGAACTCTCTCCTCTAAACCGAACCGGCACCATAAAGCGTGTAAACCATCTCCTTGGGACCATCGTCGTTCAGTACTTTGGGATACATTGAATTAAGGTCAGCATAGAAAAGTTCCACGAAAACACCATACACACGAGCAGGTTACGTAATAGGCGGCTCGTTCTCAAAACATTTAGCTAATCCGTTAAGTTGTCGTTCCGATACGCTCACACACATCCACATGTACTAAACACCAAATAGGGCAATCTTGTGATGCATAAGATTATTAGTACAACGAATTTTTATCATTTCACAGTAACACACACACACACTCTCTCTCTCTATGTGGTTTTTAATTTGTTTGTAGCGTATTTTTAGGAATGATATTAGATGAAATAAATTAGAACAATCTTTTTAGAGTTGGAGAAGTAATGGGCAGGGCTTATGTTTTTTCTCCTTTTATTCGTACTTACCGGTAAGATGTGCGTTTTACGTTTGTATACTAGAATAAACAAATCTTCTTTCCCAAATCCTACCTTTTATTTTGAGCAATAACACATTGTGTTTTATTCACGCATTTCCGAACCAGCTAAATAACAAAACTCAGAAATGGGTTTCGTCTTTGTTGTTGTTGTTTGTTTATTTATGTTACTTTTATCTATAATACCACAATACCAGCAGGTGTTCGTTTTCATGTCCGCCTTTCCTGGCAGGGTGTTTAGTTACACATTCCTGCTTGCGTTCGCACGCGACCGATACTCTTACGAATGTTGTCTTTTTGCATTATTTTATTGTGTTTAATTTTTAACTCTATTTCAATGTTTCGTCCTACGCTCAGTAGCGAAACGAGTTGCTTCAGTGTTTTTGTATGTATGTATGTGTGTGAAATGTTCGTTTAGCAAGCAACAAAAGAAAAAACGGGGATAGCTAAGGATGGATAAAACCGATGCATCGCAGCGAGAAAGCGCGCGCCAAGCAAAAGAAATCTTCTTTTTTTTCGCCGTTCAATCAATTTAACTTAACGCTTACAATGATTAAATTGTTTTCTTTTTGTTTTTGTTCAAGGCAAGTGTGGGAAACGTGATGTGTGCGCCCGTTTGGTGTATGTGAAATAAAAGCCCGCCCGAGGGCTTCTTAGCTTGATTACGTGCTGGAAGAAAATTCGATAATATTCATAATGCCATACTACGCTCTTATTTGGCGTTTCTAAGGTAACGATAACTGTGAGATTATTCGGGAAGATCATTTGAAGAGATGCGACATTGTGTAAAACGGTGCCCAACTTATTGCACTATTGCATATTTCTCCACGCCTACTTGGGTTTTCTTCTCCAGCGGTTTTCGCCACTGTCAGGGTAAAAGAGGGTAAATAATTTGTTCAAGTAGCCAATTTCACTCAATTTATAGGTCAGGGGATTAGTTTTATACAACCTTGCCAAAGATTTCGTTAATATTACAGTTAATAAAGTATTTCACGATGCAAATTGCGTACATATTCGACGACCTAGGAAAGTTTCGCCAACACACGCGCAACATCCAACGTTCAAACACTTTATAGTGTTTTATTAACACTTATTTTTTCTGTTGAAACTGCCAGAAGTAGGCCTTAAATGAACAAACATGACAAAGACAGAGCCACTAAACGCTTATGCTTACGCCGTGCGAGGGCGCACCGAACCGAAACTAGCAGACCACTTCTCCCCACAGTAAAGCCGATGTTTTTGTAGCGTTGTTAGCGCAGATAAAATTGAACCCGCGAAAAAGCGCCCCATCCCCGCAAGCTCTTGCACCGGTGAAAAACTTGTCCCAGTGTGTATGTTGTCGAGAGTAAAAATATGTTTCACGCGTCTTCACTTTACAGCCGCCAGTTTCCACGTTCCGTCCGTGCTGCCCCGTGATGGAAGAAGATGGTCTTGGGGGCGTTAGGGTTTTCCGTTCGTGTGCTAGGCGATCATCCCAACTTCTGCTCCCGTCAACCCATGGAAAAGCTAGAGGCTCCGTTTTCGTATATCAGGGGGGTGATGCTTTGCTCTGTTTTGTCGTTTTTCCGTATTTTTATTAGCCATGTTATTATGTTTTTTTTCTTTTTCTCGTTCTCTTTCTCGTTTGTTTACTGTTCACACATACACTTACAAACACTCACACACAGACATATCCCAACACATCACAAGATTGGAATTGGTTTGGTTTAGGTTTTAAGTTTCAAGATGTTTTCCCCCTTACTATATGCAATGCGCTTTCTCTCTCTCTCTCTCTTTCCTTCACATTCTCGTACACTTTTCATCTCCCTTTCCACATCCTTCTTCGTCACGCAAAACATGTCCTGCTTCGATGTTTACTGCGATGGAACTTACAGTATCACGTATCGAGCCGTTTCTCCTTCCAGCCGTAACACCGTTTGTTTATTGTTATTTTAATTTGTATGTTTTTCATTTGCGATTTTGTGTTTTGATAGGAATAAGGAGGGTAAAGAAAATGCAGCCCCAACTGTAAAAAATTTCATTCACTTTTTTGATCGCCTCTTGGTCTGCGTGCGCGCGCTTTCGGTTCCTAGCGCTCCGGGGTATGGTAACGACGCAGGGAGCGCTCGAGCAACGAAAGCGGAGCACGCAAATATCCCATTGTCCAATCCAGCTGTTGTTCCAAGACCAATTTACTTGATTTCATCCCAGCTCCGGCCCACCACCATCCCGGGTGGACCGTCGTCGGGTACGGCGGCATTGCACATCATGATCGTCGGTGGCTGGCGGCACGACGCTTAGCAGCAACCACTGCTAGCCGGTCCGCCCGGGCTGTTGCCACTGCCCAGCGACGGGCTCGTCGGTGAGTGCTGCTGGCCAATCTTGATGCCATTAGCCTGTTGTGTGAGGGAAACAGTCGAAAATCTATTAGTTATCCCGCAAATGGGCCACCACCGGGCGTTTTACCTCATTATTGATATCGAAGACACCCTCCTGGATCTTCTCGTAAATCTCCTTCGCCGTGTTGATGAACGCTTCCTCAACGTTGGCCGCGGTGCGTGCGGATGTTTCCATGAACACGAGTCCGTGTTCGCGCGCGAACGCTTCACCCTCTTCCTTCTTCACCTCGCGACGCGAATCGAGATCACTGCATGGCACGAACAAATCGACAAAGAATCATTAGCATTATTAACAGCCACAATGTATACAAGAAAACCAGCACCCATCTACCTCTTATTGCCGATCAGCATGATCACCATGTTCGAGTTCGAGTGTTGCCGGGCGTCCTCCAGCCAGGTCGTCAGGTGGTTGAACGTTTCGCGGCGCGTAATGTCGTACACGAGCAGTGCGCCGGCCGCACCGCGGTAGTAGGAGCGTGTGATCGACCGGAACGCTTCCTGCCCGGCCGTGTCCCAGATCTGTAGCTTAATCTGCTTCCCGTCGATGGTGATCATGCGCGCACCGAACTCGACACCGATCGTGAGATCGTGCACCGGCTGGAAGCGTTTGTCGGTGAACTGCAGCAGCAGACAGGACTTGCCCACACCTGCAACGAGAAGTAAAATAGCAAAAAAAAAACACTTACTAAGCAGAATAAGTTCAATTTCGTAAGAGTATTTGCGAAGTTAACAACATATGCAGTACTATCAAGTGGCAAAAAGGTCAGTCGTGTCATTTTAATTGAAACACACACTCTTATCACCTGTTTCTGTACCTATCACACATTTTGTGTGTATTTGCCAAATATTGTAGTTGAATGGTGCAGAATTATTCCCCGGTCAAGTGCATTCGATAATCTATACGTTATGTTGCTGTCGACTCCTTTTATTAGTTCGTAAATAGATATTATTCCTACAAGGAAAGATACTATTCCTAATTATAGTTAGTTTAGCAACTGAACAACTGAACGGAGAAAAAACAACAATAAACAATTTGGTGGCACGTTTAAATTGATTTTCCACTTCCAAATTACCTACTTAATCTGCTCTATGATGAGTCGCATACCATAATGTCAGCTTTAAATCATAATAAAAAAGGCATACAAAATTAAAGCTGCATGTTTGAATAATCGTGCCAAAAGGGAATGTTTTTCCTATAAAATCATGCAACATACATGTCAATAAAAAAATCCAACACTTCAGACATCTGTTTTCCTTCTCGCTCATGGTTTCTTCAATGACTCATCGAATGATTCACAGTTTCTCTTTTCTTGCAAACACCTTCGGTCCGCGAACGAACAAAACGAATGCAACCATCGCACCTCTAATGCAATTGCATTTCTGCTACAACGCCGCCACCACCACCACCACCACCATCATTTCTTCTCCCGCCCATCATCGCCTCTTCGTCATGCTTCCGGTAAACATAAACAAACAGCATTAAACTATCGTGCCGACGTTCATGCGGGACCCGCGCTTCTCCTCCACTGGCCAAGCAGTGAATTTTATTCGCTCGCTTTCGTTCGTCTTTCAGTGGTCTCGACATTTTTACTTTCCTTCGGATCCGTGTGTCGGTGTTTAGCGGCGGGCCAACATAATTTCCCTTTTCCGCTGCGATTAACGAAAAAGACAACCGAAGCAGCAACACCACTGCATTTACCACATCGTATTGGCTGTGAAAATTCAACCAATCGTTGCTCATCTTCCTTCCGATTGTTTCGTCGATCAAAGCACACGCTCGCTGGAAAGTTTCCGTTTTTTTCCGTCCCATAACACTCATGGACACTTTTCCGTTTGCGGGTAATTGGTAAACGACAAGGTTTCGTTCGTTCGGTTTTTGTTGCCATTGCTGTTTTATCTCACTAAAGGGGTACGGTCAATTTGCGAAACCACAGTAGTGACCTAGAGGGCCGCGGAGTCGTAACGAACAAAGAACGTACACGAAAGCCATCAACGTCGCCGTCCTGCGAGGCGTAGTTAGTAGTGATTGTTCATGTTCGCATGACCCGGTTAACGAGACACCAAAGTAAGCTCACGCTTCGTTTAATGAAAAGCATAATATTCTTATGACTTTCACAGTTTTAGAATTAAACATTCTGTGTGCATCCAAACAAGACCAAACAGGGTGCGCTATGGAAATCCGATCCTGTCTGCGTACACAATGGGGAAAGGGAAGGAGGGTGTAAAGAAGCTTTCCCATATGGTACGGTGGTGGGAATGGTTATCGGGAAGAAATTCCCGGCTTCGACACACACTCATACACTAGTCGAGTTCCCTTCCATATCCTTCCTTTCTGCGCTGTGCACGATGAGCAGGGCAATGCTGGTCGGTGGTGGGTTGTGTGCGAGCGTTTGATGACGAAAAATTATCGATTTTGTTCACTCTGCCGCCACGAAACGGTGGCGTTGTCGTCGCCGACTGCGGTTTAGCTTTTTTTTGTGGTCCCTATCCCTAATAATAGTTTTATCTTCCACTTTGCCTCACACGTTCGCTCCGAAGATACGGGATTCGTCTGTTTTTTTTTTTTAGCGTTAGGGAACGACTGGCAAATCATCCTTTTTGCTTTATCCTCACGTAGCTGGACGTTGTTCGTTGTACAGGGATTTCGTAGGCAAGCGCATTGCCATGACCGCCCACGCAACGCAAATTAAATCACACCCAAAACGGAGTCCGCGAGTCCTGTAGGCTCAAGCTGTACCAAAAGGCCCGGGTCTTCTCCAACTTCCCGGAAGCCATTATCGCTACCGTATGTTTGGTTGCAAAGACGTAGAAAAAGTTGTTCATCCGCACAGAATCCAACCTTGGCCCGTGGGTCGGGTTTCAATTTACCTGTGTCTCCTATGATGATGTATTTGAACAAATAAGCATACGACATTTTTGCGTAGTAGTGTTGAGCTGCTCCGGTGGAAGCGAATCTACTTCAGATGCTCTCGAAGCAGAGGAATTACGTGGATTTGACGAAATCTGTTATCACACGGTGACGACGAACGGACACCTTCTTCCTTTTTTCACTATGTTGCTTCCTCACTGTTGTGACTGACTAGAAGAGTTTCACACTGCGTACTTGGGGTGATTATTCACAGCACAGCCAAACACACGCATATAACACACGCGCACACACTTCGAGAAATTGACGAAACACCGTGCACGCACTGCACCACGAAGGGGAGAGTACGGTGGGCACTTTACGGGGAGAAAATTGATAAAAGTGAATGAAATGTAGCTCACGCACTTTTTCCCAATTTCGACGATGTTTATCCTCTTTCTTTGTTAAGACTTTAGCGTAGCAGAGAAAAGCGATGGAATAATGGCAAGTGCGCTGTCAAACTGTCATCTGGTGATATAGTGGTTCTTTAGTGCTCCTATGGCACTGTTTATATTTGCTGTTGTAAAAAATGAACATAATCCTGCAAAACATATTAAAAGTTATCAAGATTTTGCTAGAAATCGACTGTACAGTTACAAGTAAAACTCAACAAGTAAAACTCAAAACAGTTTTTCTGAGAAACTCTAAACAGTCAGCTCACATATTTCCACAAAACTGTAAACAAACCAGCTTTCACGGCTGCTATGCGAACCACTATCCGTGTTTGTTTTGATTCCAAATCCGTCAACTATCGCGCATCGGATTGACATTCCGGTTTGCGTATGAAAATAGCAGGTGAAAACAAAAAATCGAGACTGCTTGTGTGTGGCTTTTTAGCTCTCTATCAGGCTGCGTAATCATTTGCCTAGGATATGCTCCTGTGATTATGGTCGTTTAAGTGCAAGTGCAGGTTTTTACGTTTTCATATTGCTTTTTAACGCTGGACTGCTGCTGCCGCCCTGCTGCGCTAGCTGAACTGCAGAAATGATACGGTACCGGGTCGTTGCGCTTGTGTTAATTTTGCTGCTGATCTATTTCTTCCGGCTCATCCTGGCCTCGGGTGGCGACCGCAGTCAGTTTTATCAGAATTGCCTAAAGTTCTGCACTCTAGACAACTGTACGCAGTGTAGGTATTTCTGAACGATAGTTGTGGAATGGGTTGTGTTACGTTATTTCTTATCATTTCAGCTGGCGTATCGTACAAGCGAGACCTGCAGTGGAAGCATGATCCAATCAATAAGCTGCTACTGTGGACGTGCTACGATGAGTGCGGATACGATTGCATGTGGAAAACGACAACCGCATTTCACAACCGTAACTGGACGAAACCACAGTTTTATGGCAAAGTAACCACGAGAAAGGGGGAGAAATAATTAGCAATCCAACAAACTATTGAAATTCACATTCTTCTTTTCAGTGGCCTTTTGTACGATTCCTTGGAATGCAAGAACCGGCCTCGGTACTGTTCTCTGTGGCTAACTTCATCACCCACTACAAAATGCTGCAACGGTTCAAGCGTGAGGTACGCAGTGATAGTCCCATGTACGGAACGTGGCGTGCATTTTCCTACATCTGTCTGAACGCGTGGGTTTGGTCAGCGATTTTTCACACGCGCGACTTTCCGGTTACCGAGTTGCTGGACTACACGTTTGCGTACTCGATGGTGCTCGCCTCGTTCCACTGCATGGTGCTGCGCATGATACACCGGATGTCCATTTTTGTACGCGGCACGTTCAGCTTTCTATGCGTGCTGTTCTTTATCAATCACTTTTCATATCTTAGCATCGGACGGTTCGATTACTCGTACAACATGAAGGCGAACATTGTGACCGGTAGGTGGTTGCCATGGTTTCTCTGTATTAGGGGTTAGTTTTGAATCACTTCTGATTTTCGGGTACAGGAATGAGTGGCGCACTTGGGTGGATTTTTTGGTGTTTTCTGCAGCGCAGAAAGCGGCGCTACGTTTGGAAGTGCTTTATCTTTATCGTCCTGGCAACATCGTCCTTACTGCTGGAAATTAACGACTTCCCACCGATACTGTGGACGTTCGATGCTCATTCGATATGGCATCTGGTAACGGCACCACTTACAATACTATTCTATAGGTAATTCATTGTTCATGCTTACGAATCTGTAACGAATACTATAGTGACCTACTCCTTTGCTTTAGTTTTATCATCGAAGACTGTAAAACACTGCGGAAGGAACTGGCCGGTGACGAAGAGAGCCGCAAGCTGCTATGAGACTCCTCCTGATGGGTGAGGTAAAAAAAGAGAAGAAAAGCACGTGTTGCGGGTAACATAATGCATTCGGAACCATTCCTTTTCTACCCTGGTCGACAATAAGCGGATAAAACCAAACTCGTTGATACGAGGAGCGCGACGCTAACACATGTTTTTAACGTTTCAGAGCGGACACTTCGCTTTGCGCAAAAGTAAACAGTTCTTATGTGCGCGGAGTAAGATACTCTCCACACCGTTTGAACTCTGCATTCGGGCTCGAAGCAATAATTGTAACCATTTGTATACTCGTTTCGGTAGATTAGCACTTAAACATTCAGACAAAAGTTAGCATTTACAATGGAATGAATCAAAACTATGCCAAACTTAATGCCAGTTTTCAATTTAAAAGTTTGTAATTTTACCTTAAATTTTGCCGCAAACAAAAAAATCTAGTTGCGACAAGGCCATTTACTAGCTAGCTAGATAGGTGTACTAGAAATAATGTCAATTTAATCAGGCAGCAGCGCTTGTGCTACTCACTCGCGGGTTTTTTTGGACTTACATATTTATATCGTGCAGTCGCACGGAATTCTAGTCAAACTTTAAAGGATAAAAACGGCGTACGAATTGTTTTAGCTACGCGATGGATAGAGGGAAAGCAGCAGCGAGGGAGAGCCGTATTTTTTTAATACACGGACTTCCCTAGTCACTCGCCGCTGTGTAGAACAGATCGTGTTTGTATTCCAATCCAAGTTACCCGTCAGATATATTATTAGAGTGCGCGTATTACACTGAGCACGGTGTATTGTAATAGTACGTTAACGAAGGCAATTTGAAACCCCGTAGGCAGCTGGTACTGGTACCAGCGAAGATACTCTAGGACCACAAATATATATACATTTTAACTCCGAGCATCACCATGGTTCGAAAGACAAATTTTTGCGTGTTCTTTTTTTGCATTGGAACTAGTGATACATTGGTTTTTGTTTTATTTGTTTCAGCACTGTCAGCGAGTGGGGTAAGATACAAGATACACTTGGTTGGGTTAAATTCTCTCGCGTTCATGCCGAATGTATATATATAATAATAATAATAGTAATAAAACGGGAGGCAAAATAAACAAATAAAAGTTATTATATTAAACAGGGAAACAGTTCTCATCTTTAAAATAAACTCCTCTTTGCCCGTTCCGTTCTCTCTGCTAGAACATAAAAAGCTCGCTTCCTTCGATCGCTTTTAATCAGTCCGTGGCTTTGGGCGAAGACGAAGGTTGGGAAAGATTGAATCTGTAAGTAGGCGACGCAACTTGCTCGACTGTTAGCATTTATATTAGCGACATTAGAACAACCCCAGTTGGTTAACCCTTTCTCTACCGTCCTAATATTAAACCTGCTTTATACTTCTCTCTAAACGCTAAAATATATTATGCGCGAGCACGACACGCGAGAGATAGAGAGAGAGAGAGAGAGAGAGAGAGAGAGAGAGAGAGAGAGAGAGAGAGCGAGCGAGAGACGCGGGGCAAAGTGTGCTGTATTTATATATATAAGTATTAGTGTTTTCACTGCTGCTGTGTGTTTATATAACGCGATTAAGCATTGTTCACTTTAACATTCAGATCACAAATTTAATTTGCCATTTCATTTGCCCGATGCCGTCTCTGCACGTCCTCTCCACGGCGGTGTATGTTTCGGTTTGTTTGCTTTCGCACTCCTTCCGGTTTGCTCTCGTTCTTAGCATCTAAGAATGTGTATGTGGTTTTTGCATGGGTTTAAGCACTGGGGAGGGGGGAGGGGGGTTTGTATATTAGGAATAACGTATGCCTACGGGCTCCGGTAGGCATTGCGCCGGGCGTAGGCTGCAAACCGAACGTAGTCGTTGATCTGCGTCACCTGGTTCCAGTACTGATTGCTCCACAGGGCGTACGTCCGGTGGTAGAGGGCGGTTGCGTGTGCATCTCCGCCTGCTACCCTCATGGGTTGGCCGGCGGAAGCGGCACCAGGGGTAACACCCGGGGCACCCGTCGGCAGGAACGGCGGCAGAAGGTTCTCCTGCATCCGTGCCATAAAAGCGGGTGACCGAGGTGTGCGTTCCTCGTCCAGGAGGAGCGGTGGTTGGGGTGCTGGAACCGCTGTGGGTGGAATCGTGGGAGCAACGGCACCCGGTGGTGGAATTACGCCACTCGCAAGCAGAAGAGGTGGCGTCGGGATGCTCGGCACCGCAAACAGATGCGGTGAGGCGGCCACCGAAACCGAATTCGATGTGATGACGGCCGTTCCGATCTGCTCGAGGCTTCCCATACCGGTTGGTAAGCCTCCCAGCGGTGTCGGTGGCACCTCGGCAGACGCCGCCGCCAACGCTTCGTTCTCTTTGGGTGTCGATTTGGCCGATGCGACCGAAACCCGGTCGACGTCGTCGAAGAAGGATGAGTTCGATGCGTCGCTGTCGTAGGACGAGTAGGAACTCGCGTCGTCCATCATGTCGTCGACATCGTGCGGGGCACATTCCGCCCCGATCGGCACACCGATCGGGTCCGCCTCGATTGGGTTTATGATCGGGAGCGACTGTTGGTCGAGCATTTCGGGCGGTTCGGGCGTGGAGCCAACGTTCGAGCCGACTGTGTTGGAGTTCACCTCGAGCGAATCCTGCTGCTGGAATCGGATCCGGTTCGGTAGGTTCGCCTGTATCACATCCTCGACCTCCTCCTCAAACAGCGAGCCCCGGTTCGAGCCGCACGTGTTCGAGTTGAGTTCTACCTCTTCCTCCTCCTCACCGTTTTCACCCACCTCTTCGGCCAACGCTCCACCGTGGAGGCGTGAGGGATCAAGCGAAATGCCGCACGGCACCACATCCGGCACGGTGCTCTTGCGCGTCAGTCCTCCCCGATCGCTGATCGTGTCGTCGTGCACCTCCAGACTACAGCCATCGATCGAGTGCAACTGCACCTGATGCTCCTGCTGCTCCACACCGAGCTCCTTCTGTTCCATAATCTTTGCAAACAGTGCATCATTGTTTGCCTCGAACGGGGGGCAATCGTTGCCACCGTTCGCCTCACTGTCCGAGCTGTGCTCGATGTCGGAGCAATCGACGGAACCAATTTGCCGGAAGCGTGGATCCGGTATCTGGTTGAGCCGGGACATGGGTGCATTGAAATCCGAACCCACCTCCACCTTCTCCGTCACGTTCGTGCTGAGCGATGAGCTACTTTCGAGGTCCGATTCATCGCCAGCAGCGTTGCGGGTGACGATGGTTGTGATGGTGACACCGTTTAGCAGCAGAAGCGTTCCATCCACATCCGGCACCGGTGTGGACAGACTGGCCCGCATCTTTACCGCTCCAATGCCGCCATTTTTCGATGGACCTGGTTTCGGGGAATCGTCGTCGTTTTCGTCACCATCGTCGCCGCCATCTTCGTTGTTTTGCTCATCGTTGCTATCCAGCTTCTTCTGGTTTCCGTTCAGCGAATCGAGACGTTTCGATTTTCGTTCACCACTGGTAGGTAGTAGGCCACGATCGAGACTCAACTTCTCCATCGACATTGAAAGACCGTCCATGGCGACGGTTGAGGATATTTGAGAGGTTTGATCTTCGCGCTGCTTAACGCCCGGTGGCGACACGTTCCCATTCAGCTCCGGCGCGTGTCCATTCGTTGGCTTCCCGTTCGGTGCATCCACCTCAACGACCGTCTCCTCATCCGAAGTGGACTTTTCCAAACTGTCATCCAGTTTGCCTTCCTCGTTGTTATTGCTTCGTGTAGAAGATTCCCCGTTCTTCTGCTCACCGATCATCTTCATCGCTTTCAGGAACAAATGATCGGCGTCCTTGTCGCGAATCTCCTGCACCATCTGCGAGGCAAACAGCTTCTCGTACCGTTCACCGTACCGCTCGAACTGCCAGACATCCTCCAGCGCACCCGTCGGCAGCTTGTGCACAAACATTTCGTTCCCCCCAATATCGTGCAGAATGCGTCGGAACCGTTCCATGTCCTTCACACCGGACACGAGAGTCACGGCTATGCCCTTCGTGCCGAAGCGTCCCGCACGCCCTATCCGGTGAAGGTAGGTTGCATTATCCTTCGGCACGTCCGCGTTCACCACGAGATTCACGTTCTCCACGTCGATACCGCGCGCGATCAGATTCGTCGCGATGAGCACACGCGCCCGAAACGAGCGGAAATCATCGATCGCCTTCAGACGGAACCGTTGCTCCATCCCGCTGTTGATCACTTCCGCCGGCCAGCCCGCCTTCTTCAGGTAGGTACAGTACGTTTCCGCCTTTGCGATCGTGTTCGCAAACACCACACACTGGGAGAAGTTGATCTGCTGAAAGATTTCGTTCAGCACGCCCACCTTCGCCATAAGATCCTTCACATTGTCGGCTTCGGAGGGAAGCTCGCGGACGAACTGCTTGATGCCAAACAGCAGCGGGACTTCTCGCTTCGGTGTGACGCCGATAAACTTTGCGTTCATGTAGCGCAGCAGCTCCCGGTCGCGATTGTTGTAGAAGGTGGCGCTGCACACTATCGTTTGGCGCTTTTCCGGCACGGTACACACAATTTTGTCGATGTCTCCGCGCATGCTAGGCTGTAGCAGCGTGTCCGCTTCGTCCATAACGAGCGTGCGGATGTGGGACGTGTTGAGCACGTTGCTCTTGATTAGATGTAGTATGCGACCCGGTGTGCCGACGACCGCCGAACAGTTCTGTAGGTTCTTCCGATCGACGCTGATTTCCATCCCGCCGATGAAGGAGCGTGCTTTGAAGTTCGGTACCTCGGCCCCGATCCGGTTCAGCACAGATTCCACCTGAACCGCGATTTCACGAGTTGGTACGATCGTGAGCGACTGTGGGAAACCCACTTCCGGTTCATGCCGTTCGACGATTGTGATCGCGAAGACGAGCGTTTTTCCGGTGCCGGATTTCGCCTGCACGAGCAGATCTGTCCGGGGGCGAAAGATAGAAAAGTAAACGATTAGAGAACACATGGCAACTAGAAGCGCTTGCTGCGTTACCGAAATCACACCGAGCCAGGGGTATGGCGCGTGCCTGTATCGGTGACGGGTGTTCAAAGTTGTTCCTGGCCAGGGCCTGTTTCACCGGATCCGACAATGACATCCGCTCGAACAACAGAGTCCGATCCACCATGACGTCGGTGGTGCGCAGCTTGTCATCGTTGAGGCTGTGTCCAGCCATGTTTTTTTCTTTCCTTCCTTTCCACACGCCTTTTCGTTCGGATTTGGTTGGGAGCCTGGGAAAATGATACTTTCCACGCCCAAGTGAAGGAAAACTTCCTTCCCCGGGGAAAGTAAAACGTGACCGCTTTCGGGTGTTCCCTCCCCCGTTCCTACGTATGTGTTTTGATGTCGGGTTTTGTTTACAGTAGGTCTATATGGGGGAAGACCCGTGGCCAGGATCAATTAATACGCAGTTGAATTCACTGGTCACTGGTTGCGCCTACATTGGTCACTAGTGTTGCGGGTTACACGGCGAGTCCCTTCGAGTGAAGAGAAAAGTATTATTTTGCTCAATTACTTTGCACCACTTTTCCTCCGCTGCTGGCTGCTGGTAAAGTTTCGCGAAAATACTTCATACGTGACCAAGGTGCTTACATGGCCGCAGGTGTGATTATTTGACAGCGAATAGAATGAAAACAACTCGTTTGACGTAAGAAATAAAAAAAAGTTTTTTCATCATAGCATTGTATGCGTGAAGGTAAAAAATTATCAGCTTAATTTAAGACACAACTAAGCTAATAATACCATGAAATATGTACGTAAAAACGCCTCGGACTCAATCAGCTGTTTCTTGACAGCCGGTTCATGTGTTTGCTACATGGGACATGTACGGACCTTGCGCCGCATACCGTGAAAGGTTTGTTTTGTTTTGAGTCTGACAGATTTCTGTAGCAAGAGGAAAAAAACACACACAACGTTAACGTCAAAAACCGAGAGCAAATAATCGCGAACGACGCAGGCGGAAGGATATTTTCGTATATTTTCGCGTGTACCCTGCGTACAAAACCCCGCCTGCCTCCGGTCTTCATGTACGTCAGTAAAGTTTTGAGTTAAGCCAAAAAACCTTCGCCATTGCGGGCGAGTGTGCGAGTGAAAAATAACTAGTCCAGTGACCATTCTGCTACCGAATCCACCTTCTACGAAACGACCATGAAGACACCTGGTAGCGATGGCGACGGGGGATAAGTGTTGGAGCCGGAAAAAGGGTGGAAAAAGTTGTGTTCAGGAAGTGTGTTTATCAGCTGTCGAACGACGTAGTACATCGTGAGTTAAAAGAATGGTGTCCTGGTGAGGGTTTGCTGCCTCATTGCTTCCTTCCGCCGCAATCATACACGGCCTCCCACGTGAAGTGGTCGCAGAGAAACAACAACAAGAAACAACCCGCAACGAAAATCCATAAATGTCAACTGGGGATGAAAAATTTGCCCCGAAATTCGACTATAGCATGGCAGGAAATGGAGAAAAACTCATCGCGCCCATTTTGAACTAGGAGGTGTTATCCGCACGACGCAGATTGTTTTCATATTTTTCGCATTTGCACCAGCTCGTTACAATATTCAGCCGAGATCGATGACTGCGTTAAAAAACGGTGTTGGCGCATCCGCAGATCAAAAGGTAAAAGGTGTTCCATGCTGCAAGCCGAACGGTGGCTTGTTTGAAATGGTGTCTCATCATTTATTAACCAAATTTGTTACAAAAGCGGAACGGGTGGACTGGACAATGACCGTCCGTTCCACTCCCCACCGGAAGCGGGTCACTTCCGCTGCGAAGAAACGACACCACGTTCGGTCCAAAAATAAACCGGCCGATGAGTTAACACTTCTCATAATGAAAACTCAATCTCTCTTGCCAGCCCTCCCAAGCGTAACCAAAGGCCAAACGGAAAATGGATGTTTCATCCACCTACCGGTTATCGATCAGTTTCACCGTCGTCTATGATTTATGATTATTGACGTTGTCATGCGAAAACGAGATGGTGGGTTGGGTGGGTTATTGATGGTTGAGATTGTGAGAAATATGATAAACAGATCCGTGCCAGTAGGCTACGACCACGGGGAGAGGTTGCTTTGATGTTGGGGTTTTTTTTTTGGGTCAACAAGGACTTCGCTGCGGAAGAAGAACTCAATCAATCAACACTATTCGTGTCCTTTTCCGTGCTCACAAATGCCGGCAAGCAAATTACACTTCAACATGGCAAATAGTAATGCGCTTCTCTGTCTCTCTCACTCGCCTTCTTTCGTTTATTTTCAGACAAGATTGTTCCTTGTAATTATGCGGCTGAATTTGAAGTTCTTGCTGATAAGTCTCTGCGTGACGGTTCCACTGATAACCTTCGCTCTGTGGGCGAATTGTGGCGTTGGGCATGGGCTCGTTCCAAAGTGGCCCCAGCGCCATGGCGAGAGTGGTAAGTACTGTGGTTAAATGTTGGCGAATTCCACTTGTTCTATGTTTCACTCGTTCCCCTCCCCAATTACGCTTCCCCTCCAGACAACTCGCTCGAACAGACGGAAGAGATCGACTGCATCATCAATCAGGAGTACGCGATCGGGTGCCGGAAGGAGGGCGAAGAGGTGTATCTTCCGTTTTCCTTCCTCCAGAAGTACTTCGATGTGTACGGTTCGCTCAACGTGGTGGACGGAAGCCGCCGGTTCGACTGGACGCACAGCTACGGGAAGGTTAACTACCCGAAGGGTGCGTACGATCCGCGCGGCATCTTCATGTACTTCGAGAACTACAACGTGGAGATGCGCGATCGCGTCAAGTGCATTAGCGCGATCGATGGGGTGCCGATATCGACGCAGTGGGAAAGCCAGGGTTACTTCTACGCCACCCAGATCGCACAGTTTGGGTTGTCGCATTACAGCAAGAATTTAACCGAGCCGGAACCGCGCCGGAAGACGGTGGAGGACGGCGATCGGGAGATGGCGACGTGGGTTGTACCGAAGGGCAGCTCGATGAATCGTACGATCGATCGGGTGCGAGCGTCCACCGGTGCGGTATTAAGCTTTTCCACCGGGAAATCGTTCGATACGGCTGTGGTGCTTGCGATGGATCACGTGCTGGATCTGGTGCTGAGCGTGGATGTGCTGCTGAAGCCAAACTCGACGATCTGCGTGACGTTACAGAACCGCGAGACGCAGAAGCTTTACCATGTGTACTACATACTGGCGGATCTGCTGATTGGCGTGCAGGACGAGAACATCTACTACGGTATCGGGTTGAATAGTACCGGTGTGTGGAAGCATTTGACGCGCGATTTGTTCGTCGACCTGCAGAAAGGTCTGCCACAGTACGCGGTCACGGACAAGCGGCGCAAGATGCGACGCACGGAGCTGAAGGTGGTGGAGATCTCGCTGCTCGGCAATGGCAGCATCGACAATCTGACGCTGTCGACGAGTGAACATATCAGCCATTTCTACGACGCGGCGGACTGGTTAATCCGGCATCAGGATCCCAGTACGGGCGGGTGGCCCATTCCGGTGCGGCGGAAGCTGGGCTCGGGGTTTGCCGAGCTGGGTCGCGGTTGGTATTCCGCGATGGCACAGGGCCACGCAATATCGCTGCTGGCACGAGCGTACTATCATTCGAAGGGCGACAAGCAATACCTGCGGGCGGCGCTCGATGGCCTGAAGCTGTTTCGCATACCGTCCTACCAGGGTGGGGTGCTAGCGACGTTCCTCGGGAAGTACGCCTGGTACGAGGAGTACCCGACGACGCCCCATTCGTTCGTGCTGAATGGGTTCATCTACTCGCTGCTCGGGCTGTACGATCTGAACTCGACCGCACCGGCGAACCAATCGAACGAGGCGGCCGTACTGTTCGAGCAGGGCATGTCGAGCCTGAAGAAGATGCTGCTACTGTACGACACCGGGTCGGGGACGAGCTACGATCTGCGACATTTCACGCTCGGTAAAGCACTTTTTTTTCGCTGTTGAAAAATGAGTTTGCTGAAAAAATAATTTACCTCCTTCTTTCGCCACAGGTATTGCACCGAATCTCGCCCGTTGGGATTACCACGCGACGCACGTCAACCAGCTGCTGCTGCTCGCGACAATCGATCCCGATCCGCTCATATCGCAAACGGCGGAACGTTGGAAAAACTACATGGTAGGCAAGCGGGCACCGCACAACTAAAGGTTGCCCGCAGCAACGGAACGAGCTCCTGTGGTATATACCTGCAATCTTCTCCACTTCCATTTTAAATGCCTTACACACAATCTCACACACAAACACACACATACACACACACACAGGTAGAAAAGTTATCTCACCCTCACCTCACTCACCCACACCGGATACGGTGGCCGGTCCAACTTTCTACTCTATCATCACTTTCCGCCCTCCCGTGTGGCGGAACGCGCGGCACAAAGAACGTAGAGTGTTTGGTGATGGAGGTGTGATGCGAAACAAAACTAACGCTGGCATGTAAAAAAGACACCGCTCGTGAAGTTAAATATGGAGCGAAGCGTGGGACGAGATTGTGCGAGGCTTTCGTGATATGATAAATAATGGTACCTTTAGCGTGTAAAACGAGTGAATTGTTGTACATATTAACGAACACATGCCCTTTTGTTACTGGGGGCGAACCGGTGGCCGCGTATACTATGTGCGATTGTGCAGGAAAACCGAAGACCCGCAAGGATCCGTGTTTTGTATATTCACCAACATTTTGTATCTTGCAAATCGAACAACTCTCAAACGCTCAACGCTTTCAAGTGAAGCAATCGGCGCGCGGGCAAGAACGGACACCACAGGGAAAAGTGCAGTTTTTCGCAATGGAAGAACGGTAGCAACGGTAGCAAAGAAGGTTGTAAACTTAAAGGAAATCAATCCAAATATCAATCCATGGTAGACCATGTAAGTATGTTGTGAAGCGGTTTGTGGAGCAAAACGAAGCTAAAGAAAAATCCACTCCTTGCCAAGCGTGTTTCGTTCGCCTGTTGCGGCTCCAGCACGGGCGCTTTATTGCAAAAATAGCTAACAAAAGTACTGTCGGACTATCAAGGGGATGCAAGGGTTACATTTGTGATGCTAAATGCTTGCTGCTTGGTCGGATCTATCATCACAAGAAGTAAGGTAAAAAAGAAACAAAGGCGATTATTTTTGTCTAGGGTTTGAGTTTATTCTAATGTTCACATAGCAAACTATTTTGCTTTAAGATGTTTCAACAGCCTAAAAGTATGCAAGCTATCGCATCGCATAACGCTTTATTAATGATTTTTGTTTTATTTCGTTTTACTGAGACTTTTAACGAAGTCATGTTTCATGACAAAATCGAATGCACAATGGCACAATGCATTAGTTGTCTAGTATATATCATATATGTAGGGGAGTAGTGTGTGTGTGTGTGTTTGTACACACCGTCATGCACACGTATTCACCAAACTATCAATCAACACTTAGAGAGCTTACACACAAATGTTGATAGTAGGGATCCTTTCGCGTGGTTTGTGAATCATTTCATACAAGGAAGCTCTTCGGCGGAAGAAAGCACAACAGGTGCTCTGTATGCTAATAGCTTTCTTTAGCGTAGCTTCCACATGTACCTTATCTGGTTAATTTGCCTGTAATGTATTGTTTATCTAGTTTTCATATGAAATTCGGTTATTTATTGCTTATAAAAACAAAAAAAAAATAACGCTTTAAGTAGGTGTGAGGAATGCGATGGCTCAAATCTCTCATCGAATTATCGTTACTTATTTGCAAATGATCAAGTTAAGGGAACTTTATGGGACGATGGAAACCCTGCGCCCTGCGTGCGGTGAACCTCTGACAGTGATAGGTTTTCGTTAGTGTAGCAACACATCACGGCAAAACGAATCAAGCCGAATCGCGTTCAATAACGTTATGTTAGAATGATTAGTTTGGTGTAGTTTTAAACTCAAACTCTTATAAGACTGCATCCACTTGCTGGGATACGGATGGTTTAGTGTGCGTGTGTGTACGTATTAGAGGAGAGTTGTATTAAGTTGACCTTTTTTCGCAGACAGTTACGCATTCCTGGCAACGTGGCTGTAAGGAATACTTCCAGTTTAACTGCGACATCCTTCACATTGACATCCACGCGGTACGAACCGTGTAACAGAGATAGCTAGCATAATATTACGGGCACGTAGCGTAGCGTAGCACTGTTAGTGTCTGGTAGTGAAGGATGTTTCGAATTCGGAAAGTGGATGTATGTGAACCATATAATATAAATATATCTGCATGTAATGATAGAACTAAACTAGTAAATCCACTATATCTTCACAAACCTGAGTAGATTAGTGAAAGCGGCTGTTAGAACGATTTTTGTATCTGAAACTACAACTGGCGAAGGGGAGAGAAGCAGGAAGTAATTAACACTCTCGACAATAACAAACGAAGATAGGTAAAAACTATGACTCCTGGACGTTGTGATGTGTTGCGCGGAAAGGATACGCGCCCGCGGACAAATCGTAATTAAAACGAGCGCTGAGGCGATGAAGAATGTTGTACCCAGCAGTGGCAAACATGGTATGATTTCTGATTTGAGCAGTTTTTCTAACGAATGATCTTGATTTCAATACATAAAAATTTGATTGTTTATAGAACAGTTTAGTCTGTATAATGGCTCTAGGTCGCCCCGATCAGCCGTCTACCCTTCAGTAATCGGTTGAATCTATATCACAACCATGTCCGTGTACGTTTTGCGATAGTCAGTGTAGAGAGGAACGGATCGGCACGGTTTGTTCGCGTAGAACTTTTACTGTAACACGCGCTTCCATCGGATCACTCGATCCGGGAAGTGCTGCTGCACATCATTCACTTACACAACTCACAACTTCTGTCGAAATTAAAACTAGCAGGAACAAAAACGTAAGAAAAATATTGTACAAAATTGTAGCTAAATGCAAAGACTAAACAGAAAACGTATCCGGATAGGGATGGGATGAGAGGTTTACGTTACGAAATAGCTGGTAATTGTATGAAACGCTAGAGGCAGCTTGCCCGAACGGTATTGAACGTAAAATCATCACTACGACTATGATATCATTTCGATCGAAGACAGCCAAGCCATCCTGAGTTTCACTGTGGTTTGTAAAACGCACAAGCATCTGTCAGTCATTCAAAACATGGCATAAAGTTTTGCTCTCCTAATGGCAAACAAACGATTTCTCTCAAGCATATCCGTTCTCAGTAGAACTAACCTGTTGTCGACACGAAAAATCTCTTTATTTGCGGGATTTCTGCAACCATTTTTCCAACCGCTGCAGTTTGCTGTTACTAACTTCTATAATCCAATCTCTTAACTCTCACTCCGACTCTTTCTCTTTCCCTCTTATACAAAAATAGACTACAGCAAAAATGAACTAAAGAACATAATGTCAATACTAAATACCATATCATAGCGAACGAAACGAGCGGAAATGAGTATTATTCGAGCTAGTAGTGCGACACCACAATATCTAATATTGCAGTAATAATAAATAGTATCGACAAGTGTAACAAGCGGGGCAAACTCCTTTACACACAAGCGCATCTGCATGAACCATTCACGTTAAGTTGCACACGCGGTAAAATAAGAACAAAAAATGCAACCACAATATGATACTGACACCGCGCACGGCGGAATAATAAAGACAAACAAATAATTTTAAAATGAAGGCATTAGCGTTTTGTTGATGGTTTTATTGGAAATTATTCTGGATTTATTTCAAACGTTGGAACCGTGGTCGAGTGGCGCCCTCTCTGGATGGGCAACGAAACTAAACATTGACAAGACCAAGATGAATACATCGCAACAGGCGTTATTCGCGTTGTTTCAGCAGATTTCGAGCTCAAAATGAGATGCGTGAAAGTGATTGTTGTTTTCGATCCCACAAAAATGAGTTCTTTACGCATTCGTTCATTTATTAATGTTGGTTTACTATAAGCTCTTCGACCGAGACCATACCGAGGTTTTTTTTCGGTTTTAAACGCCCCGACTGTCGCCCCAAAAACAAACACCTCCACATCAACGCGATGTGCGACGACATGCGATCAGTGGATGGGTTTCGTCGGGCAGATTTGAATTTTTATGTGTCTTTTATGTTGAGCAGCCTATTGAGGCGAGTGCGAGCGGGTCGGTTTGGTGATGATTTAAGACGAATCGGCGTAGCGTTGGGACGCACCGTACCGAGCCCATAATAATTTTACCGACGCAGATTATTTCCGTTCGATTCAAAGGTTTTGTTTTTTTTTTCGTTTTCTCCTAGTAGGCAGCGGGACATTCGAACTAACCATGGCGAGAGGAAGAACCCACCATTGATGAGTAGGTTGTGGCATTACACGTTGGACCACTGCTTGGCTAAAGGATCGGAGTGTTGTCGACAGTTTCGCGTCTCCCAGCGGTGGCGCCGTTTGATAGTGGCGTGAAAACGTTAACAAACCCCCCCCCCCCCCCCCGGGGCACGGTGCGGAGTATGTGGAAATAAATTATCGACCACAACGAACCCGTATGCGCGTGTGTGTGTGGGTACGATTGGTGCAATCGACTGCACTCATGTTTTGCATAGAAATGGTGATTACGCGTTTTGCAAACCCCAGTGTTGGATCCAGAGTGGGCTTTTTGCGCTAAAAAAAAAGCGACGGTGCACACATTTGCATTCGCGCCCGGCGACTGGCACCGCTGGCTCGTTTGCTGTTCGGGCCCGTTGATTAGCTTGCGCGCCAAGGTTGATCCTACGGACGGGTGGCTGGTTGGGACTAATGGATGGCCCCGGCGTCGTTGGCAGTGGCATTCACATTCGGCAGGCACGTGCGTGAAGCCGCGAACCAACGCTGGATGAGCTCTTCGGGGATGTAACACCTCCAACGGTTCCAACAGCCGCCGGGAGGAGCATCGTTAGACGCTAGGTTTCTTTCCCCTTTCGCGATTGGGCCTCCACCGCACGGCAAGCCACCTGCAGCACCCACTGCTGGAAGAGCATTAGACAGTCCGTAGGCGCACACGTACATGGGCATAACGCGTCAAACACAGCGACGCCGCACATTCGACTAAAAGGGCCGGCCCCGCTCTCAGCGCCGAGGGAAGAGAAAGTGTTTGCTGAAAGGATGCGGAGCATGAGTTTGGCTGAAGCCGGTGTGTGGGATGGGGTGCGAGTGTCAACCGTGTGCTACAAATCGGTTGACAGGAGGGAGACGGTTGAGTTTCAAATCGATGCTCCGCACACGCTGCGTTACGAAATCCCCAATCAGCTAGGCCGGTGGGTGCGTCTTGAAGGCGGTGGGTTGGCGTTTTGCGTTAGCGAGCGGGATGGCTTACAACATGTGTGAGATAAGCGTAGCGTAGTCTTCATGCGTTGGTTTTGGACATTAATTCATGTTTGGAAGCTGCTTCTGGGCCAAACACCTGGCACGTTATCTTTGTCCTGTGCTTGAGAAAAATATTAATTTTAGGAGTTCTATCTTCAGTTTGAATAAAATTGTTGAAAATTGGAAAATTTTGAGAAGTAATCTAGGAATATTTTAGCTTAATGTGGCAATCAAGTGGGCCATGTGTCAAACGTAAATTGTATGAAATATGTTGCTACCTGGTAGCTACCTTTCTTCCATACATTAAAGCTATCAGTTTAAAACATAAAAAATAACTGCTTAAAGCTGTTAACCATTTGGAAAGTATAGTAAACATGTACAAACATTTAGTAAACATTTAGTATTTAAAACCTATAACCTTCCCGAAATTTACTAGTACTTAGTTTTGAGGATCGTGGATCTTGAGTTTTTATCGTTGCAAATGGTATTAATATTAACAGAAAATTATTAAAAATAATCTCTTGTCTGCTCTTACAGAATTTTGTGTACAATTTCAGAAATATTCGAAAATTTTATAAAACATTCTTGTGAATGATGCAAAGTTGGAGGTGCTTAGATAGCAATGTTCGGCTACACAGTCAGCATCAAATTATTGATTTAATTTTTTATGGGCAATCCACATCAGACTTATATAGATAAATGGTAGCTAAATTTGAGGATACTTCTGTGTAAAGAAGTCACGGCCATTTTTGACTTTCGACACTTAGCATCTTAAAAGGAGGAAAAAATGATCGTGTTCCTAATTATTGCCAAATTGAATAGTACTGTAGCATTCGATCGCCATTTGGATATCTCTTTAAGGAGAGCGATTCCCTCATGAGTTTGGAGAATGAGTTTGAATCAGGATAGGGATCGAGTTGAAAACTGAGATACGACTATCGATCGTTGTTTCAATTATAATTTTAACATTTAAATTATTAAACAAATAATAGGTTTATCTAGATTACATCCCGAATCTGACGTCAGTCGATATCTGAGCTAATCATCTGTTCAGCAGCAACTTCACATCCCTACCGAGCGTGTAGGCGTACATGGAGCATAACACCAGAAATCTGTTACGGCTTTCATCCGCAAACACACAAACCGATTGAATCGTTTGGGCCCATAAATGTTTAATAATATTGATAAAGCATCAGCATTCGTTTTTCCCCACCGGTTACCCTTTTCCCACCCAGCCGGCAACATAATTAAATTAATCGCTCGCTGGTCTGGAAATTGGCCGAACGGTTCACGAGTTGGATTGCTCTTTCGTTCTGCTGCCATGTTTGCCCAGCGCGATAGGTTATGACGGTGGACCTGCGGATTTCAAATGTCTATTTCCTTCACGCACGACGATAGCTCTCTTTTCTCTCTCTCTCTCTCTCTCTCTCTCTCTGTATGTTTTCATTCCATAATAGTCTCCGCTAAGGAAGCAAATGCCTTGCTAATATCGCAAATCTTCTATTAACCTCCCCCAGCTTTATGGCCGAGATCCAGGATCGAGCTTGTAGCTTGCAGCGATCGCGAAGATGGGAGAAGTTTGTGCGAGTTTTCTTGCCCAATTTCCCGCTCCCGTCGGCAAAGGGAGGGGAACCGTTGGGGGGAGGGGTATAATATTCGCCTTATTCTTGCAGTAAAACCGTGTAAAATCAATCTCGATAAATTAGCTACCGTTTTTATCGCAACGGCGGCCGTCCGCCGATCATCCCCGGGAGCTAATCGTCCGCAGCGATCGTGATCGTGGTGCAGCACGCGCCATTCCGCACCGTGGCCTTCCGTTTTGCCATTTTCCGTCCGAGCTAATGGGCAGCAAAAACGATTCCGAGCCGCCACGATTCCCTTTCCCGCACCGAAAAGTTGGTGAGCAAACCGGCATCGAATTACTATTTATTTTCGTTCGCTTGCCTAGTGCACCGATTCTGTTCGCCTGTTCGGCCTGATGTTTGGGCGATTATGTTCGAAATGGAGGCGGTAACGGCTTCTTCCCGCGTGGGGGATCGGTTTGCCAGAAATAATATTGAAAAAAAGTCCAGATCCCAGCGCGATCCGGCGTAGTTGAACGTAGTTGCCGCCACAAAACGAATCAGTAATTGTCGTCCACTCGCTGGGGGTTTGGATGGGGAAAGAGGGGGAAGGGGAGAGCGAAAGCGAATGAAAAATCCACATTTTACGCGCACCGTAAATCATAAACCTGTGGTGGTGCGCAAGGTGCATGAACACACACGCACATCCGTGCTTCTCTCCGGCGAGTGTTTCGAGTGGCCTCAAGCGATTCGCCACCCGCTGGGTTGGTGGGTTCGCAATTTTCCGCCGGCCTCGCCGGATGAAAAATGGGCTTCCCTTTCACGGGTTTCGCAAAACCCGGAACCCGCCAGCGACGGTAAAACGGTGCAATAATACACTCATTATGTAGTGATGTTTATTATTTTGCATACCTCTAAACACACACACACACTCTTACACCTAATTAAGCGACCGGTTGAAGCGATCAAGTGGGGAAATATACACACACTCATCGGGGAGGTGGGAAATAATAAACACCGATTAGAATGTGCGGAGACCCCGACGTGACCGCTAACCGAGTGCATGAAATGGGATTCCTGCCAAATAAGGCCAAAAGGTTCCGGTTCTTCTCCTGTCGTGATGGGTTTTGTTTGACGAAAATCGAATTAAAATTTTTCGATTAATAATTTACCGAAAAGATTTCTTAAAAAAAACAAAAATAAAATCCAACAGAAATGTGATTTGGGATGCTCATTTTTACTTTCCGCGAGCGAATTGAAGCGTAAGAAAGCAAATTAATGTCGACACTTTGACCCGTGTGTTTATGAGGCGAAGCGTTGCCAGTGAGTCAGAAAATTAATTATTTTTTTTAATTTTATTGAGCTACTAAATTTCTTAAAGACTCGATGTCTCAAATAAGCTAATTAAAAACCTTCTGGATGCTATTATCGAGTTCAGTGTATTCTGCTGAACCGATGTATTGTTTTAATGATTACTATCTTTATTTTTAAACGTGTCTTTAGGTCTGCAGATTTTTTTTTTCGTAGTATTTTAGTAATGTTAATATATGAGGTATGGTTATAAATTACCGAACCGTTGGGAACCGTTCTTTTTATTGCAGAACTATATTTAAAACAATTTTTTTAAATTTTAGTGTATTTTTTTTAATCACACCAATTAAAACTCAAGTGACAGTGAGATGAAGTGATTTTTTTAGGTAAATCAATATTTTAAACAATTCACAAATACGGAGGAAGTCAACCCTAAATTAATAATTCATGAGGCTAAGCTTATTTTATTCATCAGTGCATGATCAGCCTGGAACGAGTATGCAGTAGCATAGCACAAGTTTATCAATTTATCGATTTAACTCTATAAGACTCGCGTTCGCTTCCATCGCACCCCACTCCACCCTGTCGAATGAAAATACATGAAGCATTGATCGAAGTTAAACCGTGTCCAAAACAAACAACAAACCAAAACACCCGCTCTCAACGTCAAACGAGCGCTCGTGGGAGCGAAATCGGGCTGAAATCTATAAAATCGGTAAACGATAAATTTTCCCGCACGGCCGTTTGAAAATTGGAAAGTCTTGTCTTGGACTGTAGTGACCAGCAAAGACGGGTGCTTAGGATTTGAAACCGATTCGAGCGAACGTTTCCGAAACGTGTGTCTCTACTCCCGAATGGGTAACACTGATCGCGGTGATTCATAGTGCACGCGGACGGTGCAATGCAACGATCGCTCCCACATCACGGGAGCCCAATTAGTTCACCCGGTTTCGATCGATGGTCTAAAAGGGGCCAGCCAGACTGTTTCCCTATCGCACCGAAGCTGTCGGGCAGAGATTGGGGATGAAAATTTAGTGCAGCGTGTGCGGCAAAGCCGGCTTAGTCGACAAACGGTGCTAGGAAAATGGGCATGAGAAACAGCTGTTTTGCATACGCGGAACTCGCACGGGCACGGGACGGTGCTTAAATCTTACATTATTGAAATGCATGTTTACTGTACGGGGATCAGCTGCGGTATCTTATCGGGCGCTTGCTTTGCTCCGATTTCGCTCGACGTTTGCCGAGTTATCTGACTGATCGCTCAACAAGGGAACATGTTTTGCGATAAGAACCTATCTGCGATTAGCGTTTGAGTGAACGAGAGTGATCTGGGTTTGGTATATTGTTTCATTCCGAGCTGGTGCGAGAAGAGTTCCGTATGGTGGTAGAGGTAATAAGTGACTTTTTTTAAATATAAAGCAATTTTTGACGATTTTTTTTCCAACATAAAATCAAAAACATTATGAGGTATTTTTATAAAAACCAAAGCTAGGAAATTTCTGTATGAAAACTCAGGAAACACTGTGTTCTGTTTGTATTTCCAGTGTTGAGAAAGATTTGTTGATATGCTATGTTGGTATTCTAAAGGCCTTAAGCAGACCGTACCTTGCTTTTGATCAATACGACACTAAAGCCAACACACTTCCCTTTCGAAATATCCTTTATTTCATTCCTAATACAATTAAAATTTAAAGAATCTTACTTCTACAGAATGCTAAACCTAAAAATCCCTAACCTACTCTTCTCATAAACAACTCATAAATCACGTAACGCTGTCTTTGCAGTACAGCGCCATCTTTTGTGCAGTAGCGCGACTAAAATATATATTAATTAAAAAAATCTCAAGAAAACAAATTTTGCAAAATAAAACAAAAATTATTTTTGAAAAAAAGTATAAAATTTTATATAAAACTGTACATATTAATATCTGTAATTGGCATTTATATAGACGAGATGCGTGTATTCACAGTAAAGAAAAAAAAATACGCTGAGCATCTGCCCCGCGCATGCAAATCGACGGTTAATAATGAAACGCAACTGTGCTTAATTATTCATTAACACCTTCCCCTGATGAACCGTTAAATAGCGCTTAGCTAGTGCGTAAACGGTGGGCGGGATTCGGCTGCCAGGTTCGGCTGCGGAGGAGGAAGAGGATTTTTTTCCAAATTTATTTCCCTCTTTGCAAACGATTAATCGAGTGCCCATTTTGTTGTTTCCGCCGTTCCGTCGCGGCGTTTGGAGGGGCGGGATTTTTTTCTTTCCACCAACCCACCCAATTAGGCATCCATCTATTTAATCGTTTCAACGCCTGTTAATGGTAATCCAGCGCGGAGTAATATTCATTAGGTGGGTGTGTGCGTGTGTGCTTTGTTGTTGTTGCTTTATAAAGAAAGGAAAAAATGTGTCGATAGGTCAGGCTGCTAAATTGGCATCAGCAATTGCGTAATAAATATAATCTTTAATGCGATTAAGGCAATAACGGATGGTGGGCTCAGGTGAATGATCTTCCTGCTAGGTATCGCTGAAGTTGTCAGGACATGTGAGCATCCTAACATGAAATATCAATCAGTGTTAGTGACGTCCCGTATCTGAACGAAAACGAACGAAAGATGGATGGCCATGTTGGAACGGTTGGTGACCGGCACGGGTCGATTAATTCAAAGTTATCGCAAGATTTATCACTTAATGGAAGCCTGCTTGTGTCGATCATATTTGTGCAGGCAATGTGTCAGTGCCACCCGAAAGCACATGTATTCGGAAGATGATCATTTCGCACAAACCCATATCATCGTCGTCGTCGTTAGTCGTAAAAATCCAATTACGGCCAAGACGGAGGGCTCTCTCCTTCTTTCGTCTGCCATTTTTAGGCTCCTTTTGTGGAGGTGCCAACAGAAGAAACTTCACTCCATACGAGGCGTACGACGACAGGTGGTTTCGATGCGTCCAACGCGACCCATAGCTTAGGTAATTTTACGATCTTTTATTCAGCAAAACATCTTTCACCTCCAGCGATTGCGGTCGTTGCGGGACACGGAATGTTATCCCTTAACACGTTCCCCATTTGCGATGAGCTACCTCCGTTCTCGTCTTCGTCCCCGTCTGCTGCCACCATCAACACCATATTGCTTAGGATAGGCCTTTGGGTTTGGGTCTAAAACCCACCCTCCGTCGGGGTCCGGCGGGTTGGCTGCGCGTTGAAAGCACGAAACTCATCAGCGATTCCGATGTCAATGGTGGTAAATTATTGAATATGAATTATTGATAAGCGATCGGCTGATCGATCGTCGCCGGTGGTTTCGACGCGCTGTTGTGATTCGCTGTTGTCATGGGTGTGCTTACCGCCGGGCCTTTTGCCCCTTCGTCTTCGGGGGATAGTTTTTTTTTCAAATCTTCCTGCATTATGCCATGGGATTGTGAAGAGGTTTGGATGTGTTATTTCGTGACATGATACGATTGTAATGGAGACAGAGGTGTCGAAGTTGCTGCCGATGACATTGACAAGGTAATTAAATTTAAACGTATTTTAAGAGTTGACCTCATACATTAGGCGATTTTCACGAACATTTAATTAACATGAATTAACAATCGTTTGTTTAATAAAACTTGAGACAATTTTTTATTTTGTTAAGGAAAATCCTCCACAAGTGGCCAATGCACACTTCGTTATTTGGCCCTTCTAGAATACTATCAGTCCAGATAACTTTTGTTTACGCTAGAATCTCTTCAAGACAGAACGAAAGACAATTTGCAGTGTATTTTTACAAAAAAATTACATCGATATTACTAATTTTTCATTATATGAATAATTTACCTGCAGGCTATTTGTAGAATTCGTGTTGTGATAGGATTTCATATTCATTCGTGTTCATAAATCGACTGAATTTGGATACAATGATGCTGTAACTGAAATGATAACAACGTATGAATTTATAATCAATGTGTTCGATTTTAATACATCGTGAAATTCTATCAGGATCTTGATATTCATTTAACTATTATGGATTGCGTTGCTACGTTATTGAGGGTTCTTGCATCTCTTGTATAGGCCAAGATAGACAAGATAATAATTAAAAAAAAAATTTAAATTAAATGAAAGAAAAGAAAATAGAAAAAGATATTAAAATAAACTAACAGTGTTTAAAAATACTTACTAGCTGCTGTTGCATGGTTATAAAAACATTTTTGAAAATATGAATTTTAAGATTTTGTTGCGTTGTTTCAAAATGATTGAGCATTCTTTTCAAAAATTTAAAATGATTAACCTTTCCTACCGTTCCTACATTTCTCGTAGCAGTAGATATTGAGCAGAGGATCACATCGCTTATTAATACAAATTAAATCCGAACCTATCAATTCAATGTTGCGGTGTAATTTTTCATACACAAAAACCCTCCGTGTACAGCGTGATTCTTATCCCGGTGGATCTCATTTGTAAGGCGTTTAAGGACGAGCATAAAATGGTTTATAATCGCCCATACGGCTCCCGCACGTACGTTTCGCAGGCGCACACAGGCGTAGAGAGCGAGAGAGAGAGAGAGAGAGAGAGAGAGAGAGAGAGAGAGAGAGAGAGAGAGAGAGAGAGCAGCAGCATCAAGCGCTCGAGCCAAGAGTGATCACTGGAAACCATCTTCAACGCGGGTGCAACGCGGATTATGGACGGCTTGGTGCCCGCGCCCGCCCGATCTGCACCATTATTATTCATTATTTCGGTTTGCGCTCCCATATCCATCAAATTAAATCGGACCGGCGTGCGCTGCGGTGCTGCTGCACCCACAAACTGCATCACCACCGCCGACGTCAGCGAGGCGGTAATTTATTGCATTCTTATTAAAAAATCATTTACCACGATTTGATGGATAGGATGGTGCGCGGGTGTCGCGCGCGTGAAACTGCATTGCGCCCCTTTGCAATGCGCATCGGACGCGTTTGTCGATGGGCCGCGCATGCGCAGTTCAGGGTGGCCGGAACGAGCAGTTCCTTTGTCCGTACCGGTGGGTGATCTCAATCGCAGCGATGCTACAGACGAAGGTTGGCATAATTTATTTCTCGGTTGAAGATTGAGACTCCCTTCCTGCAGGTGGAGGGTGGGGAGCGATGAGTCACCTGATGGTAAGATTCAAGGGTGGCGCTAGATGTTCTCGATGGGGTTTTAAGTCACGATGGAGTTGGATGAGAACGAGTTTCAGTTATCGTAGTTGGCTGTGAAGCATGAGAAATACTGGAAGATAGATTGAGACAGTATTTATAATGCCAAGTATGCAATAAAAATTCACATTAATTTATAAAAAAAACATATGGATTAAAAAATACGAGAGGTTTTTTATTGACTGTCTCAACAAAATAGCAATGAAAATTAATACCGTAAAAAACCGTACCCGTTACCAAACGAGTCCTATTTTTAGATTCAGCCATGTTCCACCTTTCCGAAAATGATTTATTCCCACACAATTCCCTCTTATCTGTACACCTGTTTCACCACCTGTCTCTCGGTGTTGCTCACAAAAAAAAGACTATTCATTTCAAACGCGCGATCTTAAATTTAGGTCTCGGCCAAAATGTCAAAACAACGCAACGTTTATGTGTTTGCGCTGCACTTTACTACCACCTCGGGGGGAACTATCCACAGGAAGCGTTTTATTAAACGAGATGGGTCCGGGTTGATAAAAAAAGCAACGAACAAAAAACAAAAATTGTTGCGAAATGTTGCAATAAAACAACACTCGTAAATCTCGTTTGCACAAAACTTGCTGGACCGTTCGTTCGCCGGTTCTCACACGGCGGAAGTGGGTAACGCAAATAAACGAATAGCTAAAGCTGCATTTTGCGCCAAATGGCATTCGCTAAATCATGGCTGGCGTTGTGGTCTGCCCGCGCGCCCGTTGATAAGCTCGTCGGCGGTAATAAAGCGAAACATGAATTTTACCTTCCGCGATAGCGATCGCGGCAAACAAAACTGCGGGCCGAAGCAACCGGACCGGCAAACCGCGAGTAAATAAACCCCGAAAATTAAGCCACCGTAAAACTAATGACGAATGCATGGCACTTAAACGCCCGTGGGTTTTTGCATTTTTCGTTCGGCTGGTCGTTGGCCGTCCGCAGATAAAAGGCTCGCTGCCATAAAACAGTTGCCCGTTTGCAATCCCGTTTGCCCTTGCGCGGCACATAATTTACGATCGTGTGTGAACTCCGGGGGCGCTCCCTCCCCCCCTGAGGGGATGAGCGTTTTTCGTTAGTGGGACAAATCTCACCGGTTAAATCTTGTATACACGAACGAAAAACGAAAAAAAAAAACGTTCAAAAGCATCGTCCGTTTTCTCTAACGCTGCGAGCGTGTGATCGCGTGCGATGGGCAGGATAAGAGAGCGATCCTCGCGCTCACTGGCTTTCATACCGGAAGTTATCGGTCCTCTTTTCTGCGTGGCGAACGCTTAACGATCCCACCCACACGGCTGTCGCTCCTGTCAGGCTTTATGATGGTGAAAATGTTTTTTTTTTCCTGTTGCAGATCGTCGTTTCAAAAACGTCCGAACGTAGATGCAATCGGGAAGCCTCATAAAACGCAAAATGGCACATGGGGTGATGCACAACGGGGTGACCGTATGACTTAAAGGGTGTTAGAAGGTGAGGGGGAAGGGGTGTAGGAGGGGAGAAAACGGGTAACTCCAGAAGTGTGACTACTTCGCGGGTGGCACAAGCTGGTACGCGTGTTTTGCTTGGACAGCGTGTCATGTCCAGCGGTCATATTGTAGATCCAAACCATGTTCGTCCGAGCCATGTTTGTCATTTTGTTGGGCTAGAAAATGTGCAGGGTTGCTGCGAATGACTTGTTTATCGTTCGACATGGTTAATTAATTGTTTAGTTTATTGTATTTTTTATTTTATAGCTACATATTTTTTTTTTAACCTCTATATATCTTGGAACATGCGGTTAATCCTCACCGGAAAAATATGTTTCATTTGTTTATGTTGCTTAGGGATAGGACTCTGGCTCCCACGAGCTATTCGATAGAGTTGAATCTGTCCTGAAATCATGATGAAATGACGCTCCCAAGTTTTAAGATTGCTTACCACAGCATGAAAGATTTTGTATGTATAAATGTAAAAAAGTGTAAAGAAAAAGCATAGTAATAGAAGTAATCATAGCATAGAAGTAATAAAACATCATTTTTCTGTGAATAATTCAATAACCGTGGTGATTGGAGTGCATAGGAGTGGCAAATAAAGTTTTTGTAATAAGCGTGTAAATTACAAAAAAAAAAGAAGAATGTAGACGAGAATTTTGGGAATGTTTATTTTTGTGCGAATAATTTTGCTATGAATTTACAATTTAAATAATTATGTTCGTGAAATTTGATCAATATAAATTAATCAACTTCTACCAAGTTAATACTCATTCAGAAGAACTGTTTGGTCGTTTTGTTTTAAATTATAACGAAACAAAAAAAAAATTGTACCCAAATTGAAATCAGCGATCATCATGAAACATGAAGAGCTGAAATTGGTACAGATTATTGAAAGATCCTATTCCCAAGGAACCCTATGGAATGTGGATCGCAGACTTCCGATCGACCCGAAATTTATCCCTAGATCAGTCCCCTAAAATTATCTTTCTCTTACTAGAATCCTAGAATTCCGAAGTTTTCCGGCAAACCCTGCATCGAAACAATTCCCTCCCGGCTAGGTGAACTTTGTTGCGCAGACGGGCGACTAGCCGTTTTTATGGGTTTTTGATTAATACCGTACGTGTCGCGGAACATGGCGTGTTCGTGTCCGGTGAACTCCGGATGGTTCGTGTACGGCATCACCGTCGTCAACCACGCGAGCGTCTCCGGCAGGGATCTCCATGTTCATCCTGCCAAACACTCATCATGAGCGTTTTTTTTCACCCTCTCTCTCTCTGTTAGACCGGATGATCAGGTTTAATTTGATTGTTCGTGGCACCGGTCGGCAGATCGGCGACCTGTTCCATCTGGCCGGTGAAGTTACGGGTATTCAATTAACCACTTTGACGGCTTTTACCCGTGCGAGCTACCCGGCCGGGTGTTACATACTACACCGCACACGCTAATCTCCGGTCGGAGGACTAAACGGTTTGCACCGGCCGCACTGCCTAATGGAGTGCGATCGTTAAGTTTTCGATAAGAAGACTTTGTTGCGGCAAGTTGCTGTTGCGCACTATTTGGAGCATGAGCCAGGCTGAGGAGGAGGTGGAGGAGCAGGAGGAGGATGCATTTAGATTTGATTTTTGCAAATGCGACTAAAAAGGGCAACACGGTCCACGGGCAGCTTCCGAGTCGGAGTGTGCGGAGGGTAAAGATTGATTACCATGCAATTACTGCACTCGGATGTGGGTTGTTGCTAAGCTTGCGCCTGCGGCAGAGGTTTTTCAGAACCATCGGTGACCGCTCACCGAGTCCGCCAACCGAATAGGCTTCCTTTTATGAGTGTGTGTGTGTGTGTTTTTATGGCATTCGTGGCATTTTTTTTTCTTCACATTTTGATGCCGTTGTCGACTTCGTCACTATGGCCGCATTTGCCCGATGTCGGTGCAACAATGTTGCAAATGCGAGGAAGCGAGGCCATCCGTAATGAGAGCCAGAATCAGAGCGGGACTCGGTGCGCACGAAAACGCACGCAGCACGAGCAAAAGACAAAAGCCAAAGCCAAAACCTCACAGGAACCCCCGGAACACCACGCTGCCGCTTGATTGATGTCAGAAGTGCGTGATGCGGTTTGGCGGGAGAATACGTTAATCGCTTCCAGCATCGTTCGGTGGGGGAGAAGGTGGGAAAACGAAATTCCCCATCGAACTGGAAGCTGCCGGCCGGTTCCTTCCCCAGCGCTGGCGGGTAAGATGATTATAATTAGAGAAATTATCTTCCCCCGCCAGCCACCGTCCCGCTAGCAGCGAAACCCCGCGGGAAAAGACACACGCCGCGCAAGGACACCTTTCAACTCCAGCTCTTACCTGCCTCACGTAAGCTGCCCGTCACGAAATCGGTACAATGTGCGTGTGTGTTTGTGTGTGTGTGTGGGGAAAAGGGGAGCATTTGTAGCACGGGTAAATATTTATACTCCTACCGAGTGGGCCGTTTTGCGTTCAATTGAGTGCTGAGTGTGGGTCGAATCCGACCCGATCCCGGCAAACATGACGAGATGGAGACACGTTTGCGCTGATAAAGCTACAAATTATAAGGTGCCACGGATCGATCGAAAGGGGGCTTACATTTTATTACAATGATCGCTTCGCGCGGTTTTTGCATGATCCATGATGCGTGCCGGTTGAGGAATAAATTGATATTGAAAGATTGTTTTATTTATCTCTTGTTTTCCTTCATAAGACACAGCAGTTGATCACGAGCGCTTGGAGAGGGGCTTTTGTTTTGGGTTCCCGAAGCGATGGCCTTAGCTGGTATATTTTTGGTGAAAGAGGAACGTTTAAAGACAGATATACATTCTATAAAAAATAATAAGTATTTTGTTTCTTCTGACGGTTTTAGATATTGGAATAATTTGATTATTTATTGATTTTGAATTAAGTGTTTTTTTTATTTTTCGGAACCCGCTGAAATTTTGGCAGAGACAAGCAAGCATTGTTTATAAAATATTGATATGGAATCAGCAAACAATTGACACGATTGCGAAATTTCTACAGAAAAACCATCCTTCAGCTTTGCAAAAAACACAGCTTTGTTTTTCGATAGGATGGAGAGTTTTTTTTAATTTAATTTATATGTAGATGAATAGAAATGATTTTAATTTAATTAATAACTTATTCTTCTGGACTTCAATATGAAAGCAATAATACAGACAAATTCGGACATGTTCTCCTCATAGTTGAAATAATATAAATTCATTTTAAATTCATGTTTCAATTTTTGTTGAAAGTGTGTTATTCAAAATAATTCCCTGTGACAATAAAAACTTCGAAATTGAACAATTGTCCAACGAAATTATCCAACAAACAGCATAATCACATTTCTTTTCGCCTGGACATTGCGAACAGAAGCGGCGAAGACAGTGCATGTCTGCTTCAGCAATCCATCCCCAACGCTAGTTCCTGCTCTCATCCCTCGTCATCCAAAGACAAAGCTTCCATCAAATCGATCCCACTGTCTGCAAACCATTCCATGTGTTTGCCATTTCCCAATGCTATCCTTTCTCCGCTTGCGTGCGCCATCCCCTTGAATGGAAAACTTCACTTCGTTTGCATCAGTGAGCAACCGACGACGGTTGCGACCCAATCGTCGATCACCTAATGGCCACCATTTACGGCCTTTCCATGCCCCGGTACACAAACCAATGGAGGTGGCGCCCGTCAGCAATGGCCCCCAGCACGGTTCGCTCTTTGCATGAACTCATTAATGCAGAAATGCTAACTATGCGCCAGTGCGCTCATACGGGAGCAACCGCTACACGGTACCGTCTAGCTTCCGCTCTGATTGGTGGCACGGAATCGGAAATAAGAAAACAAAACAAAAAAAAAACTCCCGCGATTGGGGGAAGGTGGGAGCGTATGTTTTCAGCGCTGGGAGGAAACGTTTGCAAGTTTGCCAGTCTGCCCACCCCGAGGGAAGGTAATTTAATTCTAAAAGTTTTGTGCGTTGAGAAGTTTCCCTGCCACCGGTCACCGGTTTCGGTTGCTTCCTTTCGACGACGACGTATCAAATTTATTTTTCAACAAACTGTCTGTATTGTGTTTGGTTGGGCGCGCCAGACCAGCCTGGCATCTGAAGAGCCACACAGGCCACATCGGAAATCGAATCGAAAGAAGTCGAAAAACAGCCAACAATTCCGTCGAATTTACTGCCTGGCGCTTCAACCCTTCCACCCCTGGTCGCCGCCCGTGACAGTTTGATATATTTGTGGATCGTGACGATACGAAACGGTAGCCCCTGAGAATGACAGAAAAATCGTTAGAAGCAGTTAATAACTGCAAAACGACAGGACATGGCTTCGCCAAACGAAAACCGAAGAGTGGAAAACAAAACCGAGCGCACGCGAAAAAGCAAATCGGAAAAGGATCAAACGTGCGAGCAGACCAAAAGACCCGGCCGCTGGAAAGGACACGTCTCCGAAACGTGCGCAAATGCAGCACGCTAATCTGCGACGCGAGACAAAACTGCACACCGATCGATCAGCCCAATCTGGTCGGGAGTGATAAAGTGGACAAACTGTCATAAATGACAAGTGCACACGGTGATGAGCCGCCGTCCCGGCGTCTCACGAGCGCACGATTTATGGCAGCCGGATGGAAGCCGTCGGATTCAAATTGGCCAGCGGGGAGTAGGAAAAAGATGGGAAAAGGGCAAAGAAACCACGCCCTGCCGCTCGGCAGGATCGGCCCTCGTACGGTGCGGGGTTTATTTGGTGGGGCCCCCGGAGGGGATGCGTTTGCTCATTTGTTTTAGCGTTGTGGCTTTTTTCTTCTGGCTTTGTTAAATCTTATTGCAGAATTGTGGAAGCAATAAATTTTGAGCGAGTGGGAAAGGACAGCTGAAAACGCAAAAAAGCAAAGAAAAAGCGAAATCACCAACCCCACAGGAGAGCGATTTGTACGCGGGCTCCTTTTTTGACGGCTGATTGATTTGGTGCGAATGGAGATTTCAATCACTGGACAAGCGAGGAACCCTTGGTTTGCGTTGTGTTTTTTCACTCTTCGCACTCTTCATCAACTGTTTTTATTTTAGTATTGCTTTTTAATAAGACAACGAGTGTGTTTTTTTGTTCAGTTAATGTGTTGTTTTCATGCAATCAATTCCGACGGGTCGCCCGGTTTTGGTGCTGCGTGGTAGAGCGAGAATCAAGATTTTTTTTCCTATGGTGTTTGCATTTTCCGCTACTCATAGCTTCATAGACGGCTATGGCAGGTTTTTCCGCGCTTTTTCTTGCACTCTTATATCCACGGAAACCCTCTCACCCCCAGGGAATACGCGAACGGGATGCCAATCACGGTTGAGGATAGTTCAGTTTGAGTTGTTTGTTTGTTTTTTTTTGCTGTTTCGTCTTCCTCCGGCGAAGGATAGCTATGGGAAGGTTGTTTCCTTTCCCAGCCATCCCCACGGGACACGGATACGGTCACGTCGGTTTCGTTGGCCGCACAACCATGAAATAGGGTACATTTCAGAGAAAAATAAACACAACCGCACTATCGATAAAGGAAGTGGTGCGCGATCGACGATCTGTAGGCATGAATGAAGGAAAAATGCACCCGGCGCGTAACGCTACCGATCGGATCCGCATGCCGTATCGGAAATTGCGGAGATTGCACAGCAAACCGGGCCCGACCGTATCTAGCATTCTATTTCGCGTAGCTGGCCGCATTCCCTTCGGCTTCGACAATCCGGTATGCAATTCGGTACGTGCACTTTCACATACTCGTCAACGCATAAACCCTGTTTGGAAAGGCAAAAACAGAAAACCTTCTCCCGCGTCGGTATGGTTCGGTGATGCGGGCAACCAACAACAACAGCCACACCGGCATTGCAAGTGCATGTTTGTGCGATCGATGCATGTGTTTGTGTTTCTGTGTGGTGTAAGTGTGACTGAGATTGTCCACTCGTGATGATCCACTCGAGGACCTCTCGGCGAACGGATTGGTGAACAAAAAACGCGACCACGTACAGTGACAGGCGGAACGGTTAGCGCGTGTGTTGAAATGCAGTATTACAGTAGCATAAAGCCATCTTGCCAGGGCATCAGATAAAAGTTAGAGAAATTCCTGAATATGGCTGAGACATGCTGCGAAACATGCGTGGAACAGGGTCCAAAATTTATGCGAACGTTTTGCTGTGCTCGATTAGATAAACGGCCGATTACGTGATGGATATTGTTCGAGTTTTCCGTCGTAATTGCATAGAAAGCGGGTTGGCTGATGGTTGCAATACGTTTGTAAAATCATGAGCAATTAGCATAAAATGGGAAAGGATTAAATGCAGTGAAACAGTAAACAGACTAATTAATACAAGTATATATAAATGAAGAAAATAACCGAATAAACTTTGCACAGCATTTTTGTGATATTTTGTAGTAAAGCAGTTATACAATTTAATTGTAAATTTCGTTTAATTTTATTTTTAGTACTTTCTGGTCACATATGTTGGTATTAGTTCTCCTATAATGCAGACATGATCTTGTTTCAGCCACGTAGGGAAACATGATTATTAAAAAGAAATATAATTACAGTTAGTGGATTTTCGTACACTTACAACTATTTTATTATTTATTTCAACACTTTCGGCTGAAACGATCACTTGCATCACAATGCAAAATGCGTGTGTTATTTAAAATAAATTCAATTGAAGATTAACAACCTAAGATAATGCAATGCAAAAATATGAAACGATAGTTCTATTTTCTCATCAGATTCCTTTCTTACGATACAGACAAAATACATATCTTTCTCCACTAAACGATCGTTTGAATGTTATCTCCAAACGACATGCTTTAGCAAATTAGATCACACGCCTTAATCACCGACAAACAGATCGCATAAATACGTTCATGCTTCGTTCCGGATGATTCCCCGGCGTAAATCATCCATTTACCCCGAAAAGATCGAAATCACTGTACGAGCCGGCCGTTCCAATTAACTCGATTTACCTTCAGCCCGGTTGCGCTGCAGACAGACTGCAGACTGCGATTTGGCGCGCGACTTGTTGGCAGATCGAAACAATTGGCATCGGTGTTGCGGCAGCAGCACCAGAAGGAGCGAACGGAATCGACTGGAATTGGAAATTAATTTGCCACTGTCATGACAATGTCAGCCAATCTCGCGGCTGCTTGGTGGTACTAGCAAGCTCGAGCTCGACTCGGCTGGCTCGGCTTGGGGGACAGCCGCAGCAACGCCCGTGGGTTAACACCCGGTCACCCCGGTGGGTATGTTTGAGCGAAAAAAAAAAAACGGTGAGGGAAAAAAATAAAGAGAACTCGAAATCGAACCCACCGTCGATCGGCAACAAAACTAGACCCACCACAATTGCCTTTCTCTTCGCCGGTGGGTGCACCAGTGCAGTCGCATTGCATCCCCCTAATGCACTAAACCACCCTTCTCCTGTTCCCCCCCTCCCCCCCTAAAGTCACCTCTACCAATTGGACACGAGCACGTCAATTACTGCCAGCCGTTTGAATATTTGAGCGTGTGCAGTTTATTTCCAGTCGGGTCATTTTTTTGTGTGTGTTATTATTTCATCGTCGTCTTTCCTATTGTGTGCGCATGTGTGAGATCGCGCACACATGGGAGTAGTGGAGGAAGGGTTGGTGCCGGGGTCCTGTTTTCCAATCCTAAGAACTGCCACAGGCAGTGGGTATGCCTGGTTGCCGCCTGTTCGCCTGCCAGGCGAGGTAGGATTAATCTACGTGCCATAAATAAGAATTGTGCTTCTATTTTCTATTCCCCGATCGGTTTGGTCGATCGGGCAGCCGGGTGGGCAGGCGGGTGGGTGTCACATTGTGATGCACACGGGGTACCGGTTCTGCTGCACCGAACAGGGTGACCGGCACACCCACCACCCCCGTTCGGGAGGTTCAGCTAGATTCGGCTAGATTCTAGTTGCGCCGTGAGCAATTTGTGATGCGACGATCGTCGCTCGCATCGGCCGTGCATCGGTGCATCCGGCATGCGCAACGGTGCATCGGGCGTGAAGAATGCAACCCCTGCGAGCGTCCACTCGCAAGGTGTATGCCTAATGAAGTAATAATCGATTGTCAATCCGACTGGGAACCCAACCGCGCCGGTGAGCTGCTTGCGTTGAAAGCTTAAAGATGCACCTTTGTTTTCCGAGCGCGCACGGCTTCGTAAGCTTCAATCACCCACTCGCCCATCTTATCGGCGGGTGTTTCGCACCTTAGAAAACGCGCCACAAACACACACACACGCCTTAAACGTGCTGCCGCCTGTTCGTCGCGCGGGTAGAAAGGAAACGGGTTGGCACAAGCTAACGAACTACCAGCGCTGGCGAATGTCAACGCGGTGTTCTGGCGTATTATAATCAGCCTATGATTAATGGTGCCACTGGCGACACCGACCGATTGCGGGCGTGCGCCGCGACAATGTTGCTCCCCACGCCCGTGAGGAGGTGCGGTTCGGCCACTTTCTGACGCTCGCGAAGAATTGACGCGGTGTGGTGGCGTTTGCTGCATCGTAGGCTCATGTAGATGTTTTGTGTTTTCATCGATTTGCGCTTTTGTGGCGTAACACGAAATCGATCGATTCTAGCAAACCGTCCTGAGTGTCTTTTTGATCAAGCCAACCAAAAGAATTTGTGTCGCAGCATGCTGCTTGTGAAAGGAATTGTTTGATTATCTACGGGCTTAATAATCCTCTTCATAGGGAGAATTGTTGATCGGCGTTCCGAGAGGTAATTGATTTAATTGCTTAATTGAGTTTCAAGAATTGCTGTGTTTTGATTTATCTTTCAATTGTTCTTATTGCGATGCAAATTTTGTTATTGAGTATAAGTATGATGACTTTTGAAGAAACTGATTCAGATTGGTTTTAAAGACAGATGGTTTCATTTTTAGATTGATTTGAGTATCATTTATATTTGTTCGTTAGTTTTTGAAAGTTGCGATGAGATGCAGAGTAATAACTTTTCTTTCGAGTTACTTCTACTATGTAATAAAAAATAAATACTACAATAGTCATTGGAAACTATCTACAAAAATTGATAAATCATTTGTTGAATATTACTAATAGAAGATTGAATAGATCATTTGACAATTATAATTATTCAAAGATTCATAAATCTTAGGGGTTTGTAAAAAATGGCTTTAATCAGAATCGTTATTTCCTCCAAAGTAATTATTCTTAAAATGATTAGAATGCTACGATGAGCTGTGTCTTGACACTATAAAAACCAAATCGTCTTTTATAAGGTCTTCAAAATACTTTTTTTATATTTTCGTTAGCAGCTTCGAAGCGAAAAAATTGTGAAAAAGTTTTTGAGAACGGAAAGAAAGGTAATGTACCGAAGGTGGTAATTTTTGCTGTAACTTTTTCTTCTCAATTTTCAAGGTTCACGTACGGATCTCTTATAAAGATGTTATATAATTATTTTGACAGTTACATTTTTCAATTAAAACCAAGAATCTGAGTTAGAACATAAAAAAACTTATTATTTATTTTTAACCCAAGTGAACAGAAGCAATAAGATCACCTGTGTTATCATTCCATAACCGGTATTTTATGTAAATTGAAAGAGAAACAACATTAAAGGAACACTATCACATATATCCACAAACGGTCATATAAACGCAAACGGTCCAAAACCATTGCCCATTCAAAACACGACTCGGCGTTATGTGGAGAGCTCGGAAATAAACATAACTACCACAACACAACATAATACCGTCTGCAACTAAAACAAAAAAAACATAATTCACAGCCCGAAACAAAAAGTTTATAATAAAGTAATTAAAGAAAATGAGATGGAACTCCGCTTCACCACTATCGCACGCACGTCTCCTGTGGGACGATCGAAATAATTTACCTTTAGCCATTATTTGATTTCTAGCTGGACGGGAAGGGACGGTGGGCGGCAGGCCGAGCGTGGTGGAGGTGAATATTTCAAAATCTAACCCCGAGCGCGCTATCTTCTTACGGACGTCGTCGTCGTCGGTCGTAACATTAAATCAAGCACGTCACTGTCCAGCGGCTGATGTGTGTGTGAGTGTGAGTGAAAAGGGGAAGGGAACCGGGTTGCACAGCAATCGAAACCCGAAGCGATAGAGGAACACTATTCGTCGGTTCGTTGACTTCGGTCCCTGTTCTCGCGCGGGACAGGGGAAGGTTCGTGGAGGTGATGGTGCAGAATCTATGGCGCAGGTGAAATCGTAAATTCGTCTGTCCAGCTCGCCAGTTTTCCCTCCAATGGCCCCATAATCGTTACAGTTTATGCTGTTTTTTTGGTCTCCTTCTTCTGTTGTTGCTGGTTTCGGGGTACCTTAAGCTTCTATGCGCGCGGGCTGGTGTTGAGAGCGGAGTGGTAAAGGGCTCGCTAGGCGCGAAGGGAAGGGCTTGCTTTTATTTTTCCAAGCGTCCCGCAACATTGTTGCAAAGCCCGCAAAAGGGTCCGGCCCGGCCGGACATGCCCGTTTATGCACCGTTCACGTGTCCGCGCGCCCTCCATCAACAGGTCCAGCCCACCCCAACGGGTTTCTGCTACCCCCGAGCAGATGGTGGGGTGGTAATTAACGAAATCAAAAATGTAGAACAATCGTCCAATAAATCGGCGACCGAATTGCCGCGCTGCCTAGCGAGCCGTTCGAAATGAGCCAAACATACAAGACACCGGGCGGGTGGACGTGATGCGTGAACATCGGTCCATAGATTGCCCGCGTAGAGCAGCGGATTTTCCACCTGACCGCGAGGGGTGTTTCGGGGGATGGGACGGAACGCTCGTTCAATAGCGACTAATTGCGGAATGACGCGCTCGGTTTGGTCCGTTGAAAGGTTTGCAATGGGAAGGATTGGAGAAGGCTTATCTAGAAGCGTTTTCTTTCCTCCCCCTCACCGCAGGTCCGCAGGTGCCTCCCGAATCCGGTGCCGTGGCGTTGGGTGACTGAATAAGTTATTAGCGCGATTAGCACCGAATGGTCCATTTATTCGCCGAAATATCGTCTCGCGCTGACGGGAATGGGGCGAGATACGGAAAAAATAAAATAAAATGAACTGTCCGGCTAAGCAATCCCTAGTTGGGGATCGCGTTCTTACCAGCACACACGTGTGCAGCGAGTGAGCCGGTCGCTTGTTCGGAGATACGATCGTTCGGCAAGAAATTCCAGACACCTCGCTCGGGAAAGGAGACACTGGGCTCGCACGGTTAACACGCTGGTTCCCGCGTGCCGCAAACGGGCTTCGGTGTTGTTCTTATGATCGAAGCCCACCGATAAGCCCTCACCGATAGGGGGCGACATGACCGTGTGTTTAGGTGGTTTTGCATAAAAAGCAAATTTGCCCAGCACCCGAACCGACGCGGGGGTGATAGGTCGAAAACGCGGAATAAAGTCATATGGGGGTCGTTGTCGCGCCCGTTGAGAAGTAATAAATTCGAGCAATTTATGTTGCCCCGAAGGCTAGGCGGGCTTGGATCTGGGCTTGGATTCAAATTAGACAGGATTTGTGAGATGCTTATAAAAATAAGAAACGAGAGACGTGTTACTGTTGTTGAGATATTTCTTACGGAAAAGGCAACCGCGGTCTTAAACGTTAAAGAATAGATTCCTTTTCTAAAAACTTAAAGCCTTATCAGATTTGAATGTATGGTAGACATGGTGTGATTTAAAAATGTAAATACACATCGATAAAGTTCATGACAACTAGAAGACAACAGATGTTTATCGTAAGATAGAAATCTTACTAAATTTTGAACTAAAATATTCACAAAAATTGAACGTGCAAAACCTTATCCTCCTTATGTGGAAAACCTTAAAACAAGTAAAGTGATTTTAAAATCTAGTTTTTAAATTGCTTATCTTTTCAACTTTGACTGAAGAAAGGGATTTGATTGGAGGCTTTTATCAACCGATGTATGATGTACTACGTTATCCTTTTTAGAGAATAGAAATATGGAGTTTTCTCGCAATTTTTGCGTTGCTAATGTGAGAGTTTATTCTTGAATGTTACATTGAGAAGATGAAGGTAATCGAAGGAAAATCATATCGAAAATCAAATAAAATTTGATACCGGACTTTTTCAATTTCAAACGCATGGAAAGTGCATTTTTAAAACAGGACATTGTTTGAAAATTGCGATGAATAAAATTTTTACACCATGAAAAATAACACTCATAGCAAACCACATATTTTGCAAAGAAAAATCAATTCGATGTGCTCGGTGGGTTAAATATTTTGGTACATTCTTGTGCAATAGCCATTAATCATATTTGAATTTTTATTTTGTCCCTAGAATAGGGTATTTTGTCCCTAGCAAACATATTAGTTCTTTTTAATTAAAAATTTATTTTGCCAAAATATGCAGCTCTTTCAAACAGCCAATTTTTTCGTAAACTTTATTGGTTTATTTAATATGTTTGGTTTCTTCGTAAACTTTTATAGTAAATAAGTAATTCCAACATGTGATGTGCTGCTAGACACGCTTACTATGACTGCAAAAATTGGGTTACTAAAATTTGAAGATCTCATCACCTACCCTCAACACACCTGGCTCCCACGTCGTTGACCCTTCAGCTACCCAATTATCCTCAGATTCTCGTTACCGAAACTCCCTGGCGCGCCTTTCGACCCACTTCACGATTCCTCTTACCATAAACATCACGCTTAACTATAAATGTCTTCCTCATAAAGTCGCTTATTTATGCCGCTGACCAGCCGCAAACGTGGCCGCTGCCACGAACACTACCCTCCATCGCCGCGGTGATGGAGGATGGGCTCCACGCCTTTCGCTGTCGCCTTTAATCGTCCCCAATAAATCGCAAAATTGACTGTCCTTTTTCGGTGGATGGGTGCGGTGCGGTGGGAGGCGTGTTTGTAGAAGAAAGTGCAGGGCTGGCTGCTCGCCTTTTTCCGCCTTTTTGCTGATGCCGCACGGGACGCCCGTGCCCGAGGATCCCATTCCCCATGCGAGGCTATCTAAACCGTTTTCGCGTAGACAAGATACCATTTGGAAAGCGAACCGAGCACAAGGCAAGACCCCGATACAGTGACGCGGCGGCACCCGTTTTTGGTGCCGTGTACAATATCGGTGCAATTGCACTGCGGTGGCAGCCGCGGGTTTGGATTTATTGTACAATTACATTTGTCATAGCTTTCTGCGGCTGCTGCGCCGCCGAATATGGGCTGCACGCGTTGGAAGCCGCATTATGGCAGCGGCCGTATGTAGGCAGACCAAAGGCCTGCCGAAGGGGAGTTTCGTCATGCAACGGTGTCGGGGTTAAGGGGGGGGGGGGGGGGGGGGGGGAGTGGAGTGGATACCCGCATGTCTGTTTTAGCGTTAATTTCGCAAGCTTTCGGCGCTGGGGGGGGGGGGGGGGCGGCCGGGCGGCACTGGAAACCATTGTAAACGGAAGCCATAACTTTGGCCGCCTGCCAGCTGCCGGAACGCTTATGCGGCTGCTAAGTACGTTTTGGAGGGTTTGCTTAAAAATAACGCAAGTGTTGTGTGTTGTGGTGCGGGCAGCGGGGGTCCTTTTTCGCAATAGTTGCTAGGGGTAGGTAGCTGCGTAGGTTCAAAGAAAATTGTATTTCACGCATGACCATGGGCTGTGCGTGCTTTGTTTCCTTGAGTAAGCCCAAAGAATGTCTCCTGATTGATGAAGCGAATAAAAATATTGGAAATGTGCCGAGCAGGCTGGGTTGCTAATGATCTTGCGGGTTTGCTACTTTTAAACTGTTTTGAGTTCTAGACAATGGTTTTAATTTCAAATATTACATTTATTATTAGACAAAAGATCCTTTAACTTGGTTCAAGATGTGTTTTATTATTTAAGTTACGTCGAAGTTGAAGGATACAGTCACAGATATTCGGCTATCTATACATTTTCAGTGTCTTTAATTTACAGGCATGTGATATTCAAAAAGGATAAAAATTTTTGCTTTTTTGATATTTTTTTATTTTTTTCATACAAATAAACACAATATATAAACAAAGTTATGTACAAATATTACACAATCATTTGAAGACAAAAAAAAACAAACAGTCAATTTCAGAACTCTACCCTAGGTGATTGTAAATTCCATTGACCATTCAAACATTTCTCTTACCGATTAAAAAGTTCTCTTATATGGATGGAAACCCTGTAGATTATTTATTTTCTAATTAACGAGTAAAAGCCACTTAAGTGGGCCAAAACATCCCTAACGCCCAGCTGTAATCAATAGCTTCCTTTCTACGGTAGCACCAACAAATTATCGGTGAAATATGTCGCACGCAACGGGGACATCCCTTCGCTAAGTTACACCAGCCATCGGTAGAAATTTCAGCCCACCATTCGTTGCAATGCGCCCGCGGAATGCAAACCGTCCGACCGAAAGCCAAACCGCACCGTCCGTATCGCGGTACGCATCAAAGGAAATAGTAGATGCATGGGAAAAATTGATTTCATCATGTGCGGCTGCTGGAATGCAGCCCGGTGTGGAATGCGGGGAAGGCGGCGAGGGAGATCGTTGCATCCTGTGCGGTAGCCGGTGGCCAAAGCTGTAGCTAAAGAACGTGACCACGTTTAAATCGATCCGCTAAAGCCGTGTAACACTTGGAATGTTTTTTAGCCAAGATGAGTGGAAATATTGACCGGGCTGCCATAATTTTCCCAGCCGCTCGCTCTCCACCAATTCCGTCCGATCGGCTGTTTTATTGGATCGTGTTAGGAGGCTAGAGTGACGGAGGCAGTGGGAAAAAGACGGAGAAAACGACTAGAGCCAATCGACAAAGAAGATTTGCAATCGAATGACACACATCGCGGTGATGATCGCGGTGATGAATTTCAATTTCGATCGGATATGTGCGGCGAGTTGTGTTCGCTCGAATCTATGCGAGATCACGGTAAGGGCACGGGTTTGTGTCGCTCCGTGTCGGAACGGTTTGGAATCGCTCCGTGTCGAAGCCACCTTGGACGTGCGGCGGTTGTGCAGCGTGAAGAATTGCGAAATTGTGCTTATGATCGATGCATACAGTGAGTTCGGTTCGATGGTGGTGATGGTGGGCGATCGGGCGATCTAATCCTCTTTCGAGATTGCATCATGCAATGGAACATCGAGAATCTAGGTTAAGTGAAAAATGGCCGCACTTGGAGGTGGCTGAGAAGGGGATAGAAAACGGAGTGCTGCTGAATGTGATCCATATGTAACGTGAACAGAGAATGGAATTGATTTTTCAGGGCTGCCAGTGAGTAGCAAATCTTGCAAGTAAATCAGATTGGCTAGCGTGATTGTATCTTAAATTTACTTTCTTATACATTTAGTATCCAAAATCAGTTTTCCATAAAAATATATAATTACACATAACATGAAGAAAATCTTATAGTGATAAACATAATTCAGAATTACTCACTTTTTGGTTTTATGATTAAAAATTGAATGATAACTTTATTTTGTAAAAGCCTAAGCCATCTTACGATGCTAAAAAATTGATCTAAAATATATTTAAGGACAGTTATGTGCTCAATAGTCTCATCAAGACAAGGCATCTTGATTTTTAAAATTATTTTTAAACAGTTTTGTTTAAACAAAAGTATTTGTTCGTATCGTTTATTGCATGATTGGTTGTTAACAGACCTGATTGAAAAATGGAGGCACCTTTTAAAATCATTTACTGGCAGAGGGAATGGAGGAAAAAATCATGCCAGAAATTTAGGTGGATGAAAATATCATTTTTATATTTATTGGCCATTGGCAAATTTCCACATGGAACTATGTTTCACAGTATGGGTGGAGAAGCTTGAAACTGTAGAAAAAAAAACATTCTGACAATGCGAGACAAATCAGCACAAAATCTTACCAGGCTGGTAGCTGCAAGAAAATTCTACAACAAAAACTACAAACCGTTATGAACAGCACCTAACCTACCTTCTTACGCTTTCGATTTTGAGAATTAAATCCTAAAGTAAATACAAGAAAACGAATTGATAACCTTCCTTTGCTTTCCAACTATTTTATCTACATTTTTCAAAATAATGATGAAGTTGTCGATTCGAAGATTCGATCGAGTCGAAGTTGTAATCATTGTTTAATCTTAAGTATAGTTATAAGCAATACGGCCAGGCCGTTATTTCTTAAAATAAATAAATAAAAAAAAAATAAATGAAGTTATCGATTCTAAATAAACAAAGTTATCGACCAAAATCGAGAGATCCTTACATGTTTTCTCTGTGTGGTATACAATTTTAAACCATGATAGTATTTTGGACCAAATGCGAACAATTTTATCCTCAAACGTTAAAACACTTCATACTTCAAACAATGTAGCATAATCGAGAAAATGCCTGGCTTCCCAGTTCGTCCCATTCAGCATCGTCTCGAGTGCCATATTAATCACACTAATCTATCTTCGCTGGCTTAACACTATTGCTACACAGCACTATCGCATCGATCTTTCTACGTCGCCCCTTCGTGTGCGTGTCCCGTGTGTGTGTGTGCCCTGCGGTAGGTTGCGCCCCTGTTTAATTCGTCCAACCCATCCCGGCCCCGCGAATGAGATATCATTTGCAAGGGCTAATTCCCGCCGCTCGGCTCCTTGTCACGCAGATAACATATCAGATTGGCTGAACCGATCGGTGGGGTAATATACCGCAAATAGGCACGCAAATCGCACGGGCCGTGAAGCGCCGTGGAAGCGAAGGTGGTATCCGCTGGATTCACGTCCTATAGCGAGCGATTTTCACGCGATCTTTATCACCAAGTACACCTGGATCGAACATCGATGGGTAGGGGAGAGAGAGAGAGAGAGAGAGAGAGAGAGAGAGAGAGAGAGAGAGAAGGAGGACGGGAAGCGCTTTTTGCCGAGACGCTTTTCGTGGCAAGCGGAGATACATCGCAACAGCATCGCTGTCACTGATTTTCAGCGTGTTTTGACAACTTTCCGCGCGCAACCTGCGTGTGACCAACGGGGTAAAGGAAAAAAAAAATACAAAATGCACACCCTGGAAGTCCCGGGCTGGACGACTGGCGGTGGAGGGGAAATAAAAACAGAAACGACAAAACAGCACCTCACGCTTATCTCGTACCGATTCCGATCGCGGTTCGATCGCAGACCCCGGGCGCTATTTATCACACCACGAACTGGCAATAAATCATAGACACTATCTCGCTCCCAAACGGGGCAGAACCTGGTCCCTGTTTGGCGAAAACGACAACGACTGTCCCCACCCCGAAATGACAACTCTAGGCGGGGGTGGAGAGGAAAAGGCATCGCAGACCGGGGCTTGCAGTTGCAGTTTTGTCGCCGCCATTCCTTTCCGGTTCCTTTCCGTTCGTTTTCGTGTGATGTGGCTGTAAAAATGTGAAGACTAAAAAAATAAAAATAAAATAAAATAAAATTGCTCCTTCACCGGCGCGAGCGCTCCTTTTTCGTGGGAGTGGCGTATGGAATGCCGATCGGATCGTTGCGGTGGACGGCCGCCGCACACACGGTTCCCGTCCGATCGCCCGAAACGGGTGACTAATTTATGCACGCCTAGTCTTGCAACGGGGCACGGTCTGGGTCACGTCCCGCTGCCCCGACCCGTCGCCGAGCACTGCACGGCACTCGACGGGGGACGCTCTTATCTAAATTTTCCATTTGTTTTGGCATCTGTTTTGTGCAAATTTGTTTTTCCCTTTATTGGGCCGCCGCTTTAATTGACAACATAGGACCGATTGTGCATAATTATGCTGCAGTGCGGGACGGTGGGACGATGGAAAGGGATGCGGCGAGGACTGCAGCGATTGTTGTGAACATTGAGAGATGACAACACAATCAAGAAGTATAGTGCTCAATTTAAATAGGGTCCCTTAAAAGGTAAACCGCAATTGAAACTCTTTATAAGCTTAACATTTTAAAAATTTCACAACAGTTTATTTTTTTCTTACACGGTAATATTTCTTCGTATCGCAAATAGGCAGATTTGCGCGCTCTTTTTACAAAATGTGTAACGTATTTATTAATACATCTATATAATATTCAAAATATATTACAGTTTTTAATTTAAATTTTATTCCACATTCAATTGAATTAAAATGCTACGATCAGTTGAATTGTTTTTTTAACATACAGTATCGACAGTTTTGACTAGCACAGTTTTTAATGATAATGGAAGGTGAAAAGAATATTAATCGATACATTTCATGCATCACTTTTCCAAACAGTATAAGTATTGTTTTGCATATTTTCTGAAGAATTTGTTATTGTTTGTTAATTTATGTTCTTTATGTGCTTATGCTATGTTTATGTTCTTGTGCATACAAATGCATAAATATAATAAATCGTAAAACTCAGAAATTAATTTCGCAAAAAAAATTGGGAAAGGATCTAAACTCTAAGGTGCTTTTAATTTAACATAAAGAAAGAGAGAGACAAACAGAGACAGAGAGAGAGAGATAGAGGAGATAAATATGAATAGACGATAGAAAGATGTAAAATGAGACGTTTACGTAAGAATAGAAAAAAAAATATTTAGATATGAAAAGTATGCTTCGTCACAACGAACCTGCGATAAAATGATCTAACCTGCTTTAAACCCCGTAAAAAACAACAAACGCTTCTGTAGCACAACGATAAATTTTAAATCGTTTATTAACTTCAACTCCAGCGTAATTAATTTATGTAAAACTATAACCGACACCAAGCGTCCAGCCGACCACGCTGAAAATGTTTTAAAATACTCCATTCCCATTCGCGTTGAGCACGGCTGCAGCGGCGGCTTTCTGCGGTCTGCGGATTGCGAACGTCGAAAACAGCGAACCCGAGTGCTTTTTTCTTCGCCCGGGCTCGTTGTTTCGTGGCTGTTGTCGACCGGGCGTAACAAAACCAGCAGCAGCAACACCAACAACGCAAACGGGTTCGAGTGCCGTCGGTGTCGCCGTCGCTCCAGTTCGCTTATTGCCGTGCACGAACGACACATGTTTTAATAAATACCTCCACCGGATCGCCTTTAATGCGCTGGCTCATTTATATTTATTACTTTTATAATTAAAAACAATCAGTTTACTTCGGTGCGCTGCCGTCGCTGCTGCCGTCGCCGGTGGACGTTCGGGCGGCCATCTTTCGTGGATACGTTGCTGGGACGACGTGGAAGGACGATGGGAAGGAGACGGTGGTTGTGGGATTGCGCGAATTGTTGTGATTTCCTTTTTTGCTGCCCGGTACAACCTCGGGCACCTGGACGAGATCAGGAAGTTGAGCAATGTCGTAGGGTTCCCGTGGGCGTACGTGTTGTGTGTGTTTGTTGTTTCCTGGTGGCTGGTGGGTTCGTGGGATGTTTATTTTTTTTTTGCAGGATTTTAGATCTGCTTAGGCATGCTATGAAATGCTTTGGAGAGGACTGATCAATCTTTTTTTCAATTTAATTCGAAGATTTTAATTGCATTTAAATTTGAAATATTTTATTTATGTGCATTTACAATTAGTCAATTTTTCCACAATAACATAATAGAGCTTAACTTTTTTGTTAGTTGAACCATTACAACCATTTGTATAAAACCTTTCCATGCGTTTCCCAAGCCCGTCGTACAGCTACACGTTCCTTGGTCTCAAGCTTTAGTAGCCAGAAGCTTAATTTACGGCCCAGGGCAGTCCAATAATGTTCCCGAGCGGTAGTGACCATCAGCGGGTCGTGCACGCGAAACGCATTGCCGCTGGAATCGTGTACCCGCACGGGAGGAAATAAATTCCCACTAGACCAAACCCCGCGTTGGGAGGGAAAGGGATTTAGCATAAAATTGTCCTTCTCGCAGGTTGAGCGTACGTAAAACTACATCACGATCACTTCTCCTTCGCTCGTGGCATCGAAGCAGAATTATGCACGAATGATTGACTCTGCGACAGTGTTTCGCATCGAATCCGACCACAATGTATGGCCTGTCCCTGGCAGGGATCGGGAAATCAATCTCGCTAAATGACTTCTTCGTCGACACCATTCACCTGTCACGGAGGAGGTGGTTTGGTGGCTCGATCGTAGTAAATCGAGGTATCGATTGCAAATGGTTTCGTATTGTTCGTAACGTTCTGGGCAACGGTGTGAGGGATCTCACTTATGCCGAACGTGATCTCACTCTAGGACGGTGATGCATTCAAGCGCTCGGAGATAAATGTACTATTAAGACGAGATTGGGAAATTGCCAATCAGCCGACAAAGACGACGTGTCAAGACGTATTTAATTTAATCGTTTAAATATTAAATAAGAAAATAAACATTACGCTGAGCGTTCGGAATGTTTCATGCTATTAATTTAATCCCAAATAAATCGCTTGCAATATCAACTGTACAATAAATAAAAGTTTGCTTTTATTAATATTTTACTTCTTACAGAACATGCGGACGGTGAAGTTGTTCAGGAACTTAATTGATTGTGGTGTGGTGTTCACCTGCACTGTGAGCGCCGTGCTGTCGACCGCTCCACTCGTGATTGCGGCCGATATTCCCCCAAGATCAATCTTCTGGTCCGTCTCCACGATGACGAACTTGATCTTTTTAGCGGCAGGCTGGAAGAAGCGTAAAAATTTAGATGCAAATTTGCATACTCTCACCTGCTTTCCTCGAAACTGTCACTCACGTTGTTGAACGTCACACTCTGCGGGCTGATCATGCCCGAGTACAACTTCTGGAAGAAGCACTCCTGCAGCATCGCGTTGTACGTACCGAACTGTACGACCAAATTTTGGTTCCCACCGAAATTGCACGCTGCGGGACGCGCCACGGTTAGCAGAAATGCCACCAAAACCACCACCGAGCGGCTACGGTAACCCATTGCTGGCGTGGTGCTGCGAACGAAAACGAGGATTGCCCACTGTTGAAGCCGGGTTGGAAGCAGCGAAGCAGCGAACGAACTTTCCTCGTGGTCGTTTTTGGCGAGATTGATCCCAGCCTGCGGGCCGTGCGCCGTTTTTATATCAATAAAATAAAACGGGATTTTGGATGTTTTTTCGGGTACTTTTTTACTTGTCGTGCAGCACGAAAGTGCACTTTTCCTCTGCAGGAAGGGTGTGTATTACTTGCTGCAGTGGGAGTAAATGTGGCCGATTTTGAGGTCACTGGTGAAGGTGAAGGTTTGCATTTTTGGGATTATTTTTGGAGTGGCACGATTTACATGAATTTTTACTTCGGATGCATAAAGTGTAGAAGAGATCGTTTTTAGTAATTTTTTAGCTCTTGTTCGAGTACATTTATCTTCGTTAAGGGCATATTTTTGGCATGCCGTTTAAGTAAATATGTTTTTACCAATTTTATTGTAAAACAATCTTTTTTATTGTGAAAAGTCTTGGGTGAATTGAAGAGCATGTGAGTAGCATTAAATTAAATTTTCAATTCAAATAAGTTAAGAAATAAGCAAATTTTTGAATAAAAAAAAAATGGTTTCGTATTATCGATTACCGATCAATACAACTTTTCTTGTCATCATTTTAGTAAGGAGTATCCCAGCAGCTTGTTTGAGAAAATAAATAAAAACTTTTATTACCAAAAGTACACCTCCTCAAGCTTCACAGTACATCTGCACGCGCACGTTGCTCTTGAACACCGATTTTTTCCCACCCTCGGTTAACGTGATGACGATGTTCGGCTTCTTGATGGCGCCTCCAGTAACTTCCGCGTCCACGCCACCATTATAGCCCGGTCGCAACGTTTCCACCTTCACGTAGTTGATGTTTTTGTCCTAAAATAGAAATTCGGTCACCGATTGTCACCACGTTCTGCACGGGTTTGGCGAGCGAATCGCACTTACCGTGATGTGAACCAGCGAAACCGGGCTGCGGCTGAGCGAATAGACCGTCTTATCGAAGCACAGCACTAGGGCGGCATCCGCCACACCGAACTCCTTTACCGCCGGGTTGTTGTTGGGCTGCAGGAACGAGGCCGCCGTGGGTTGCGTCCAAAGGCCGGCGGCTAGGGTTAGGGCCACTGCGAAGCAGAGTGCGCAATTCAGCGACGGCGTGGGATGCATTTCTACCGGTTCCGGGTGTCGTTTTTTGTGCCGGCGAAGGACGTGAACGGTCCGAACTGAAACGGGCCCACGACGGTGCGGTAACTTTTATAGAATCCTTCGCACCGCCCACCGGGACCACCGGGGGCGGTCGGGAACGGGTGGGTGAAAAAGGCCGCTATGTTTTGCTCGCAATGCCGAATTTTGTGTCGTTTTTTTTTGCATTTTTGACCCGAAAGTCCGGAAACATTCGAAATTCGGGAGACTTTCTCCATGGTTTCGTCCGTTTGTCCCCCCAACGGGAGGCCCAATTTTCGAGAGGACATTAAACTGTCGACAGGAGGTAATGAGGTTACAGAGAGTGTTCCCGATTTTTCGGCAGTATTCGGCCGATCGGGAGAAGTTTATAAAAGCCGTGCGGCTGGGATGCGCGTCCGCCAGAAACGGAACCAACCTCACCGGCAGAATGCATCGAGCGCATCGCGTCCTACTGCTTGCAGCCGTTTGCTGGCTCTTCGCGGCCGAGGTACGAACTAATATAGTTATAAACGGTGTCCAAACGTCAAAGCAGAGCTACTTCTTCGGGGCGAAAGATGCGGCCGACATTCTGTGCTTCTCGAAAACGCTGCTGAAGGGATCCATCATGCCGCAGGACGTTACCTACACGAACCCGACCGCGGTAAGCAAGCGTACCGATAAACTTTGAGGAAGTTTGTTTTGGAGATGGATATTTAGTTTAATGTATTTTTATCATACAATTGGAACAGGACAAGAACATCAACTTTATCACACTGGCGGCAGATAAATACTCGCCGTACGGATTTACGGCTGATATTGCGAGCGGAAAGATCGGAACGACAACGGTGACGCTGAAGCTGAACGGAAAATCCATTTTGCCGTACGCGATCGAAATAAAGTACTATTGTGTGAAGTAATCTCGAACCGAAATAAAACTATATTTATTGAAACCAAAACTCGTATGTTTGTCAAAGTTTTGTTTTGGTATAAATAATTTATGTAAATATTTAATAACTTCAAAGGAGCACAGAAAGAAATTGTTCGTACCAATTTGGCATAGATTGTGGCTTTATTTTTGAGATGAAGTGATTGTTTTCACTATAAATAATTGGGTTTGCTTTATGTTTATTTCATTTACTTCTCGTCACACTTAGATAGCATTATTTATTTAATTAAATTTTATCTTAAATTGACAACATTTTGTCAATTTAATTTTTATCTTTATAGAATGTTTCTGTGGATTTTTATAAAGAAGATGAATAAAACATTTTGTTTTTATATGATCATTCAAAACTAGTGGTCTTTTTTGCAGATACAAATAAACGGTTAACAGAAATAAAGAAATTTAGTAGTAAAATATGACTACACGTAAAATATCATATAACCATACAAACAAAAATAAAGCTGATAAGTAAAGCAATAAATAGATAAAATGATCAAACTATTCAATAAATACAAGCATGATTACTCAATGCAATACATCAAACGAGCAAATGCGATTCAACTTTTGTCATTTCAAACTAACACGATCAGTTAAGATAAAATAATTTCATATTGGAAAACAAACTATGTAAAGTGTTTCGATTTAGTTTCCGAAATTATCACTAAATAATTATGAAGAATTTTCTCGAGTGTTTTTTCATATCTTACTTGTTCATATCTTACTTCATTTAAAAAAAGATTTTTTTTTTAATCAAACCGGATGTATATATCATGAGATTCTATTTTTTTGAGTTTGTCGGTTTATTTCACTTTCTCGAAAATATAACGTGTGAGGGTTGAACGTAAAGCAGCGCATTATAATAAAATGTACTTTCCCCAATTATTTTCCGGACGTTAATGTTATAAAAAAATGGAAAAAACTTTTTGCTGACTTGATGCACAGGATAGTCTTTTCTCCCTTCGAAGGGTCCGCTTTTATTCCGCCATGAACGGGGCCCACTGGTTAAGTGTAAAGCCCGAATTCGGTCGTGGTGCGTATTTAAACGACGGTATCGCCCGGTTCCCGATTCAGTCGGAAGTAGACCCGCTTTCGATTGGCGGCGGACCGGAAGAAAGCTTACAGAAAGAGTCGGTAAGGCACCAGCGAGACCCGATGTACGCGCTCAAGTTCCTGCTGTTGTGTGCCCTCTGCACCGTGGGCTGCTGGGCCCTGTCGTTCGTGGTGACGCAGGAGCAGAGCTACTTCTTCGGCAAAAAGCCCGCCGACAATTTGCTGTGCTACACGAAAACCATCCCGAAGGGGTCGGCGCTGCCGGTGTCGGTTAGCTACACCAATCCGAACAATAAGAAGATAAATTTCGTCACGATAAACGCAGATCGGTACTCGTCGTACGGGTACACGGTGGATAAGACGGACGGACAGCTCGAAACGACCTCGATCGGGTATCGGATAAATGGGCCGAGCCTGTTGAGCTACGCGATCATAGTGAATATGTACTGTGAGGCGCCTTGAGTGGTTGCAATAAAGTAATTTATTTCTATTATTGGTGAGATTGATTAAGTTAATACAAGAGAAAGAAATGAACTTTTTGAATGTAAAATAGGAGCGTGCCTTCAGTTGCACGTGGCAATCTAACAAACCTCTGAAGCTTCCAGGATATTCTACCAGTTTGCGCTCGCGAACAATAGATGGCGCTGCAAAAGGTTGCCGGGAAAGCTCAGGATTCGTGTTGAGCAAGAATTTATTCGAGCTTTTTCACAAATTTCGTTTTTTGTTTTTATAATTCTGCACAGTTTACTAGGGATTACCTCTTCAATACAAGATAATTGAACAAAAATACGAATAATTCGCTCAATCACATCGCACCAGTATCCTTGAGGTCTAATTTTATTCGATCGTACTTTAATTCGTGATCCGGATCAATCAGTTTTCCAGCTCGAAGCGGCTAAACGTACGCAGATTTTTCCCCGGTGCCGTGAGAACGAACGTTTGCGAAATGTTATTAGTAGCGTATGCAATTACACGTCACGCGAAAGAAAGAATTGGAAGAAAAAAGAAGTGTAAAGAAGCGGCTGCAAACGGCTTTGGGGAGGAGAGAAAAAAAGTGAAATCGGCAGCGTTAAGCCTTCCGCAACGACCTGACCTAAATACTTCAATCCAAATCCAGATTTGCATGCATTTGGTGCGGAGGCACGACGAACGAGCGAACGAGCGAACGAGCTGGCATCCGTAATGGCTGCGAGAGGAACAGAACAGAAAAAAAACGTTAAAAAAAAACATATGGAGATCTCGGTGCATTCCCGAGTTGCATCGTTAAACCGATTCGGTAAGGGTTTTTTTCCTTCGGCTGCTGCGAAAGTGCATCAACCAGGGATGCAAAACGCGGCCGCTCGGTGGTGTGTTTTGAATTTGCTCTCGAACGTGTTTGTTTCGTTTTTTTTGTCTCTCGTTGCTATCGGAAGTCCTCCGCACCGAGACACTGCTCGCGTAGGCATTCTGGTAGGCAGCAATCCAGCAGCAACTTGTTGTTCTTGTTGTTTTGGCCCCTTCCATCCCAGCATGACCCCCATTTGGACGCGCATTTCAATAATCGGTAGGCAGCTGTTGCATCGAACGTCGGCAGGATTTCCATCCGACGCGATTTCGGCCATAAATTCGGTCCCCTTTCGCGAGCGCGACTCGTCCACGGTGGACTCGTGGAGTGGATTGCATCTGCCACGATCTGTGCGTGTGTGTGCGCTTTCGCCTTCCGCAAGAAAAAAAAAGTCCTCCAGCGGACAGATCAGCTGAACTGCCTGCCGAAACCGATGCACCACTGATTTGCCCGTTTCCCAGGCTCGGCTGCTTCCGCAGCAGGCGAAGGTGGAAGCAAATAAAAAGAGCAAAAACAAAAGGCACGCTCGCATCACTCCCGATCGCATCGCGTATTGAAATGGAATTGGGACGCTGCATAAAATTGACCAACGACCGGCCGGGGCAGTGGAATGAAATCGAAAATCCGAATGGTCTCGAAACTGCAGTCGGTGCAGTTTGTTTTTCTCCGGTTTCATTTTGCATCGGTCGCCCCTTGCCCAGGGTTCGTTGGCCCGGGTTGGTTCGCTTGGAAAGGATGGTTTTCGCATCCCATCCCACGGAGCCGCAACGGTCCGGCTCCATACGGAATCCGGCTGGACGCGATCAACAAAATATGACGTGCGAAACTGGAGGGTAATCGATGCGCATCGATGGGTGTGCATTTTATTTGCATCCGCTTGGCCTATCGGGCGTTCCGGGTTTCCGTAGTTCGACGTCAGCACGATCGTCCGACAAACGGAGATGATGTTTCTTTTTTGTTGTTGTTTTTTTGTTTGCATTTAAGGCAATCCGTTTACTGTTGGTGCAATCAGAGTTATTGCTCACACACACGCTAACGATGGCCACCGAATTTGATTTGCATTTAATATCCTCTTACGCACAGCACTTAAGCGCCTGAAGAGAGTTTGTCGCGAAAATGTTAACGATACAAAATTAGTGTGGATTTAAAAGTCAATTATGGGAATCGAATCGATCTCCGTAGGTTAGGTTGTTTCTGTTTCGTTGTACTGATTTTTGTTTTCAAAAATTAATTGAATTAATATTCTATAATGTTTTCATTTCAACATAATTTTACTTTGTAGTTAGAAAACGCATTCCTTTAAGAGGTAGTAACATTACAAATTATTAGTTAATCTTTAAATACCGAATATACATTTTTTTTGCAAAAGAAAGCCTATTGAATGTATTTTGTAAGAAAGCTAGTCATTCCTTTAATTGGGGATCATATTTAGTTTGATTTAACGACTGACTCCATCCATCCAATTGCTCAGCACAGCTAAGATCATTCTTTCAATCGGCCTTTAGCTTGGGACCTTTGTAGATGGTGGTTTTGGTTAGAACATTTTGAATATGTTTATTTTTTTCCTAATAAGGTGGAGCAAAATGTAATATTAGCAATATTAAAAGTAGTATTTATCCTTTGGTTAAGTGAAGGAGACTTTTAATCGCTTAGTTCGTTTATGGTAAAGTGAATTTCACCGAGCTAATAATAGTTTGTTGTTTTTAAACATATCATACCATTTAATATCTCTCGTGAACATTTCTCGAGGTCTCGTGAAATATTAGGTGCAGTTGCAGATATTGATTACAATAGTTTTAAAACAAGCGTAAAATGGAAAATGGTTTGAATAACTACTTTTGGTATCCGATGCTCTCATATTAAAGCATTTCCATTATTATCCTTCTTTTTGTATAATTTAATTTGACAGTAAAATGCTTAATAAAGAATATGTTTAGGTTAACATACCTCCGAATATCCAATTAATGTATAATCAATAGATGAATTCTTCAAAACAAAATGAAACTAATGATATGGCTTAAAGATTAGTCGTCATTAGGTGTTCAGTAAATTATACTTCTAAAAGTTCTTTACCGCAATCAAAGAAATTAAATATTTTGTGAATGAACAATACAACTAAAGAAGGAATCCTTCCTGAGATCCAAAAAAAGTGGAGCACCTTCCAGCAAGTGTTCCAGTTTCTGCATTTCTGCACACTCTTCGTACGCATCTGCGGCCTTCCCGAGTGCCAGCTGTTCCGCAAACTGAGCTACACGTAGCAGTTGGATTACAATTAGCACGTACACCATCCTACGGGGATCAGTGAGCATAAGAAGAGGCGTGTTGGGGGCGGGGAGGGGGGGGGGGTAAGTCCCTCTTGTGTTTGAGTTTTCTTTTCGTCCGAGCCCGTTCTTACCCAACTACCGCCGTTGACGAAAGTGAAACGCGTACATGCTGAAGAAGAAAAGAAAAAACAGGCACGAATGGAACTAGAAACCCGAACCTCGCACGGACGTCTGGATCGACTCATCGCCCCAGTGTTCTACATTCGCGTCGCCCTTTCCCGGGTGGCTTGAATTTAATCCTTCCCATTGCGTTCCCTTCCCGCCACGGCACGATGCGAGCGCGTTGAAGCGATAATCCTTTAATTAAAAATCAAAACAAACAACGACCGAGCGGGAAGGGGAGCGGGAGAGAGGACATTGGACGCAACAAAAAAGGAAGCAAAATGCAATCATCGCGTCTACGGCGGAAGCTCGGAAGCTTTGGTGTGTGTGTATGTGTGTGCGTTGGCCCCATTTCGCCATGCCGGCCAGTCATCAAGGAGTCGTCGAGGTTCGGAAGTTAAACGTTCTGTAACGTCTTGAGTGCACAAAAACCGTCATCAGGCAGCCGTCGTGGTAAGGGTGTGGAAAAGGGACGGAAAGCGAGAGGGAATGGGAGAGAAGGAGAGAGTGGGAACGGTTCGCGAGACGGCCTAGGTTAGTGCGGGTTGTTCCCACACCTCCTTCGGCAGGGCCGCGTCGGCAAAGGAGCGGTTTCGCTCTCGATGAAAACACGGCGGCACGGCGTGTTCGGTGTTCGGTCAGAAATAAATGAAGAAAACGCTATCCCCTAACCCCTCCCCGCATAGCCTGCTACCATCTTCACCATCACCTTCGACGGTGGACGAGGAAAAACCCGGCGCATCACCTCGTGAATACATAATGAATGAAGATCAAGGTTAAACCAACCTCCGGGAGACCATTAATTGCTTCCCATCCGTCTGGTGCGCGGTTTCGGTTCGTCCTGACCGTTCCGTTCCGTTCGATCCTAGACGGATAAGAAGGTGCTGGAGGCGACGTTGGAGGAGAAGGAAGGAGGGTATAATCGTTGCGCGCTACGTAAATGAAACAATGACCTACATTAAGCGACGGACGACGCAACCAACGCAGCTGGGTATAGGGTGATGGTGATGGGTTTTTGCTTGGTCGCTTGCTTCCCAGCAGGACTGTGCGCAGGACACCATAAGTCAAATGGGTCACCCGGATGTTGGAAACGGGCGGAAACCGCCGGAGCGGTGGGTTGACGGGTTTTGTCTGTGCTGCAGGAAAAAAAAACCCACCGAAGGTAAAGTTTGGAGGCTCTTAAGCACTTCACCCATCAAGGATCGATGACTCAGTGTCGTTCCGTGTCCTTAAAGATGGGAGCAAATACCATGAACGAAATCGTCGATTTCGTCTCGATGGCTGTAGAGGGCTTCGCGGTAGCCCTCGCCCGAGATGGAGACCGGAAGCCGTCGCACGGAGTCGGTGGAGAGCGCGGGGCAGCCTTTCGACTTTATTTCTTCCTCCGCTGTGGGCATGGTGCAAGAAATTCTCATTATGTATTTTATAATACCGCAGCTGCGATGTAATGGAAATAAAGTTTTTTTCTCGCCCAGTTACTCCTCTTCGCCTCGGGCACGTTCCCCAAGGAGGTGAAATCTCCCAGCCTTCGGACGAGAAGCCGAGCGGTCACACAGACGGCATTCGCGTCGACGTGTCCTTCTTAGGGTTTTTTTTTGTTTGCTTGGTGAAGGAATTCTCACAACCGATGACGTTTTCCTTTCACTCTCGTTTGCTGGCTTTCCTGCCTCGCTCTCTCTCTCTCTCTCACACACACACTCTCCTCTTCCTCTCAAACAAAAAAATAAAATAAACCGCGAGGAAACGGCTGGGAGGGGGAAAATCCATTTCGCCTGGCGCAACTGATACCGGCTGCTTCCGGTGGACTGATTTTAATCTTTCGCGACTTTCACGAGACTTTACGAGCGATGGCCAGCGATGCTTTCCTTTTTTTGTGTGCTGCTGGATGCTTCTACTTGTTTTCTTCCTCGCAGTGCTGGCTTTCACTCCCACCATCGGAGCGGGCAGAAATGAAAATCGATAGGTCAATTAAATTTTAAAGTCCGCCGCACGCTGCAGATGATGTTGGTGGTGTTTTTCCACCTAAAGCAGCTAATACGCGCGGAGAGAGTGTTTTACGATGCTCGTAAAGATTTTAGCGAAAACGATCGCGTAAAACAATGGTTTAGCGTATTGAAGTTTTCTATTAGGACCTTGTATTAAGGCTTAACGATACTCAATGTGAGAAGTTTTTTTTCCAATTGAGGTACGGAGTTTTGAAAAAAACTTAATCGTTTGCTCTACTAACGTTGTTCCCATAGTAGGCCGTTTGTTTGATTGTTTCTCTTAGCATCAGATGTTGCGTGATTTGAACAACGAGCAAAACTTTAACTTGATTAAACTTAAAACGTTCTTGTTTTCGATCCAAACAACTCGGTGTCGTGCCGGTAAAAGGCCTCACGCATTTCGCGAGTTGAAAGGGACGACAAAAAGCGACAAAGCTATTTGTCGTCCGAAGACATGCGGAAAAAGGAAGACGAAGACATGCGGGAAGAAAAGCGACGAAAAAAAAAACACACACACACACACACCAACTGCTTGAGCGGGACGAACCGGAAACTGTATTTTCCCTCCGGAAACTAACTTTTCGACGTTTTCAGCGAAATGCGTGCGCCTTGATGGTTTTTCGCAGTTGGAAATGGGGAGGAAAGAAAGAGTGAAGCCCTACAGTGATCTTTCTGAAGGACGCGTGAATGTTTTCGGCCCGTGTGGGTTTTCGCTGCAGAAATCAATTGAGGTCATTTGAGGAGCAAGCAATAAAAAAAAAAACTCGAGAGAATGCCTTGAAGGACACCAGCTAGACAAGATGTATGCTAAGTTTGGAGAGGGCAGGAGCTTTTTTTCTATTTTGAAGTGACGTTCATGTTGAACGAAAAGAACTACCCTGAAATTGGGCTATCTCAAAGAAGAAATCAAATAAATCACAAGCCTTTCTTTAGTTTTAAGGTATTTAGGTTAGGGTGCGAGACTCTTCCAACTAGACTCTTCTTCAAGACTTCCAAAATAACGTTCAACGTAGACGCTTCAAATCGGACAAGGAATAACTCAACGCCTACCGTGATCGGATTCGGGTGTGTATTTTGATACATTTTGATGGAAATAAATGTTATCAAAAATAGCGCCTCGGAAGTGGAATCGAATCCGGCTTGAACGCAATCGATATTTTTGTGTTGCCATTCTATTTCGAGCGTGTTTGCATGCTACTACGCCGTACCCGTATCGCGATACAATTGCCCGGCGGCACGAACGGAACGGCTGACAGGTATTTCCCGGGAACCCACCGTCCGGGAACGCAGAAGGTAGGTTAGTTAAGACGATTGATATTTTTGCTCAGCCCGCGTAGTGCGACGGTCGGAAGAAAACCGACGGCTCCGTGATGGCCTCGGGGGCGCATAATTCCGCGGTGGCCCGGGTCTCGACACCTAGACAACGGTGTGAAGCCACGGAAGCTGCCATTGCATCAAGTGTCAAGTCAATCGATCGCAGCGGTAGAGCGTTCGGCTTTCCAAACGCGCTCGGTAGAAGAAATTGGTTATTTGCTACGCGCGGCGATAGGAACGTTGGAGATCAATTTTCCACGATTTTTTCTCCCCCCGCGCAGTAGCTGCGGCTTTGAAGTTGGAAAGGGTTTTTTGTGTGCTCTTGTAGTCGTGGGGTTTTATGCTCATCTGGATGGCGTTCGAAGCGCCTCAGGTATTGACAGCTACGGACAACGGGTGGCAAATACCGTGCTTATTATTACTGACATTCATCAGCTCGGGCGGTACGGAGCTCGAAAGGAGGTGTGAGGAAAATTGCTCAAATCAGGTCGTGAAAGGGTAATGAAGTGTTTTGCGGTGAATTGGATGGGCATTCCAGTGTGGGCGATTGATTTAGCCATGCCTTATAAAGTCATTATATTATTTATTGTGTGTTACACAAGGTTTAATTGGTAAAGTTTCTGTTTGATTTGCGCTTAATTATGCTGGATTATTTAAATGAAGATGTAAAACAATGTTTGAAAGTTGAGAGTAAAGGAAACGTGTCTCAAATTCTGGGTATGTACTGTATGTTGCCTAAGACAATGCTCTATTGTTAATAAACTGGCTAATCCGGCTTTAATTTGTCTAGGAAAAATGAAATACTCAACTTGTAGTCTGCAGTGATATTGCCTATGAAGTAAAACTCTATTTAAAAATGTTTATTCTTCTCTAAAATAATTACAATAAAATTAGAAATATTAAAAATTTGTCTTCGAGCTAGTCAAATTTTGTACCGATATCGATGGATCGATTTTGATTCGATATGTGTTTTTGCTGACACAGAGTCAGTTTTAGTTGAATATTTCAACGCTATGTATTTGTTTTGCCTTATTCTTCGTGTACGGTTTTGGTTTCATTAGGATCTAATATTTTTACATTCGCTTTATTTATAGGCTGTTATGGTCAGGATTGCAATCCTGAATGAATATAAAGGGAATTATAGTTTTTCATTTATTCCAGGTATAAAATAATAGATAATGACGTTATGACTCCTGGAAATGTAAGGCAAGGCTGTACATTTTGAAACTAATGTAATACCGGATCAAGATAAATTGAATCATAAGAGATGTATAAATAAATAAATTGAAAATTTATAAATAACTTTCAACGTAAATTTGAATATGTGTTTTAATATCAAAAGAATGGAGAAAAATATCAATTTAAGCATCTTCATCAAATGTCGTCTTAATGTACGTCAAGCTGCTCTTGGCCGTGCTCTGCAACGAAACAATTCTCCCTCTAACTGTTAGACGTTCTTCATCCCCATCTAAGGGCACTCCAATCTCCTGCCATCGCTGACGGAGCATCGTGGATCCTCGCTCTCCGTCGGTGGTATGGATCGAGAATTCAAATGTCACAAATTAACCCGTGTAATCCTTTCACTTGAGCATGCACCTCGGAACCAGTAGCGTTCGAGTCGTTTTAGGGGGAGACGATAATAAAGCAGCCTGCACTCGTACCAGCGGCGTACGTGACTTTTAGCCAGCCTGCCACCGGAGCGCCGTGCTCGAAATTCATCCCCCAACGGGTCCTTAATGGAAAGGATTTACAGGCACAACGGTGCACAACGTATCCGTGCATCGAAACCATCGTATCCTGTCCTTTCTTTCGGGTAAGTGGGCTGTGCTTGAGTTCGAATTTGGAGTCTTGTTTTTTTTGTTGCTGTGTTTGTTGATGTCTTAGTTCATGGATTTTCCCTGAATTGAGAAAAACCCATGCACGTAGGGGAGGCTTTTGCATATGCAAGCCCAGGCGCACGAAATGCAAAAAAGGACATTCTTCACTTCTTGCTCGTCTCGCGCACGAGTCGGGGGAGGACATGTTTAGACCGCGTGACGTCAAGTCGAGATTACTCGAGGCCCGGCTCGGTTCGGCTGCCGCTAGTGTCCTTTCTTTTCCCCGCCTGGCACGAGTAGAGGGGGTAGGGAGAGGAAAGTGGTTTTGCACTTGCAAAACGGAAGCTCGGGTACCGTACACTTGACGATAGGAATCAGGCGATGCCGTTGTTTTTGGCTTGCCAGTCGCCGTTCTGCTGACATACGGAGGGCTGACTCCCACACGACACTTCAAAAGGTAACACAAAATTTGCACCCCACACGGGGGGCAAGCGACAAGAGGCAGACATCTTTTGCATACACTCGAGCCCGTAGCGCCCGTGAAAGCGCATACTTGCATGGATTTGCGCGCTCATTGTCCTTGCCTGGGGCTTGCGCTGGAAGAAAAAGATGGTTCTAAAAGGAATGCAAAAAAAAAAAAAAATCAAACTCGCACATATTTTGCCTCACTATGCGGCATTCATGTGGACGTGAATGGTAAGGTGGTATATGCAAAACGGAGGGCTGGTATCTGGGGGTGGCCGTGTTCATGACTTTGATTATAATCTCGTCCCCATCTTGTCTCGAGCGTGGCGGCTCCCGGCAACGGAGGTGGTGATGTTATGGTCGCGGTCGCTACATTTTCAAGTGGCAGATACTTTTCATGCTTGACGAGGATGTGATTTCGTGTATGTGTGCAAGAAGGTACGTATCTTAGGCCGGTAATCTTCAGAAGTACTTCAAGGATTGGACAGTTTCTCGATGGGTATTGTGTTGCGAAAGGATGTGGTCAAAAAAGTAGGCAAAAAGAAATGGACACACTCTTTCAGCGAGATTGAAATGTGACATTGAATGAGAATTTTAGCGTGTATTGTGTGCATTTTCAAAAACTAAAGCATGCTATCAACAAAATAACTCTTTTCATAGAGTAGTGTTGTCGTAGGACTCACTTTTTTGGGTTCAATATTGGTCAAATTTTTGTATTTGAAATTTGTTAAACTCTTTGGTCACTACGCTATCAATTGGGTAAAATGAATTTTCACACTTGTTTTTTATTTACAGAAGGTCAAATATACATTAAATTAAATTAACGTGTAGTTACTAAAAGTGATTTGGTTAGATAAAGTTTAAAACTAAATTTTTTTATGCTATTTCGTTTTTAGACGATTAATTCAATAATTCACTTTAATCAAGAAATATTTACTTAAATTCAATGGTTGATGCAATTTTAAATATTCTTGAAAATCCAAATCATTTAAAGAACGACTGAATATATTCATCGAAATATTGAGAAATAAAACCTTTTATAAAAAATCAGCTAACGTTACATGTTAGTGTAAGAATTCAACTCTCAATAGAGCTGTATGTTGTGTTAGTATATTAAGCGCGATGATCTCCCATGAATCCCGTCATAGTCGTTCCGAATTCAAGCGCACCCGGCACGGGTTCATTTCATTCCAAGAACACAAAAACACAGAAACGCCAACAAGCTCACTTCAATTGAACAAACAGCAAAAGGACAGACTTTCCACGTGGGAGAAAGAAAAACGTACCGCTTTCGCTTGCAGCATATGCGCCTAGACACGAATAAATAAGAAATTTCTGCTTCTGGATAAGAATAAAGCAAATGCACTGGGCAAATGCAAACAGTGCTTCCTATGGGGGAAGAAAAAATCGTACCCACACTGGAGCCGCTAGTTGCACATTGCACAAGTTGTATGCACGAAAAGAGAGAAAAAAAACCGACGGGCCCATTTGACACCCTGGAGCGTCGTCTCATCGCACCGTCCGGAGAGTGAAGGAGGTGCCGTGATTCATAAAACATGAAACATGGACCCGGCGAGCGTTTGTTTTTGTGTACAGCAGCAGTCGGTCCTTTTGAATGACAAATTTCAATGCCAAGTAATTTGCAGCATGAACACAATGTAAACATGAAAAGTGTTTTCCCTTTCAGTGTGTTTTCATTTTCCACGCATTTGTTTTAGCTCCGTGAAAGGACACTTTTTTGTTGCAGTGAAGGATATGGCTGTTGCCGCTATCTATCCATCTGAACGAGGTTTGAAAAGCTTGCCCGGGCGGTGCTTGGTTGGTGTTGGACTGGGGTTAGGCAGATTCATCTTTTTTATTTTTTTTTCGTTTACATTTCGAGGCGAGCGAGTGAGCGTTGCTTTTCTTAAAGCAAATCTTCAATGAGGAATTGTCGAGGCGAGATGGAAATGTGGTGTAAAATTTGAATGCCGATTTCCGCGCCACCGTCGTCGTCAACGGGCGGTTTTTGTTTGCTAAAGAGTGGTACGGGTGGGTTGTGAAATAATCATGAAAGCATGCACCATCTTCTAATTAATGTTCTAAAAATCGTCACACACACAGTGAAGGGTGCAGGGAGGCATGAAATGTGTACCTTTTGTAAAAAAACGCCCGAAGTGAAAAGATGTAACTGACGCCTCCTATTGAAGGGCGCCATCCCTTTTGGCGAACGCATCGTGGTGATGACGTTATTGAGAAACAATTGCCGAGATTCCGTCTGTTGAGTTGGAGTGGAATATACTTGTAATGTTTTTTTTTTTAATTTTTAGCAGTGGCTCAGCATTATCACGTTCCAAGAAACGCGAATATATGAGCACTGCATCAACGATTGAAGGGAAATGTTTTGAATGGGATAATGTTGTTTCTCATGCGAGGAAGCTTCATTCAGAGGTAGAGGATTTTGTTGGGCGTCTTTTGACAAACGTTGCTGAAGCCAATTAGATGGGCTTAGAAAGAGTTGATTCTAGAGAGTTGGTATAAGAATTAGATGTTTTCATATTATGTTTGTTTTAAAACATCTTTCTTGAAATGATTAGTTACATATTCAGATACACGTTCAAAAAAGTGTACATTTTTAGCTGATTGCACGTTGTTCTCAAATCCATTTAGCTTATAATAAACATTTAATAGCTTGCTTTCAAACCGGTACCGTGGAAACGAAGTACCAATCTTGCCACGAAAAATACATCTTCTCTCGGCTTGCTGCCGGAGTTTTCGTTTGTGGCAACAAAGAGTGCACTTGAAAATCAACCATTTCGCAACCTGACCAAGCTCCTTCTGCTCCTGTGCTAAACGAGCGCGAGATGAAAACGCAACCGGGTGGGGTGGGAAAAGAAAACAAAAAACAACTTCCCGATAGTACCTGCAGCAAACGGTATATTGAAAAGTTGTTCGTCCAGGAAACGCTCGAAAACGTTAGAAATAAAATGCGCCCCAAGACGGCACAGTGGGAAAAAGGCTTGTAAATGGGCCGTGTGGAGTTGTTTTCGCGGATTTTTGGGTTTGTTTTTTTTTTTGCGATGAAGGCGAACGAAAAACTTCAAGCAGAAGCGTTAGTGATAAATTAAATTTTGCGTTTCAAATTTCCTTTGCCGCGGCGAAGGTTGTGGTGGAAGTGGAGTTACTGTTTCGTCCGTCAGCTTCGCTCGATTCAATCATGTTTTGTCAAGATTAAATTCCCGTACGAGATCGGTGGTTAAAGTGAGTGACCAGCACAACAGCGTATACAAGTAATTTGGTTGTTAAGCTTTCACATCTCACGACAATCTAGATAACTTTATAATGGTAATTTTCATTCCACGTAGAGATGGGTCTATGCAGGTTTTGTAACGAATGTTTTTTATTTATTTTTTTTTCAGATAAATTGCAGTGATATAGAAATGTGTTTTAAATGATAAAATTTAGTTTTGGACATTGTTGTCTTTTTAAGTATTCATATCATAAAACAGAAATTTATAAAGAAGAATAACAAATTTTAAATGATACCTGTTGTAATATTAGAAGTTTAACTCCTTCAAAGGAACGGGCCTTCAAGATTTGAAAGAATTCAGTATTCAAATGCATTAACTCGGACATTTGTAAACATGATGATTCTCTGTCTTAGCGAAACCTTAGATAAATGACCATTTGCCATGAACTTATTTTTAATTTTATTTATTTTATTATTACATCATCAGATAATCATAAACAAATCTGAAATTGTTGACTGGAAATTAATTGAAATGAAAAATAATTGAGTCAACTATCTGCAAATATTTGTAAAAAATATATGTATTGCGTTCTCTTTCTTAATGAAAACAAACGGAAAAGTTTCAAGGGCCAATTTTTCATAATCAAAACCAACAGATCTAATGAAAACTAAACCAAAAAAAGTTTGATTTAAAGTATTGTTTTAGCATAACTTTAGTGGTTGTTAGGTTTAGGTTTATGTTTACAAAATGTAATTTTTTAACATTTACAATACATTGATTTCATTCTGTGTATTTTGTGTTTAAAAAATTGTAGAAAAGGAAATAAAGAGAAAAATATACCTATATCATTTTGTAGAACGTAGAAGTCGGTTACAAAAATAACAAACTATTCAGTTTTTAGGGATTCCATTTGGTGTTTGATGTATAACTAATTAACATGGTTAGTGAAAAAGTGGTGCGTAGAGCATACAACTCTAGATAAAATGTCTCCCATTTTTACTTAATTTTATTCGCACATGATGCTCTCCCCAGGCGAAATCCTTTTTACACACAACCGAATGACGTGTGTGAAACACTACTTCTTCGCAAGAGTGCCGAAAGTACCACTCGGAAGCGTCTGAGCAGGCATACCCTACGGTGGCAAGCACGATAAACGTCCTTACAGTATATGTCCTCGCGCACGTATGTTACATCCTCTTCTGGGGAGTGCAAAAAAAAAAGAAAAATTGCGAAAAACCCAAATCAAAACGACTAAAACCCACCAATCCCACTCGGGGCAGTCGTCGGCTTTGATGGTGGCTTTTCTTTCCCTGCACTCGCCCTCTCTCTTTCTCTCTCTTTCTTTCTCTCTGCAGCACTTATCCACACCGCATTCGTGGGTGTATCATCATATGCGATCACGTTCAAGTTTCCACCGGGACCCTACTTCACACAGGATTGATTCGTCACGGCCGCGGTCGAGAGGCGCATGCGTTTTTATTCCTTTTTTTCTCGCGTAAGAAGTATAAGCAGCAAAAATTGTCATACGCTGTGTGTGCTGGCAACATATGAACACGCCCGCACCCCGACGGGAAGGGTGAATTCTTAATGCCATTCGCATGGAACACACACACACACACATACGTACAGGCATGCCACATCTATCTCAAGTGTCATCTTCAACGAGCCGGAAACTGTATGGGAGTGGTGTACATACGAGACGACCGTCGGAGTAGGCTTAGTACGACGTGTCTGGGAAAAAAATCACTCATTCCCATTCCCAGCCTCCTAATCCCATTTCGATCGTGTGTTCGACACCGCCGCCAGGGTGGTGGTGGTAATTGTGGGCGTGGGTGTGGTGAAATGTTTCCTTAATTTTTTCCCCCACTTTTCGGTTAACGAGCGTCGCGGAATGGTTGAGGGAAAGTTATTTTTTTCTGTTGCCATCCACTCGTTACCACGTACAGCCGATTTCGCGAACGATTCACATTTCAAACCGGTGGAAAAATTTGCATCTCACCTACCCGCGCGATGGCTGCTGCCCGCTTCTACGGTTCGTGCAGCCGGGAAACATTCGCTCCGACGCTCGAAAATGGAAAAAGGGATTTTAAAATTTTCCGAGTGAAAGTATGAACCTTGCGAGTAGCAGAAAAAACATCCTTCGAATTAGGAAGCGAAGCCTGGTTAGCGTTGGAAATTCTTTCACGTATATTACTTTGCCCTGCTTTCCCTCGCTTTCCATTTTCTCAACCTCCCACATTCCGTTTCTCATTGTGAGTGAAAGAAGGCATGTCATAACTTTTTTCCCGCTCAGTACACCCCGACCGAAGGGTTCTCCACAGTGGTGGAAATGGAGAAAAAAATCGCACATTGAACAGCAGAAAAAAAACCTCACGAGGAACGGATTCGCGAACGTGTGCGTGTGTACGTGTATATGGGCTTACCCGCGGCATACTTGAGGCTTTTGCAGAATCATCATTTTGGTGCCGCGCGCACAAAAAAAAAACCCTCGCGTTAGGGCGAGTAACGCACCCAGCAAAGGATGCGGGGGAAAATCAATGCAACGCTTGAATAGTTGTGCCCTTCCATGTGTGTTTCCCGTTCGGTTTTGGCGAACGGTGGTGGCGATGGTGAGGCAAATATGATTTTTTTTTTCGCTTAACGACACCAACCGGGTGCACCGATTGGTGGAATAAAATTGATGATGCTGAAGGAAGCGTTTGGCTGCCCGGGATTGAATTGAATTTTCAGACGCACGGGGCACGTCCTTTCCACGGCCCACTGAGGGAGGTGCATTATTCGGTAGGTGTGGCACGGCAGGTGTGCATGAGGACGGGAGGAGCGTTTGAGCGAACGAGGTTTGAGCGATTGAAAGGAAATGAGATTGATGGCATGATTTGGTTTAATATTGTAGCAACATTTTCTATTGAGGATGCTTATGGATAATTTGTTGCTGCTTCGCTTCGAATAGAAAATGAGTTTCCAATACTTATTAAACAAAAAAAAATCTGACTTTAATGTTCGGCAAATATAAAAAATGTCTAAATGTTTTAAAAGTGAATATTCAATATCTTAAAATAGCACTTTTATTAAAAAGAAATCATATCGACCATGGTGTATTGATAGTGGCTCCCGTCTCTCACGCGGTAGAACTAGTACCACATTCCCTTCAGCGACCGTCTTTACCTAGCAAGGAGTGGGTAATAATCAGCAAAGATGGAGAGAATGGAGAGACAACAATTTAAAGAGTATCAAATCATGTTTATGATGGTCGTTGATTGCATGAGAAATACGTGTTTATTGGAAGTCAAATAATCGGGTTCCATTATTTTTAATTTTTTTATCTGCATAGTTAGATCAACAAAGTCAATAAATATAACGCATCTTTAAGGAATGAACTGAAATGAAGGAATGATTGCTAAAACGTGTCTTCTCTCCAATCAATCTCTTTTGTTTAATATTGCACCCTTTTACTTTCACAAATTAATAATCAATTCTACAAAACACATCAATATTATCTACTTAATCGAAATTTTTAAAGTTTGTCTGATTGGTGTCGGGTTTTGTTTCACGGCAGCCCCGAACGCGTATCGCTTTGTTTCGGTGATGTTGAAAAATTACACTTTGCCAAACTTTTATCTTCAAATAAACACCATTCGCTGGTCGGTGCCTGGCACCTTCCGTCCTGTTATGACTGGCGAGCGAACGGCAAAGCCAATGCTTCACCAATAGTCTATGGGCAAAAGATGATAAATTTCAGTATGATTAGTTTTTCATTTTACTTTTATCACTTTGGGCTACTGTTCCGTGCAGTGTATCGAAGAGGTTTTTTTTGGTTTGGAGCCGTGAAGCGATAGAACACGTCAGTCGGGTCTTCGCCTTGGAAAACGCCGGCGTTCGTCTGCAAAGCGTTCCTCAAGAACAAGTTTTCCGACCGAAGCAAGGCACGCCGGTGGGCGCCCCGTCAGGAGCCCAAAGTGGTTTGGTGTAAAGGTGTGGGGTGTGTAAAAACGATTCTTCCAGCGGTGTTCGGTACCACAAGCACAAAGGACAACAATTTCCCTGCGGGGAATGGCGGGGACCGCAAAATATTTTATGTGTACCATTTTTCATGCAACATTTTTCTATGCTCCACTGTTGTTTGGTTCGTTCGCGGCGTTACCGTTTTGTGTCCACCAGACGACCGGTGGTGGTGGTGCGGTTTGATGCAATTGAATTCGCATCCCCAGACTCATTCCGTTGGCAGATAGCCATTTGGGACACGTTTGGAGCTTCGATTGGGGCGCGATGAAAACACGCCAGGAAAAACGGAACCGTTGTTCACGACGTGTAGAAAACTTCGGTGGAGCATCGGAATGGAGAGAAACGGGCAGAACGGGGGGCAAGGGGATGCGAAATCGATGATCGGCAGTGACATTATCGGTCCCTGGCTGGCCGACTGTTTATGGGAACGGAACTGGTGCCGTTTATAACTCGGGGGCTCGTTTGGCACGGAAGCGGCAACGGTCCGATCGGCCGCGATCGAAACGGGTGTTAAAATGTCTGCTCGATAACGTCAAACGGCGAGCGAAACTTTTCATTTTAATGTGATAATAATTTTGAGTCATGTAAAAAATATCTTTAAATGATGTCTTCAAAGTGTTAGTGCTGTCTACGAGGGAACGACTTTAAAATATTTCTATATTTATATTTTAATTGTTAAAAAGGAAAACTATTTTCTCTATTGAAAGTCTGCTAAAGCACAGATTTTCATTTTGTTGTTGCTTTGATGATTTAATTATTGACGATTTGTCTGAAGTGGTTGTTTTGTTTTACTTTATTTTTATTATATTTGTTAATTAATATGCAGAATGATTGCATAAATTAATACATTCGACCCATAATATTTTCATAAATAAATTTACTGGATTTATTGTACTGCATAGATTGTACTGGAACTAATTTCCTGCAAATTCTAAGAAAAAAATCACAAAAGACCTCTGTGGAAGAGACTGTAGTTTTAAGCAACGTTGAGACTATTGATGTAGCAAGCAATATTGCCAATTTAACAGTGGATGATTTGAAATTTTCCTTTGCACGAGAAAAAAGTCCTTTCCATCCCATCTGCAATATCAGCAGCAAGAATATGTCTGAGCTTGACTTCCGCAAGCTAAATCCGTTGCGCTCTCAATAAAGAGTTTTCGCTGGCAGAACTGAAATTAGAAACAGGCAACGGCCAGGCAATAGTAAACTCACCATTACCCACGGCTGATGATGTGGAGGCTTATCTGATTTGAAAGTTTAAAGCAATTTCCACCGCTGCTGGAACAAAAATAAGAATAAAAAACCAACGCGCTAGTTTTGTTTGCATCCTGTTACGTGTGCGTTACTTTGCTGTTTTGTTTTGTTTTACTGTTTTTGTCTGCACTCTCGGCACGTTCTTCACGTTCCCACCCGTACCGGGGCGTGTGGTTCGGGCACAGATGGCATCATCCACGTGGAATCGAAAGGAGGCGAAGGGGGAAGTGTATCAACTAACTAACTGCTTCAACTTCGCCTTTAGGCCGATGTAATTCAGGCATAATTTACATTCGTTTTGTTAAGCACGCGAACGCACTCCGCCGCGGCCGATGAAGCGAATGCAAAATGGTTCTGCATATATCCCGCTGCAAGAGAATTTCGTCTGGCGCCCCCTGGGCTGAGGGGGCGGTGGGTGGGAAAAATCGGTGCCGCGTTACGAAAGGCAAACGCGAAATATCACCGCGTAAGTCGTAAACAGGTTCGTTAAATTCCTATCCCATCCACCGGTGGGTTCGTGTGGGCTGTCAAGGGGGGGGGGGGGGGGAGGGGATGGTGGGATTTTATCTGAAGAAATCCAATTTCCATCCGGACTCGCGGGTAAGCGCACCGCCACAGTCTGTTAGGCAAAGCCGCGGTACTGCGCGGTAGGCGAAAAAACAGGAAATAATTTCGAGCAACTTTATTCCCTTCGGATTATTTCGATTTTCCATTTTTATTTCCAACTGCTGTGTGGCCGCTAGCGCTAGCGGTGGCAAAAGGGAGCACAGGGAAGCAGCGTTTTCCATACAGCACCTCACACAACACACAAACCACTCGAGTCGGCTTCGGAAGATTTTGATCGTGTCATGTGAGGTGTCGCGTCATCCGCTTGCTTCAGGAAGGCTTCGCTGTTCTGCTACCTTTTTCGGAGTGCGATAAGTTTTCCCTCGACTTTGCGGTACACTATCCCGCTTCGAAGTGGAAGCTTAGCGCCGGGAAATGGGAATGCAAGAGCGAAACCGAACGAAAGAATGAAACAAAGCAAAACCTCGACACTTCTCGCACTCTTTTCACTTATTTCACGATCAACGGCAAAGCCAACACGCAAGCAAAAGGCCAACGAAAGGATAAGAAATTGATTAAATCGCTGATCCTTTCTAATGGAAAAGTGCTTTTTTCCATTTCACTTCACCCGGTTTGGCGCTCGCCCCATATGGTGCGGCAAGCAGTATCCTTTCTAAACTGCGATTATTCGTTGTTTCCGCGCTGGCAACGTGCGGGCCCATCATCAATTTACGTTGGGGGCGGTGGGTTAGCGATGTTTTTTAGACGAACGCGACTTAGATCATAAAACGGTAGCAAAGATGAAAACCCACTCATCAGCATCGGTGCTCGCGTTACCGCCGGGAAGCAACAGACAGGAATGAGCCGCAGCCGCCGAATCTCAAATACATCGTGGTTTCTTTTATTAATCGCAAGCGAAAAGTTTGACCGTGCTTCCGTCGGTGAAGGGTAATTTGTTTATGTACGACCACTTTAACTCGTTACTTGATGAGCAGTCTATCGTGTATGTGTGTATCGCCTATGGTTTATCGCACGATTTATTTCCGTATATCGCGAGCTGGTCCTATTTAGCAGATCAAAGGAAAGTAAAATTTATCCTAACTATGTTTGGCGAGGTGCTCGTGTGTTAAATAGGGTTATTTGTTACGAGATTTTGGATGAAATGGAGCTAAAGATGCCCATTTTTATGAAATGAGATACCACAAAGTATAATTATTTCATATTATTTCAAAACAAAATAAAATTAATTATTAAACATTTAAATCACATTCCAACAGTGCTACAGTGCCTAGCCAAATAAATACCGCCATCTATTCTTCCATGTGGAAAGAATAGTTGAAGATCAAAGCCGAAAATGACGATCATTTAAAGTTGTTTGTTTTTATGAAACAAAAACGTTTTGGAAGTCATACACCGATCAACGGTGTCAAAATCTGCACGCATGTTTTTTTTTTATAAAATGTCATTTTTTGACATGTTAGAAATTTAAAAAGTAAAGAAATCAAATTTAAATTTTTTAAATTATTTTTCAGAAAATTTGTAATGTCAAAACAAGTAATTTCGTATGTTTTAATATTCGTTAGTTAAAATTTGTAGGTTCAAAAGGTGAAACAAATTTGTTGGTATCTATTTTTTAATGTAATACTAATTGGTTTATTACTTATCTTAGTAATTTTTTTCAGCTGACTGTGAATATATCCGTTCTTTTTGATAACATGGAAAAAATATTGACAAATTGTTGGACACAAATTGTTTCGATATCGTCTGAAAATTGGAGATCAAAATAAAATAAATCTCTAGTTAAAATGATTAGGCTTTTATTTCATAAATTTTTTAAAAATTGAATCGCAATGTATTTTTCAAATGGAATTCTAATGCGATGGAACAAAAATCTCCTGTACTATCTCTTAGATATTTTACAACATTTACGTAAAATCCTCAACCCTGAAAGAGTAGCATTGTGATGTTTGGCTAACAATGAGGGATGTATTTGAATTGCGATCCTTGCAATTCCTCTTGCTGCCATCTCTGTAATTGTGGTTCATTTTCTTTCCGCGACATCGCCAACCCGCGCGGAGTACGGCGGGAAAAGGAAAAGAACGCGTCACGGCTCGCCTCGGCTGGTGAACGTGAATCGTAATAATAGCTACTTCCACATCCTTTGCCGTCATTAGCGTGGTCGCGCGTGGTACTTACTGCACACATGCGGTGACATACACTCATTTACTCTCCCTCCTCGGCCGGTGATGATGCACATGTAAACAGGACAGGACAGGACAGGATAGGAACGTGCACAAGGACGCAAACGCGAACGGAAACCCATTTGCGTTATTATCGCTGAGGCGACTTGTGAGACTTCGCTACCGCACCGTATGAGCTACAGCTATGTCCTTGTGCCTGTTGTTCCCGCCACTGCTCGCAGCTATTGTTTTTATCCTTATACTTGTGCGATTTTTGTCGTCTTTGTATGTGTGTTGATGGGCGCTCTCTTGAGCACATGTCGGCTTTGTCCCTGCAGCGTTGTTTGTTCCTGTTCCGTTTCCTGCCGTGCCTGGAACAATGGGCAATCTAAGAGGACGCTTTTGCTACCCGCCTGCACTTCACGGTGGCACTAGCCGGCTTGCGAGCAGTCAGCCGGGCAGACAGCCATTTAAGACGAGTTTGGAGTATTTCTTCCACCCAGCAAGTTGCCACCCACATTGTGCCACCCATCCTGGTCCGATTGTGCTGGGAGTTGTCATTATTTACGTACGTACCTCGTGTGGATGGAGAAGGTAAGATTGCCGGATTTTTTTAATTGTCCCCAGGAAGTGGTTGGTGGGTGGAATCAGTGGGTGGGGGAAGGTAGCTTTGCGATTTGACGCCGCCATTCGAGCGGTTTCCGTATGCACTTTGCGAGAGCAATCGGACGTATGATGGCGCCCGGAAACGGGTTTCAGTGGGTTGTTTTCTTCGTTGGTGTTGGAAACCTTCTAGCTGCAGCTTCCGATAGCGGTTTTCGGATAATTATAAAGCTTCATTGAGGAGTCTTTTCTTATGCGCATATAATGGAGCGTGCTGGAATGTTCTAACTATTGTTGAATGTAGAACGGTTTTAGACGAAAAAATCTCCCGTCTGAAGAGAAGGTTGCGAAAATTACTGCGAATTCAGATAATATTCATAATTACTTCCTAAACACTTTTCGGAATGTATTTTTGCTTTCACGAAAAGTCTGCAGTAACCAGGTAAAGTTTACTTTAACATATTTAAACTTTGATAACAGCAACAGTAACCTCTTAGCAAATATCTAGAATCAAAAGACAAACATTACCATCACAAACAATAAAAAACACTTCGTTTATAGTAAAATCTGTTCATATGATAACTAGGTGATCGATCCGTGTTCGAAAAACCTACATAGAAGGTAAAGTTAATAAAACCAAATCCAAATTCTAATTTATAAAATTTAAAAATTTAACTAAGCTAAACACAGTAGCAAACCAGAATGTTGTTACTGGGTTGAGGTTCAGTCAGCTACACGAAACAATGCTTACTGAACCTCAACAAAGCTGATTGATCCTGTAACAGAGAAAAACATAATTTTTTAGATTAGCAACTATACTCAAACAAAGCAGCACTCTGACACCTCTCTAACAAGTTGTTAGGCACGAACATACTCAAGCAAATATATGGAGCTGGAGCTGGAGCTGGAGATAAACCCGAAGAAACTTACAAAATAGTATGGTTTCGTGTGATAAGTCCGATATGCTCACCTATATTATGCTAATCTTACTGGTATCTTTGTATTCATAATGCAATAAAAAATCATTGATTACGTTTGTGCAACTGTCTTTTTTAAAAATAATTATGAGGTTCTTATTACGTTAAAATATAAATATTCAAAAAATAAAAACGTTTTCAACTGGAAAGAGCTGAATGAAGCTCGCTATTGGACTTATCATATATTTTTATCATGATCAAGAATTTATATAGTGTTTTGTTATTCAAACATAGTTTAGTGGCAGTAAAATTGTTTGTTGGAAAACAAGACTTTTTCGAAAGAAATATGAAAAAGTTTTAGAAATAAAACAGGTAGGTGTTAGAAGACTTGCCCACAGACTTGAGACTCGAGACTTTGAGGCACCATGTACATACCTCTCACCCAGCGACATACCTTCTAACACCGGCCGTTCAATCGATCGTACTCCATCTGCTTAGATGCTTTAGACGCTGAAATTGCGGTTGCATCGTGTTGGCTTGCAAAAAAAAAAAAACAATAAAACAAAAAAGTGTGCATTTTGTTTTCTTCGAGCGAGCAACCCTTTTTGTGCGCTCGCTTTGCTGCGGATGCCCGTGTCAGCCGTACCGTTTCGTCTGCATCCGTTTCGGTCGCCGTCCATAGTCGCCGTCCGTTATTTGCAACCGGAGCCAATGCTCATGTTCAACTTCAATTACGCTCATTGTTGTCTAATCATGTTCCCTTTATCGGCAATAAATTTTGCATTCACTGCCGACCCTTCCAACCACCGTCCCGGCCGGTGGCCGGTGTTTGGGGTCGCGCACCAACTCCCGAACTTTGCGCCACATTTTATCCGCCGTCCGTTCGTAAGTTCGTTTAATTTTGGGTTCGTTTTGTTCTTCTCGTTTTGCTCCGGTGATCGGTCGCCGGTTGCAGGGACTGACCACGCGGTGGAGTGGCGGTGTGAGACGGCGAATCGTGTCTTCCGGTGGCCACGGAACGCCTTGGAAGCGCTAGGTTCGTCCTGCCGCCCGGCCCGAGCGCCGCCGGGAAGGAAGTGTGATAGCATCAGCGGCCCGTATTTCGGGGTTTTCTGTCTGTCGAGGGCCCGTTTTTTTCGGGGGTTTATTTACGACACTTACGGTTGGGTTTGCGTCTTTTTTTTGCTTTACTTGGGGGTCGTCCTTCGTCGGGGTACATTTGCAGGAAGGGCACATGAACATTGATCGAGCGATCGATATGATTCCATTTTCGTGTCTTGAAATGCGCGGAACCATGGCCAGCCGTCTGGGTGTGTGTTGTTTTTTTGTTCTTGTTCGTTTTTTTGTGTAAGAAATAACTCGGTGGAAAAGGACATTCCTGGCGTGGTTATGCAGATCGGAACGATTTTAGTGTTTCGTGTATATTTTTGCATGCGATAATGAACAGAGTAGTTGGCCAAAAATAAGCGAAATAAAACCTTTTTTCCATTGTTGAGCGTGCTGTAAAGGCGTAGTGAATCCCACTGAAACTAGAATTCCAAAAACATGAAGAAATGTTACATTTTTTACACAATTTTCATATAATTTCGAACTACACAGTTCCTCATGATGATGTCACGTCATTATTTGAGCGATGGTCAAAACTTTTAGTCCATCGATTCAAATTGAGTTAAAATAGAAACATAGTAGATGTAGAAGGCCAAGGAATACTTACAGAGTAAGGTCACCTAGTGCTATCAGAAAACAGTCCATAATCTCGAGTTCTACGCTTTATGGCATAATTTAATTTCTTGAAGATCTTGATACAAAAATTTCGGTAAAAAGTTTTCAAATCAGCTAGAACGATCACAAACGCGAGTTTGGGATCTTGAAACGGAAAAGATAGGTGCATTTGGTGTATCGTATTATCGTTTTCAAAAGTACCTATCTCCTCTCCTGAAATCTCTCGATGGTTCAACCATCTTCAGCCTGGATAAGGCATCATACCTTTACACTCTCAACTACATGCAGAAGTGAAATAAGACAAATGTTGTGGATTTTTTTGTGAAAAAGATCTAGTTCGGATCCGGAAGAATACTTTTATAAACTATCAATGAGAAAAATGCCAACGAAACTAATTTCTGTTCACACCCTTAATTTCTTTCTACACACGCTTCACTATCCTGTTTCATATAACTGAGATAGTCCACCTGAGGTATTTGTTTTATTATATACTTAGCTACGCAAAGTTTATTTATTTATTTGTATTTCGTAACACTTCGGAAAACCCTTAAGCAATTCGGTCAGGCCATCCCTTTTAAATGAAAAAAAAAAACACTTCGTAATACCCCAAAAAAGGAACGCTTTTATGGGTAATAGGAAGCGAATTACAATCTGATTGTAAGCGATCGGACAATCAGACGCCCGATCGGACGTGCGATCTGTATGCGATGCAGCTGAATGCGAACGGTGTTGAATTTAAAAATAAACCCAATCCACCGGAACGTACCATTGCCGGCATGTCATGCCCTAATCGTGTCTGCATTTCCCCCTTTCACCCGGGAACGCTCCCTTTCCTCTTATTCTCTCTCTCTCTCTCTCTCGATCTCTTATTCCATGTGCATAGTGTACTTTCGCGGGTGCTGCCCGCATCACCGGGGCCAGTAATAACAGCAAGCGCGTGGAACAAAAACAAATACGACACAACACAAAATACTAGCGGGCACAAAAGGGCACCCTTTCGCAAGGCGTGGCACAACGCACCTCCGTGACAAAGTAACTCCGGCGCGCATTCATCTCCCATTCATCCGTGCACATAAAATGTTGCGCTCGGTGTCGGTTCTGGTTCCGATTGCTGGTCTCGTGTCATCCGCCCGTCACTTGTGCCGGGGCCGCAAGTGACTGCCTAATGATTGCGTCTCGGGTGTGGCCGGTGGTTTGCACGGGAGCGGGCAGGTAAAGTTGAGGCTTGCATGAAAATCAAACGAAAGCTCAATGCGCTTTTTCCGCGAGGAACGGGTTACTGCTCACTCGAGATGTGGGGAAGGTGAACAGTGCTGGATGGAAAGGTAGTGAAGATATTTTGTTTAATTATTATACAGTGCGTAACACAACTATACGACCACCCGTTATATGTGAATAAAACGAAAAGTTGAAGAGATAGCTAAAAGCAATGTTCAGCAAAGATAAAGCTTGTAATAAAATACATTTTCTTATATTTTTGGTAAATTTTTAAAACTAACGTTACTATTTTTTAAACAACGGTGAAAAAGGCTCCCTGTAACACAACTATACGACCACCTACGAATATTTGAGTTTTTCGGTATAAATAATTGGTTTAAAATTCGTTTAAAAATACCTGTAGTTTTGAGCGTACAAAAACAGTATACA
>KI915041.1:498576-594052 GCA_000473445.2 Anopheles farauti
TCAAAAATATTTGTATACTGTTTTTGTACGCTCAAAACTACAGGTATTTTTAAACGAATTTTAAACCAATTATTTATACCGAAAAACTCAAATATTCGTAGGTGGTCGTATAGTTGTGTTACAGGGAGCCTTTTTCACCGTTGTTTAAAAAATAGTAACGTTAGTTTTAAAAATTTACCAAAAATATAAGAAAATGTATTTTATTACAAGCTTTATCTTTGCTGAACATTGCTTTTAGCTATCTCTTCAACTTTTCGTTTTATTCTCATATAACGGGTGGTCGTATAGTTGTGTTACGCACTGTAAGAAGTTGTTGCTTGCTTGAATTGAACACTAATTTTGTTTTGCTAGAAAAATATTTCATAAAAAAATATCCCTTCACCACAAATCGATGTTACCGAAGGGCATATCAATCAATCGTTCAATTAGAGCCCATTGCACTCAAGGGAAAAGACTCTCTCTATCTCTCTGTTTCCAACCGCTTAATAATGCAATTAAAGTTAGCTCCACATCTGTGCCCGTTGACAAACAAACCGTACAATGCTTGCTGCCAATTGTCACCCGGCCAGGAATGTTGATGAGATGCATCAACGAACAGCCACTGCGGGGTGAGCCTTACCTTCACATTAGAGAGGCACTTCGGTATCATTCGCACCTCGGCAATATAGCGAATTGCGAATTCCACCGATGCCGAACGACGTGCAACATTGTTTCAGTCCCGCCTCACCCTCGGCCAACCCGGAACCAATTCTCAAGCCCAATGGTGCGTCGTGTTCTTGTGGGCATTAGAATTGTGTGGCCGGTTGGTGGCTTTGGTTTGGTCGGGACACAAAATAGCAAGGGCTTTTTACCCTTCACTTCACCGCGCTGCGGCGCCGAGGACTGAGCCAAGGACTTTTTTTCGAGCAGGGGAGTGGGTGAGACGTCGCCTGTTGGTTCGAGCGCACCAAGGAGAAGCTTAATTTGCATGCTGCTTGGAGGAACTTGGATGAGGCATGCCAATGCAAATAAAAAAAAAACACACACACCCAGCCGAAAAGAGCCTGAAGAGTTCATTAGAGTAAGTGTTTGCCCGCCCGCTCCGTGGCATTACCGCCTTTTTCCCGGCGGTTGTTTGCACGCCACTTTCCACTTCATCGCTCGCGTCATCATTTTTAACCATCGCAGATTTTTCGAAGCGACCCCGGACGGGCTGCACCGTTGATGCGACATCCTTTGTTGCGTTACAGCCTGGTGGGATTAGCGGCGGCGGATTTGGCGATAATTATGCGCCAGCTTCACTTCACACTTCGCTTCTTCGGCAGGACGACGAAAGCAAGATGATGGCTGTGGTGGAAATCATCCGCGCGGAAAATATCGCACGGGACAGCACGGTGCGATGCTGAAAGGATGCGAATGCTCACCGTGCCGTGGAGACGTTTTGAGCATTTTGTGACGTGTTTATGAAATAATATGGTCAACAACGGTATTAGATTAAAATATGCCATTTTTTTGGTTTTAATGATTTTTATCAGCCAAACAACTTTCTTGTGATTATTTAACAGAATTTTCAATTATTCTAATTTTCTATTGCCATTTAATGTTTATTACTTCTGTTTTCTGTTAAGTTGCAGTTAGTTTAGTTCTGTTTATTTCAAGAAGAGGTTTGAGTTATAAATAGACCATTTTGTATTGCTTTTAGTTACATGCAACAGCAGAAAATATAAAACAACATTTCGATACATAAGTCCTGAGCCAACTTTTTTACTCTATAATTAGATTAATTGGTGCTATGAATTCATACATGATACACAAATTGATACGATACATAAATGAGTTGATCACAAGCAGTTGGTTTTAAAGCTAAATTAAGGTTTATATATTAGTAAAAGTGACAACATAGTTTATAGCAATTATAAATATTCTTAGCAACGTTGATAAACGTTTAAAAATCCGAGCACCAAGCAGGATAAAACAAGAATTGACATTCATGTATTAATTTTAGCTCCGGATTCATTTCTATCACCGTTTTTTTCTATATTTTTCGCAATGTTTTTAGAAAATATCAAAAACAACTTCGTAGAACCTACAGTTTCACATTTACAATTATATTTAAATGATTTATAATTAATTATTTGTCAAAGTCACTCAAGATCAATCATATGTATGGGAGACTTAAAAGTATAGATCGTTTTAAAAATGTGATGTTCTGAGAACTATACATTTTATTACACAATTTAAATATTATGACTAGATTGTTCTATCCAGCAGAAGGTTCATAGTGAATGTAGCCAAAATCCTACTTTCCTTCCACTGTGCAGCGGAAGGTCCAACGGCTTTCGCTCTTGACATCGGCTCAAGAACATACCCTCAAGTGGTAGGAACCACGATCTCCGTACGACCAGCCCACCGATGTGAAAAGCACTCCTCCAGGATGTGCTGGAATGTGGCCCGGTCTAAGAGCCCGGATTTTTATGGCGGCCACGTCAAGTTGCCTCATTCAAACACTGATCCCACTCGGCACGGCCGGTAACGAAGAACAGCACGGTATTAGTCGAGCAAAGAATCATGTGAGAGGAAGCGGGAGAGAGAGATAGCAACAGAAAAAAACGTCAACCGAAATGAATGATGCTTGTGAGGTGAAAATGAATCCAACCCCACCCAACGCGATGGTTTCAAGGGCCGAAATGCATCGGTTGCTTCGATGGTGTGAGATATAGTACATCCGATGATGATGACGTTTTGTAAAAGAAGACGCTCGAGCGCATGGTTATCTGCATTTTCAAGTGCGACGTGCTGGAGGATCTTGGCGATGTGAAATAGTTACAGTTTTTTTCCACACAGATACCACTAATTGAACGCAATCCTTTAGCGTCCTTACTGACCGCTGCACGAGCACGAGACGATCATCTGGCGGTTCCAACATTGACGCTTTTTCAAGTACAAACTGTGCAAAGGGGTGAGTCGATTTTCGCGCGTGTCCTTGAACCGTACTGACCCTTGTGAGACTCCTTTTTTTTAAGCAGGCTGCACCATCAACTGCTGTCTACTTCCTTCCGCTCGCGGGTTGTTTTCCCTGTTTCGACCTCAATTTTCAAAAATCAACACCCTCGTCTGGCGCAAATCGGCCAAACGCCCAGACTGTCTGTCTCACATCCTCGGGCCCGCGGCGTCTGGCGCATCGTCTGCGTCACCGGTCGCGGCGATTGCTTCGATGGGCCCGTGATCGACAATTGAAAGCGAAAGTAACTGCAGCGTAAAGTGCAATTGCGCAGCGGCGGGCAAAAGGAAGGAAGGAAAGGAAGGAAAACAAGCGTTCCCAAAATAGACCCGAACACCGAAGGGCCCGAGGGTGTAAACAAACAAACCATGCACTCAGACCGGCAAGCTGCCCTCTTTCAAATAAAAAAAAACTTGCACAAATTCCGGTGAACAATTGGCCATTGAAGCCGGAGCTTCCTCTCCCACGTCTCTCCGGCGTCCGGCTTTGCTCTAGGTGCGGTTTTCGCGTCCGATGCAACGCCGTCGTCACCGTCGACCGAAGGGAGTCACGCATCGGTTGCACTTGCACGCGTCTAATGCCCCGACCGGGTGAACGGGCTGGGCTTTTTTTTGGTGTTGGTGCATTTCGCACCTTTTGCACTGGCTGCAGTGAGGTACTTGAAGTTTTTCTAATTTTCGGTTTCGTCTCTCACCTTTGCTTGTTTTTTTTCTCTCTGGTATTGAGCCAACACAATTAGACACAATTTGCACGCGTGAATTAGTTAGCGTCGTGCATTAGATTCTATTCTCCCTCAGACAGACAGCGACGAGGTCGAAAATATGTTAGGGGCACCGATGCGCAGTGGGGCCAGTGGGCAATAGTTTTTCGTTTAATGTTTAATGATGCATTGTTTCCGATTGCGGGGGCTTTTTTTCGGTGTACGGCAGGGAGAAGTTTAGGCACTTTCGGAGTTGATTAGGTCGTACGTCGGAGAGGTGCTGCAATTGCAAATGAGTATTGTTTAGACATGTACCGTCTTGGACGTGCGCAGCTGGCTTGGCGGGCAGTGGAGCTGGCTTCCTGTTTGGCAGACACGCAGCAGATGGTGCGAATGGGCGTGAAGATGGAATATGGCTCAAAGCATTATTTGGTGATCAATGTTTGGAATCTTTAACATACAAATTTATGATTAAAATAAATCATTAAAAATATTAATGTTTCTAGACTCAAATTTCCTAGAATCTATGATATTGTTTTTATTTTTTTTAAGTTGGATTTGCTATCCGTAAGCTACTCTTAGCTACTCTTAGAGTGATACAAATATCACTTTTAGTACCAAACATTTAGTAATAAACAGTTTTTTCGATTTATTTTTTGCCAGTTTCATACGAAATTTGAAAGTATTAATTTTTATATTTCTTACATTTATAACGTATAACGTTTTCTAACACTGGTTCCTACTTAAAAAACAAATAAACAAATTTAATAAAGAATAAAGTTGAGTTTATCGAACCAAAGGAATGAAGTTTTCCGATTATCATTGTACTAAAATCGTAAGTATTTTTATCCTATAAATGATGAATTTTATACTATTGTTATTCAAGAGGATCTTGTCAATTAATCCGATAAAAGTCTGATAATTGATTTAAACTGTTTGTAGAAAATTAACTGGACAAAATATTCATAACACTTTTCTTCGATTAAAGATACATGCCTAATAAATAGAAATAAGATATTATCTGAAATAATGCTGGTACACTATAATAATCTGCTTGTAATTTATTCCACCCAGCGCTTATGCGGTGCCCTAGAAATCTCGTTATCCTTTCCCGCAACGGGCTGGTTTTGTCCCACACGCGCATATTACCAGCACTCGGTGGTTTGCGTCCTCCGCTTGCCATTCTTAAGGACCTCAGAGTTTGCCAAAGTACCGAATCGGGGCTTTCGGTAAAATGCTTCCCAACCTTTTGCCACCACTTGAAATCGGCGGCTCAGCGCGTCAGCGTAAACAAACAGATTAATGCCACCGGTAGGGTATAGGTTCCCGGTTCACCGATCGATTCCTCGGCTGAAGCTCTCGGCGCACGGGACCCTTCCCGATTGATTGGGATCGATTTAAAAAAAAAATCCGCCCCGAAATAAAACCGCACAACTGCACAAAACATACGCACACATTCACGGGGATGGTGTTTTATTTTAAAGTTTTTTTTTGAGCGGTTGGTTTCATCTGCCGTCTCGCTCATGTAAGGACTCGTGCAATCGGAGGTTTCCCCTCCTCCTGGCCGGTGTTCAAATAATCGTTGAACGTAATGCCTTTTGTTCAAGTTAATCGCTGAATCGCGGGGACGGGCGGGAGGTTCCGATTCCGATTCGATTGTAGTTTCCGATCGAACGGGACAGATGAGACGGTGACATTCGGCCAGAATTTGGGGTTTGGCAGCGAGTCGAGTTAAATCCGTTAAGGAGCGCATTGTTGAGTGTTTGCGGTGCGTTGTTGTTTGGTTTTTTTTTGTCTTCGTTTGGTCGCTGGGGTGAGGATATTTCAAATTTTCATCCTCATTTTCGGTGTTGTCGGGTGATAATGATTGGGAAATGAGATGGTAATGGATATAATGATTCAATTTATTAGTTGTAAGCTGTGATGGAAATTATGCGTTTACACGTGAGACTGATCTTTTGACCTGAGATAGATATAGCATCAGAAATTATATTCATTCATTATGAATATGTTTTTTTCATTTTACTTTTCATTCATTGCTATTCATCCGTTTACACAATAGTCCGATTTAATAACATTTTATGTGACTAATGGCACATGATGTGGCAATCTTAGAGAACATCAAAATCACGCCGGACATCATTCCGAGATAATTCATTTTATTGCAATTTTTACGAAACTATTGCATGATGATGACTGTGTTAAATATAATTTGATAAAAAATAATCATAAAATTAATATCGAAGTCACAGAAATAAAAAACTAAGTACATTTTTCAGCCAAGGTCTTGTCCTAGCATCAATATCATGAATGGAAATGAACAATAAGTAATAAACTGCTGAGTAAAGCATTTCAATGTGCTGTGAAGCGGTTGTTCAAATCAATCAATATAATGGGAAAAAATATCAAACATCTAACATTAGGAGAACATGTTACAAAAATCCTGACAACTCATATGATATATTACGTCCACTTTGCAAGACATTGCAAATGATTTGCAATTTACATTCAAACCGGGCTCCAATCGATGATTGATTAATTCGTACGTAGTTTTGTACGGCGTTTGCTGCGCGCCACCAGCTTTCTTTGGTTTCGATGTGCCTATCGCTTCCATGCCACGGTTAATCGTTTCTTACATCATCCGGGGTGTTTGCAATGCTCTCGTGCAGATCCCAGGAGTCTTCAGGAGATGGCCACGGAAGCAGACGAACCATGGCCATGTCGATCGATCGCTTTGATGGATCGCTGACGTGATGGGTTGACCGATCGGGCCGTGTTGCCTTTCCCGGACGACAGCCTGTTGATGAGGACCGGCAGTTGGCACCGGCATTTCCCATCCCGGGGGCAGAAATTAGTCTCGCCTATAAGGTCAACCGAAGGCGCAGCGAGGCTAATCGAGGATGCAGCGGTGCAAACCAACCGGACGGGTGCAATCAATAATAAAGAAGCACCAAACGTACAACCAACACCGGGCGCAGGCCCCGAATGAATATCAATTTCCATTCGCCAACGCGAAGCGTTCTGGTTCGGCTTTCCCGGGTCTTCCCCTTCCCGGGAGCGACAGTCGGAAAATGGAAAAAACCGGGGCGACGCATTTATCAGTCCGCTGCCCGAGCCGAGCGCATCCGGCGCGAGTGCAGGTGAAAAATTAGCCACCCACATGTCGGCCGGGTGAGTGGAAAATTGGCACGTGGAGGCGCAAACGAGGAAAATATATTAAAAAAAAAAGTAAACCCACACCCGGCACGGCGTAATTGTCGGCGATATCAATCATTATCGGGATGTCACAACCCGATCGTTGCGATAACGGTGCGATGCATCCGCATCCGGTTCGATGCGGGGGAATTTTAAGGGAAAATAAAATAGTTTTACCATTTTTTTTTATTTCGCGCCCCGGTCCGAGGTTCGTTGGCTATTACGGGGACGTTGGATATATCTTCGCTTGCGCAACGGTACCGCTTGATTGATTATGGTTCGGTTGGGTGAGAAATGTGTATCGTTTTTCATCGATGCAGCTAGCAATGTCGTTAGCCGCGGGCAAAAACTGGGTGTATGATAATTGAAAATGAATTACTTATTCGATGCGCCTCGCGAGGGGATGAGTAAATTAGGACAAACAGAAAAAAAACGTTCGAATGAAAGTGTTGTCGATAATGATCGGTGGCTTCTTACCTTGATAACGCGTTTATTTTTTATTTCCACATCTGGTAGGATGTGCTGACTTTATGATTACATTGTTTTAAAAGTGCGATAAAGAAAACAACATCCCCACCGCCACCAACTTTCGCTACAATGCTTTGCTTTCAACTTGAATTCAAGCTTAGCTAAAACAAAACGGCCCCATTGTCGCAACTGTTTGCACTATTCATTGCCATAAAGCGCAGCGCATCGCAAACACTCCGCGAGGCCCGAGGGACATCCGAAGCGGGTTTTGCCGCGGATCGTTGCGACCGTGGAATGTTTGTCTAGTGCAGTCGGTGCAGTGTGCATCATCGTCATCATCGATCACGCGTCGCTGCAGAAGACAAACGGATCGTTTATGCATGCGCGCTGCACAATACGATTGACATCCGGTGTACGGGTGATGGGAGATCAAGTTGAAGACGTCCCTGCATGTCGATATATCTGTGCGTCTATGTTTCCGATAGTAAAACTCAGCGACTTTCATGCACAAACAGTGTGTGACGCATATCACAAAGAAAATGAATTACATTGAAATAAATTTATTTGTCTGAGTTAGCCGATTGTTTTTGGTTGGTTGACTAGATTTGCAATTTTTGATTAAGAACATTTATACAATTTCGTTTGTTCAATTTCTTTTTCAATTTTTAGCCGATTGGTTTTGGTTGGTTGACTAGATTTGCAATTTTTGATTAAGAACATTTATACAATTTCGTTTGTTCAATTTCTTCTTCAATTTTTTTTATTCTATTAACATTCTATTAACATGTTATGAAATATGAATAATTTTTTTTAGTTTTAAAGACATAATGTAGTTTCGTACAAAATGGTGTTTTTAATGGTTTTTCAGACAAATTATCTCTTTAAAAAAAAATTAAAACCAATGTTGTTTTAATAAGTACTAAGCATGAAATATTTTGTAACGAATTTTATAACATAAAAAAAATCTCCTGACAGCTTTGAAGGTAACAATTTTCATTTTTTTAAATTTTCAATCTTGTTTTGGTAACTTTTATCGGTTGGTATTCTTTTGTTTATCGTGTTAAGAAATCTAAACTTTATCTAATCTTAACATATGTTAAATACTTCTTTAATGTGAAGAAATGAATCAAAAACGACTGCAAAGAATAATGTTTTGTTTAAAATTACATCCAATGGAACGATTTTTCAATTATAAATTAAAAAATAGTTATAATACATAAAAATATTCCTAACGATCAAACATCAAATGTAGACCTCTCGTCAACTTGATTAGCCTTGGACTATTTTGTGTTTTCAATCACTCGTCGGCCGTAATAAAACAAAGTAACGTTTCTGCATGTCTCGTGCCAGCAGCAAAAAGCCTCGTAGCGTATGAGCACGAACAAACAACCGTCGGAATAGAATAATCCAGCTTTTTCAGAACAAAAAAAGCACGCTCTTCACTTCGAAATCATACATTATTCATTGGGCCGGTGCGTGCGTATGAGAGTTGATTTTTCTCCATTTTAATGCGCGTTTACGGCTGTAGTGGGTGCCAGGGCAGCTTGGTCGTGGTGCTTTCGCACAATCAAATCTCCCAATCACTCAGCGCCCAGTGGCCGAGCGTGCACGTGGCGTTTGTATTTTTTGTTTTCGGTGGTGGACTTTCTACTTGAATTTATGCTTCTCATCAAAGTTTTCAGGTACTGTGTGTGTGTGAGAGAGAACGCGCGTGTGTGCCGTAACAAAAATAAAACAAATAACAGCCCACGACCAAACAAAACTCTTAACACGAGCTTTTCTGCTGGACCCGTCCCTGAGCGAACGACGGGTGTACATTTTCCATTCCTCCCGCGGGAAGCACCCCTTTGTTGGGTTGGTTTGGGGACGTGTTAGGATTGGGAGAGTGTTGACGATTTACGAGATGACGAGGTAAAGTGTGTTAGCCTCCGGAACGGGAGGGTCTGTCAAATAAAGGCCTAGAAACGATTGAGCTGAAGCTTTGTTTTGGGGTCGTAAAGTTGAAAGCATCTAAACGATTTGCTCAATTTTTGTAATAACTTTAAAATTTTGAATTAAAAAAAAAGGCTGATTCATGTTGTAAGCTTCGATTTTGCTAGGATTTATACAAGAACCAAGTGATAATGTTTGCTATTTCGTAACTTAAATTCATCCAAATACCTATTTAAAACAGAATTTTATTGGTCGAAAGGCGATACTTCCTATGCTATCATACGACGATTCAACCATCAAATCAGCTCGATTCGAGCAGAGTGTGCATTTGTTTTCCGTAGAGAATATGGTCCATTGAACGTGTTGCTTCAATTCGTCAAAAACTTTAAGATCAAATTACGAAATAAAGTAAGAAAGAAACGATTTTCTCAATTTGGATTTCGTTTATCGAGTTCGGCAAACATTCGAGCATAATTTTAGCAGCGAGAAATTCCCCAACTTCCACGGCAACTGGCGCGGTTCGATGACCAGCGACTCCAGTGTCAAAGCCTCTCGAATCTGTCTGGTGCTGCGGGTGCGGGCACCACCCGGTAATCTCATCACATTACAGCTTCATACATAATGTATTTTTCCTCGCAAAACAACATGTATACATTTTGAGCCAACGGGCGAAACAAACAAAAGCGATCTTACGCACATGTCACATCGTATGTTGTGTTATTTTTTGCTGTCTAGCCATCTCGCTTCGCTTGTCATGTTATGCTCGAAACCAAAAAAAACCTTGTTTTAAGACCATTTATATTCGCTTTCTGCTCTCGGGAGTCACGGTAGACACTTTCGGCACTGGTTTCGGTGAGTCATTGTTTGTTTGATTTTTTATTTTCATGGAGGCTGCAAGCCGTCTGCGGGAAGAAATGGTGAAATAGACTCGTAATCGATCAAAGTCAGTCGATTGTTGGTGCTGATCGGTTCAAAACTCGATCGAACCCACCCACTTACGGATCGCTTCATTTAAATGGTTTGACGGTGCTCTGTCGATGAACAAGCTGTCAAGTTTTACATGCATTGCGACACTTCCATACTCGCTCCGGCGAGGGTTACAATGTACAATGAATCCGAGGAACCACCGGGGACTCGGCTGATGATCTCGTTACGATCCGCGGTTGCTTGATCTAGTCGAGAGCGTCCGTGGTTTTATTTTTTATTATCATAGCAAAAAAAGCTGCGACTGAGGCGTGAACAGCCGTCGGGTGAAAGCCGATCGGGGCATGAATCACGCCTCGCGGAAATCCTCAGACACGCCGTCATCCCACACACACATACATACACAGACAAGCACGCACGCGCAGGCGCGTGTGCAACGTAATGGCACCATTCATTATAACTCTTTACGATCCCGCCACGAAAACTCGTGGGCTGCGGGCGTATCAAGCATGTAGCGCACAATTATGCGCCCAGTCCCCGGTGCGGTCGAGTCGCATAAAATAGCTATTTCTATGCAAAAGCCCTTGCTGATGCCGTCTGTACGATCGCCGCATGGTTTCACCTCGTTCGCATAATCTGTGCGCGATGGGCGGGATCGGATTGATTGGATTGTAATCAGCATTAATTATTTCACAATTTATTTTACCACATCTGTCGCTGCGGTGCGGTGAATCAATCAGTGATTCAGGGCGAAAGGAACAGTGAGGAGAAGAGGACCAAGAAAGAAAAAGAGAGAGAGAGCCAGAGAGAGGGAGAAAGAAAATGAGAGAGAGAGAGAGGGAAGACGTGGATCGGCGATCCTTGCATGGATGCCGGAATACTATGCTAACAAGATCCGGCGCATCCGGCGTCGGTGGAATCCTTAACGAGCTGCTAACCACGCATCTTGATGGAGCCATGATAGACATTATTACAAATTATAGTTTATTTGAGAAACATTTGATCTATTTATTTCATTTTACTTATTTATCGTGTCGCTAGAAAAACTTGTTCCGATGGAACAAGGATAAATATTCCAGTAACGTAGATGTTCATGTATATATTATTTGATTTGTATTTTACATTCTATTTTGTGCATCGTATGGCACTGTATGACACCGTAAGTACACTGTAGTCTTTTGGAATAATTGTTAAAGGAAAAAAAAAACAACAAAAACATTTAGAAGAAAATCAACAATTACAGCATTCTCCTGCTGAAACAAACATAGAAACGTGTAATAATGATACCGGAACGATTACAAAAGAACGTACCGAATAAAGAAATTGATGATCACTGTACGAAAACAGCTTCAATTGCGTCGAAAATTTTCAAAACGAGAGATATCAATGAAACATTAATTTGAAAAGGTTGGGAAGAAAAAAATTGCAAAAATATGTATAATAATATGCAAATATATTTTAGAAATAAAGAAGCTGAAAATAAGATAGAACTAGTATACACTTGGGCTGGGTTTCAAGTGATTATAATCAAGAAGCAATGACGTTTGCTACTTACAACGCAACACAAATTTCCGTTGCGGTGTAATTGATTCCCATGTGGAAAACTATTCATCACTCCCATGACGTATTGCATCTTATACAGGCAACATGGCACAGCGCCAAGCCGCGATGAAGATTGAGCAATCGACGTATCGGGAGGCAGCAAACCAAAAAAAACCCTTTTCCTATCCTATCGTATGCATCAATACATCAATCCTTATCGTCATAAACAGCCCGACGCGAACCATCACCGAGAGGTGAATAGAGGAATACCATTTTCATGGTTTGCTGAATGCCGATGAAGCAATCGTGCAGAAGAAGGGAAAAAGCGTCACCGCTCCTTCAACTAACGCGAAATAATTCGCAGAAAAAAATACCTTCCCCAAAGGGACCTTTTGTTCGGTTGCGAAGGCGCATCGCGAATGCATCACGATCTCCGCGACGAATGCGACCGGCAATGGGCGCGCTGGTGTGCCCGTGTGAGTGATTGGTAATTCGCCGATTCGCCGCGCAGCGCACCATCGAATGTGAATGCATTCCGCGAATCTTTGTGCACGCTGGCGCTGATAGTGCGAGCTGCAGGAGAAGCTGCATTTTTCTGTGGAAATCTCCCGAGCCGGCTTCGAGATCGCATTAGTCACATATGGAGTCGGTGATGGATCGGCGAGTTCGCGGTGCATTCATTTGGTCACTCGGTTTTTTTTTGTTTTCGTGGTAAACCGAAGGCCCTTCCGATCGTGGATGATGAAAGAAGCGATGCAAACGGGCAGTGGCAGAAAAAAAAAGATAAAAACGAACCAACCAACCAACACACCGGGACAGGTGAGATATATGGAAAGGCTTTTCCACCGATACTGCGTGCAAAAAAAAAAGCAATATAATGGTGATTTGTAACTATTTGTCGCAAATATGTGATTTGATTAGCATAATATGTTGGCGATCGTTATGATTGCATCTCGCGGGAGAGCCGCGCGAGGGTGAGACGAGCATTTTTTTTCCCGCTACCGTTGTTGTTGCGTCCGCGGACACAAAAGGCACGGCGAAGGACGGCGGTGGTGTTGCAATTGAATGCAGTTTCTTTCATCGGTCACACACATGCAGATGCTGATGCGATCGCACGGAAGCCGTGGTAACTCCTTTTCGGTACGGATCGCAACGAGTGGGAAGCGTCAAAAGATGGAGACATGTTGCATGTGCGCTTGGGTCGCTTTTTCTGCGCTCTTCGCGATTTTCTTTCGCTGTGCTTCACGTTTGGCCGTTTTTTTTAGCCGCCGGTTGACCGATTTGAGGCATGGAGCGGGGCGTTGTGGAATTCAAATATGGCACAGGCAAGACACAAAGGCGTTCGCTGTTTGGTGCCTCGCCGGGATGCAGCAAGTGCAGCGTTGCAATGCGAAGACAATCAATGCATTTTTCTTCTCATAAACCTCAAGCCCCAGGAGAGAATACTGGGAGGAAGAAACAGTACGCTCCCGTACGACTAAGGTACAGTAATTGTTTACTTGTGCCGTGGACTAGCGTAGGTCCGGTGAGTTGTGCGTAATGTTTTTCTTATGCTGGGTGCCACACAGTCGTAAAACTTGAATTTGCCTTTGTTTTGGAGGAATCGTGTGTCTTTTTTTTTTCAAGAAAAGACATTATTTTAGCACCTCCTGGAAAGGGATTTCCAATGTCGGGCAGTGTTTTTGGCAGGAAGTGGTAAAATAGCTGTGCAATAAAACATATTGAAAGAAAATGAGACAGTAGAAAAGAACCATAATGCGGCAATTACTATGTCCTATTGTTTCGGTGTATTGTCTTGACAATATTGATTCGAATAATTCGTCAGATAAATTCAAGGGAATTATGATTAGTTCATGCTTTGAAGTAGACTGTATCACTTTTAGCTAGACACACGAATAGTAGATGTTAAATATATAAATTGCTATCCTTTCTATGCAACATACACACAACTTCACGGACGACAGTTTTATTTTAATTAGAAACAAAATCACGGAACGATAGAAACAATGATATGTTGCTCAAAGTTGTAACACAACTAAAGTAGTTTGATATTTGTGCATTTTTAGCTTAATCTTTTCTGTTCTATAATCTGTTGTGTTCTGTTCTGTTCTATTCTGACTCTCAAAATACTTACTTATACATTTTTTGTCTTACATGTTTCTTGTAGATCCCACGATCATAAAACACATTTTCTGAGCAACCAAAATATGTCTAAAATCAATTTATAAGTTACCTACGTGCAATAAAGTGCAATTTGTTGATTTGCTTATCTTCATATGGATTAATGATTATTCGTTTACCAGATGTGAAAAACTTTATTATTTAATCTTTTTTTTGTGCAAACATTTGTTACTTGGTTTTTAATATCATGTTATTATACTTACAAAAACTACTCTAAATCATCCTGTGCAATCTCGGTTGATTTAGTGCATCGTTGACATCACTGTATCATACCAAATCGGATGAATAATTGATATTGATTGCAAAACGGACGCGATCCGATTCAGTTCACCGTCCCGTGCGGCGTTTGCAGGTGCGCACCAGACAAACCGAGAGCGTCTTCACCGAGGAGGTCTCTATTAGCATACAATCGGTGCAGAGAAAATGAACACAAAAACCTACCGCACGCTCACGGTCGATTGTCCGAACGTGATAAGTCACATGCGCGCCAGCCATTTTAAAATCGGTGTATTTGAGGCTGTCTGCTGACGTGCATCGATTTGTTTATGTACACCTGATCGGCTGGCGGATTCTTTGTCGGTTGCCGCATGTTGAAGCTCCTCTTCCCGTCACAAAGCTTGCAGAACGCTCAGGTGAACGATCGAAGCTGTTATATTGCGAGCTGCTTAGCATAAGCACATAAGCTTATTCGCAGGTCGCGATTTTTCTTCTTTGCATTCCAATCGTTTCGATTACCGCCAAAGTTACGGTAAAACTCTTAGCTCCTGAACCCGTTTCACCATCGGAACAGGATTATACCGATAAATACCACAATTTATTGACCCCGAGCGAGTAAGTGCGCACTATTTCAACGATTAGAACACGTTTGCGGGGAATATTTTTCTTTAATTAAAAACCACCATTAATTGTCACCCGATGCCGGCGCCGCCTTCGTGCATGTGTCTGTGATTGAACGAAATAGTCTTCCATTCGATTCGATACATCCGCTGCATGCGAGTGCTGGCTTAGCGCCATCATGGGCAGCTTACGCTAAGTTCGGTGCACTTCGGTGGAGAAAAATGATTTAATTAAAAGCGGGTGCTCTCCCCGTACGAGTGCGTGTTCTTTCCGGTGTGTCCACCTGTACTGGAGCCAGCTCGCCGTACGTAAATAGATAACGAAGCTTAATCCCAAACCTGCATTCGAACCGGTGTCGAAGTGATAAGAAGAACAGCAACGATCGGGGCGACGACGAACCCCTACGGGCCGGGAGCACCAGGCGACAATTATTATGCGCTGGATGAGATGTGTTTAATGCGTTTTCCATCACCCGATCGGGGTAGCAGCATAAGCGACCGGTTATTTTTTTTGCACTGCTTGCCCCTTGTATCGAGAGACCGCAATGCGTGATGGTTGCTAATTAAGAAACTTGTTGCTTCCACGAGACTGATACCGATCGGTCGCTAGTGACGATGAATTTGTACCTCTCGGTGCACTTATTTCGCAGTCCGCCGCCGATCATAGAGTTGTTCACTTCCGGTCGCGGGCTGGTGCGCCTTTTTTCCCGAGCCCCATAAACTGTACGATTGGTGCGATAGCGCCTGGCTGCGCGAATTAATGCGAACGTGTTTTATTTATGCGTTTGGTTGTGGCCGATTTGCCGAGAGCACTTTAGTATTCATGAGTGCGAGAAGCTAGGATTAAGACGTATTTTCTAATCAAAATTTCAACCTTAAATTATGTCTTTTACTTTAGATTATTACAACAAAATCTCCGCAAATCCTAGGAAGGTTTTCCTGCGAATTAAGGAATATTCGAACTTAAAAGATAAGATTTGGTAGTCTTGTGTCGGTGTTATAAATTTCATTTGTTAATACATTCTTTCTTTCAACAAAAAATAAAAATATTCGTTTCTGTTGCAATAATTTACCTATTCAATTTTTCTTCATTTTCTGCTATGCTTCATAACGGTATAGTTTGAGAGAATTTTTATAGCTTAAATATTTATTTTCAATTATATGATAGTTTCGTTCCTAGCTCCAAATAATGATCACATTGCCATTACTTTTTAAATCAAATGAAAACCTTTTCTAATGACATCCACTTGCGATGCGAGAATGCGTTGCTGTCGCTATCACATGGGTCATAACTCGGCATGGTAATCGTAGAAACAAGAAATGATTATATTTTTACGACTTTTCGGATTGTATTTTATGTGCGTAGCAGATCTTCTCACATCTCCCGCGTATCGCTACACGGTCGTAGCGACAGTAGCAGTGGCCTGGAAGCGCACTTTTCAGCATATATTAAAAGTTTATTTCTCTAATCAAATCTTACTAACCATATAGCCCGTTAGACGATCGTTCCCGATGATAATTTCCACCTGCGTTCAATAATGATCTCGTGCTGGTGGGTTCGTGTCCAGGGTGAAATTGGATACCCAAGACACACTCTCCCAATAAACGCCTAGACAAAGCATGCCTTGCGCGACGCTCATTATCACGTACGACGGAAGCTGAAAATCTGCATACCGGTAACGGGGGAACAGAGCACAACCGGTACCGTTTTTACGATCCAAAGCGGTCGTGGCGGACCAATTTAATTACTATCTTCTAGTATTGCGAAAGTGGTAATCGAATAGAAAAAAAAAAACAAAGTCGTAAAACGAAGAGTATCGGAGCGAACGATCGGGAGGAATCGATGATACGCTATCGACACATTTTATGGTTGGATCTATTTCGGGAAAGGAATGCTCATGTTTATGTAAAACCAGCTAGTTTCCGTTTTGGAAAGTAGTAAAATTTGTTTTTATTTTGCAGGGTCTTCCACCGCGCGCCGGGAATCGAAATGTCGTCCAGGTGGGTTGCCTTTTACAGGCTTACCGGTGGGAATGCTAGCGAGCGGGTTTGCACTGCCCGATAGCAATCCCCACCCAGCACAAATGGGGTGGCGATCAATTCGAATCCGTTCCCTGTGCATTCTTTCTCCTCGCGGAAGCATCTCCGGCGCGGTTCGCCCAAGGATCGCCGGCGAAACGACGTGCGCGCAAAGGTGTCCGTCGCGATTGCAGTTAAGTAGCAGTTTGCTGCCCGGCAGGCTCTCCCCGGGGCGACCGTAATGGCCACAAATAAGTACCTGACGGTACCGGGTGTTACCATTTTTAGTCCGCCACTATTCAGATGAATTAATTATACACGGGCGGTGCGCGATGCGTGTTGATAAGCTGCTCCGTGGTGTGTTGGTTTGAAGACTGTTGAGCATGCGGTTGGGAATGGAGAATGAGATGCGTTCAAGTGTAAGTTTAGAAGTGCTTAAGTTCGTCAGTTTTTCTCAAATATTAAATCAACATAAAAATTCTAGATTAAAATTTTTCCCAAAAATCGAAATTGAAGTCTGGCAAACTTAAAAAATGGTAATTTAAGCAATAAATTCACAAACCCCACGGAAACTATATCAATGTGACGGGTCTTTTTTCAGCAATAACGCATTGAATCGAATGTCCATCCCATAACTCAACCTATCTTCTCCCCGCAGCTGTGCAGTTTGTCAGGTTCCTCCCGAAGTCACCGTATTGTTTTTATTAAAAAATCGACCCATTGTGAGCAGGCAGGTAGCAGTATCGGAATCACTTAACACGCGTTTCCGACTGTGCCGGACTGGCGAGCCACCTTTTACCGGGGTGCCCCTGGAGTAGATGCCGGTAGTTAATGTATATTTAATTTTATGGTCTCACGTAAGGACTGCAGCGTCCAGCGACTGCTTTTGATGAATGGTGCAGAGAGTGCATAAAATTTACTGCACTGTGCGGACAGGTTTTTCCATGTTTTCCCAGGGTTTGACCGTACGGCTCCGGCTGGCAAAGGTGTTGTCCGGTGCCGGTTCTTACACCTGTATCAAAAAGGAGTTCCATGGTGGTCACCGGTGACCGACGTTTTTTTTTCCTCCATCTCCTCGTACCCCAACTGGAGGAAGGACCGATAAGATGTGGGCTAGGCACTGTAATTAATTACGAAATTCTCGTGCAATGTTGCGATGTGGCTGAGCATGTGGTTCGGACGTGCCGTCGGATGAAAAGACGCGCATCGTGATCTTCACCGTTGTGGCATTGGTCGAACGTCGCGCGTCGCCGTCGTCGTCGTCGTGAAGAGATCACGATTTGTTTTCCCAGGTTGTCGAGATTTATAAGTAATTAATACCTTCACTTCAACAAGGCACATTTCGAGTGGTCCCGGCCGTGACTGTAAATGGTCAAACCGTCGTCGCAGCTTGAGGCCGTCGTAATAAGGCGCGTTTAGCGCACACTTGCGACGCCGTTGCACCATCGGAATGCAAAACATTGCCTATTCCTGTGGCACTGAACCGTCCAAGAACTGTACCACCCGGTGGCCGGGCCGGGCTGTGAAGCGCTAGGCTGCTGGGCCGCTTGTGCCTACGGGAGAGGCTTGGACGAGAGAAAGGGAATTAAAATAAAAAAGCAGCAAAACAACTGTCACAGACGCGCGGTACACGCATTTTTCAGCTTTGTAACCCGAAGCCATCCGTGTTTGGTGTGGCTGGAGGTGGTAGGTGGTGACAGGTACATCGCGCTGTTTGCTGACGCGGGCGAGCAAGTGTGCGTCTAGGGAGGCTGTGTTCATCGTGTTGCCTACAACGTGCTGCGGTGGGAAAGCGGTTAGACTGTCGACCGAAGGTACTTGAAGGGTCCGGTGAGTTGAAGTGGTAGATTCAGTCAGAATTTCTTACGTGATTGATCGACATTCGGCTTAAAAGCAGAGTGAGTTGCCTTGTGTCGCAATGTTAAGTCGCAAAACTAATTTCAATAAAAGATGCATAAGAGCGTACGGCTTTTATTTTTGGGGAACAATTTAAAACACGAATAAGATTCCAATTTAAATTAAGCTATCCGCCAAAAGATGGCGCCACCGAATTGTTTGTTTACATGAAAAATACATATATGTTCTATGCATGTGGCTGAATGTTAGATTATTGTCTTTCTTCTAATGTCAATGCTCTTAATATCTTCTTCTTCATTGACTTCGCATCGTCTACTGAATCTTTAAAAAGATCCTCCTATGTTATATTCGATGCACATAAAATAAACATATTAGAAATGGAATTTGCTAAACACTCTTAAATTTATATTTGTATATAGTGTAAGAATCCAGGAATTTAGTTGACGCCAATCAACATAATGAGTTGATATTTAAACTGGTATTTTACTTGGAATGCAACCTGCCAGTTGATGTGGAATTAGCCAATTTCCACGATTGCCGCAGGAAAGCAAATTTTGCTTGAGATCATTTGCGCTATAATTCTGATTCACATTCCGCAATGTATCGGAATCTTCTTTCCATCTATTGATAATTGCTCCTAAAATCCGTATCGATTCCAATCCCCAGCTATTATTTTTCTAGTTTTGTTTATTTAGAATCCAGACAGGTTAGCTTGATTTGAAGTTTATTAGTTGTGTAGCCCTAAGTGAACAAAAAACGAACACAACTCATTGCCTGCCATAACATGTGCCTTTATTACAAGCCATGAACTTCATTGAGCGAAGGAACGAAAAAATATGGCAGGAAGGTGACGAAGCAGCTTCCCAATCCAATCCCACTGGGCGGACACGCAAGTTCGCACCAAACTCCCATTCGTCCCGAACGACGCTCGTATCCATGACCTGCGTGCAGCAGCCATCGTCGCAACACAACGCAATTGTGAGGCTTTGGGGCAGCCGCACTAAATTAAAATTCATCTCACAAACGCAGCACGATTAAAGCAAATAAAGTGCATTAATTGAAACGATCCGGCAGGGGCGCTAGGGTGAGGCGGGTTGATTTCAGGGAGACTTTATTGTGGCCACCGTACACAGGAAGGACGGTAAAAAATAGAATGGCAAACCACATGACTCAGCAGCAGCAACAGCGCCGGCCGATTCCAGGCGAACTCTCCTGAGGGCAGCCTCCGCCGCGATTGTCCGGTGGTTTAGACTTTGCTTTAGAACGGGGTGAACCGTACGGTGAAGTTTCATTTTCAGTTGGTGGATTTTTTTTCCATCCCTCTCCCCGTGCCGTTTCGTTTCGCAGTGCAATTGCAACTGTGTGTGGCGTTCGCGCCATCAATATTTATGACACCGCGGAGTGCAGCATGGCGCGAGTAGCGCCCGTATTGCACCGAAACCGTTGACCGGTGACCGGTTTTTGCGGTGACCGGCGAGAGAACGGTCCGGGATTGTTGGTCATTAAAATTTAATAATCCAACCGCTTGTGGAGACTCTCCCGGACGAGGGAAGGGTAGGAAGCAATGGGAACGAACTTTGCAATCGTTCGCCTGGGCCGCCGTGGCTTCGTTCGTTAGGTTAGGAGGGAGAGAGAACCTTCCCACTACCCGGCCCGGCTACGTTTGGTTGGCTGTTTGTCCGTTCGATGAGCGGCTGCTGCTCCTTTTCCGCAATTGACCACTTAGTGCTGCTAATGGCCGGTCGCGCAACGATTAACTCGCGCGGGACAGAACTCGTGCTGGAACAAAAACAACAGCTCAAGGAAAAAAAGGAAAACAAGCTACGCGGAATTTATTAAGACAGCTATCGCACTTTCCTTTCGGGAGGTGGCCCAAATGTGTGCGCGACAAGCCTGGGATAAGCTTAGCGGAGCAACGAATCGAATTAAAATACACTAAACAGCAGCAGCTCATTTTTCAACCCACAACTTCCCATCCGGAAAACGCACCGGTGTTCCAGCGGACCGCGAAGCGATGTATGAATAGGTGCGGTGCCTAATTTCACCTCCCTGAAAACCATTCTGGGCCTCTTTTTTCTTCTTTTCGTTACTCTTACCAGCAACGTCAGCCCTCGTGGTTAGCTATGAACTAATTAAAAATTATGCGATTCTACACGTACTCGTCACCGTCGGTTCGTCTTTCTGACGCGCGCGCTTGTTTATTCACCGCGATTATGCATTCAACTTCGTTCATTATCTTCCACGTTTTAGACTTGTTGATTTGTGAAATCATATTTTAGATACGGCGGAGAAGCGTCTCCGAGCCGTTCTGGCCGGCGCCGGATGATAAAGAGCCGTGAATTTAATTACATGTTACCGAAGGTTAGTGTCGTCGTTTGAGAGTGTATGTGTGTGTTTACGGCGAGAAATATGCTAAGAAATCTTTAGATCCACGATAAACCGGTAAGATATTCGTTATCGTTGCGGTTTTGTTTAATGGGATTTGGAATGAAGGATAGATTGCAGGGTGGATCATGAGCTGTATTGGATAGAGAGAAACAAAATATATGGACGAATTTCGTTTTTTATTTTAGAGAGTTCAATTTACTTTTGCACGTTCAAAGGCAACAATAAAAAAGATATCATTTTCTGGATAGCAGAACGTAGTTTCGATCTACGGACCTCTGGGTTATGGGCCCAGCACGCTTCCACTGCGCCACTCTGCTCTTGTTGAGAGAGGACACTATTAGCAAAGAAAGTTACGAACAAAAGATTAGTCAATAGGTTGGTAACGATGAAGTAAGCATGTACAGCAAATTTCCTTTGACGGTTTTATGTGAGAAATGTGTGTCTACGTGTCTAATAAAATGTTAATAATTCATTACTCAAGCAACAGAGTAGAACAGATTGCTAAAATTGTTGGTCCAAACTCTTTTCATTTTCATTTTCTTGATAATATTTTTGATTACTTTCATCAGAAGCTTTATATCAAATCAATTTCGAAGTTACAATAGTACCCATAAATAATGAAATTAAACATGACTTTTTATTACTAGTTTCAGGAGCGATTTATTAGCACTATTGCTTGACAAACTTATTGTTTCTTGTTAAAATCTTTTGATCTCCTTGGTTTTTGGAGCTCCTTGAACATTTCAAGCCTAACTTTGGTCAGTAAAAATGAAACAAAAAGGGTGTATATTTTCCATCAGCAAAACACATTCCTTCCACATATTCAAGTTCACATTTCCCAACTTAATTGGTCGCGTGAAAAGCCTCACCATTCGCCGAACGAAACGCTTTGAAGACATTCGCCCGTTATCGGCGTGCGGTTCGTGTGCAGTTGCACCTCAAAACGGCCCATTTGCATTCGATTGCTGGCTGGAAGGAAATGTTTAATTAACATCCATCCACCAGCAGCAGCAAAACCCGGCTATTACCATTTTAATCGATGCAGCAAAGTGACCCGGCCATGTTTTCGGCTTGTTCGAACATCGTGTCATTAGATGCACAGCAGCATGTCGTTAACGTCCGCGGGTGTGGTAGCGTCTTTACTGCACTTTGGGCGAAGGTTAAAGCGTGTGTTTTTGGCCAATAAAATTTTATTGGCAGCTCGGGTGCATACAAATGTAGCAAAACAAGAGCCGCTTCCAACGTTCAAAGAATCGTTCATCGAACCGGTTGCATACCATTCGGTGAGATTCTAAGCGCCGCAGGACGAAAACCGGGTGGCATCATTTTCACGTCATAATATTGTGTTATTTATTGCTCAGCACCATTAAAGTTGAGAGGATGCTGCCGCACGCGCGCATCTAGCAGGCTAGGTGGAAAGGAAAAGGACACGAGCAGCGAGCGGTATGTGTGGCAATGTTTTAAAAATAGACATCCCAATCGCAGCAATCGCAACATAAATCAGTCTCAGTAAAAACGTACGACAATAAACCGCTCGTTGTCACTGCGGTAAGCAAACAAAACTGCACACCGTTTGCACATGCAGCGGTGCAGCGCATTATTCGCTTCCCAAAGTTTCGCATTTTTTCCACCTTTTTTTCCACCATGCGTAATTGTCTGGTACGTACCTGTGAGTCTGTGCTTGTGTGCCAAAGTGCACAATGCACTCGCTAATATTCACGCACAAACGGTATCCGTTTCATCGCGACGCTAGCGCAAACGGGTTGCAGCAAGCGCTCATGTGGGGAGGGGGAGAAAAAAGTGCACATAAATTTTACGGTTAATGGGAAATGCAAATTTCGCAAGTTTGAAAAACTACCAAACGGGGGCTGCTCGCCTTCCGGGCGGGTATGGCGCGATCGTGGCGCGCATTTCCGTGCCGGGTTATGATGGGCTATTTTGTATTATTGTACCTTTTCTCCCTTCGGTTCTGCGTTTTCTGCCTGCTCATGATTCTGTTTGCGGCAGGGGTTGGCGGGCTGGTTCGCTTCGGCTCCCTTATCTTCATCGCTTAATCACCGATTGCACACACACACACACAGGCTCACATACACATATAGTGAAACTATCTTGCAGTCAAAGAGCAAAAGGTCATGGTTAGGGAGAGTGCGATTTTGCTCGGTAACCTGTGCTCATTGCTAATAGAGGTCGATAGAGTTACAATGGCAAGTCTTATGACACTTTTGACTGTTGCGGCAAACGACAATGTGTATTGTGATGTATTGATTGATGTGTCAAACAAGCAATTGCATATAATAATAATAATAAGCTTTGATAATTAACAGAAACGGAAAAAATGGAAAACTGAATAAAATAAATGAACAAATGAAAATGACGTATCTAACACCTCAGGTGCCTACTACACAGAGGACTTTAAGTTAAGCGGAGTTTATGCTGTTGTAGCCGAACTTGTGGAAGAATTTGCTGCTATCTCATGTGAACACAGACAAACGGACAGCAGTTATTATTTACACGAAAAATTAAAGTCACGCTAAAAATTAAGACTTATAGTCTGGATCAATTGTTAGTTCTAACCACTTATATAAATAAGGAAAAATAATTTTAGGTTCTCGCGGCCTGAAAAGAACTCCAGGATATCAACCATCTGTTGAATTGAGTTAGTCTGTTCACTGATCTTTGACTTACAGACAAACATAGTTTACTGCCGGAGGATAGTATCAGCAAAAGAAGCAATTCTGTGCTGGTAAGTGGTAGCAATATTCGAATCGTGGTAGCGTCTGATTTCGACTACTGGCTGAAGATCTACAATGGTTAAGAAATCTGAAACTCTGTGGCTAATTCAGTTCATCATCTCGTTGACACAAAAATTTTATGCGAATTCTTCCATATAAAAATTCAAACTAAATCATTTCAATTAATTACGCATAATTGACCCTCTAACACATCCGCAAAAGGCTAGATTAAGGGCACCGTTCGCAAAGAGAAATTCGTTTTAGCGTTGTAAACATATTAAATAAACGTGTGTGATTTTGGAACTAATATTATAATAAAAATAAAACATTCTATTTGTTGATGATTTTTTTGTTTTTATTTACGGAATACTTTCCGAATTTATGTAAACAAAAACATGAAAAAGTACAAGAACATGTTAAGTGGCACATCATAGGCTGGAGGAAAGAGGGGTTTGTCTAAATTTCAAAACATGATTCAGTAATAATCATATACGATTTTATTTTCTTCATGATTCTGCGATCGTCGATCCCGGACTTGCACGCACTTACTATTCCGTTTCGAACGATCCTCTTCCTGTGTGCGTCTCTCCCTTTTACTCTCTTTCCCGATTCGAAAGTTCTGGGAAAGTCTTGTCCTTTCCCGCGGGAGTGAGTGCTCACACACAAACACACACTCACCTACACGGCTGCGGAGAGAACGAAAATGGTCAGCAGCCGCCAATCTGCCGTCGGAAGGAAACCTGCATTCCTCTTCCTGCATAAATCATGCCACCCATCCTTCTCCACCACACCAGTCGCACGGCGCTCAACAGTTGTTGTTCAATGCCGTGAATCCTTTCTCTGGGTTTGCCTCCCCGGCACTGGGGAAGAATGCAAAGGCCGCTTGGTCCCGCTCTCTCTCCCTCGAGCTCAGCTCGGATATGCCCGGTTTCATCTTGTTTTTTTCCAACGATTCGAGAAAGGACCTCGGCCGTGCAAGATGCAAGCGGCTCACCAGGCAGATCGACACGAGTAAACCTACACGCACCGGTGTGTGTGTGTGTGTGCTTCGGGCATCAGGGGTTAGGGAGGGAAAAAAGGAAAGTAAACCCCTTAAAAATTTCACCTTTCGACTTCGCGGCAACCGACGACAGTGGAGGAAATGTGGCCCTGCTGCAGCGCTGGCCTGCGAGAAGCCTGCGTGAGAATGAGGACAAAGGAAAGGTTTATCTTTGATTCGGAGCAGCTGTTTTCCGCTGTGCGTTGGGCCAACTTCTTATTAGTCGTAACGACGTGAAATTACAGAGAGCCGCGCACAGGTTCGATCGCGCTGACAACCGCAGTGCGCAGTTGGGTAAGGATGGGTCGCCGGGACAAGGACGACGGTGGCACTGCCGGTGCTGCTTCTCATGATGATGATGGCTCATGTTGACCGGTTTGGGTTTTTTGATCACATTTCTTCAGCCCGAGCTCCAGTTTCCCGAACGGTCGTAAACGACAACGCAAATGCAACGAATGCACGCGGGGTTATTAAGTTAATCATAGAAATAAGAGACCCCATGCTAGGCGCAAACGAGTCGGCGATCGGTGCCGATGCAGCGCCCTTCGATCGACACCGTTGAATGGGATATTCCATCTGTGCAAGCGTGTGTTTGTGTTTTCTGTATGTCATAGTTAGGGGATCATTGGTGTAATTCATTCGATTGGGAACAGGAGTGTACTTTTCAAAAGCAATTTGCTTCATTTGAGTGAAAATATATCCTATTTTTTTAAATAAATTTATTTCATTTTTTAAATATATTTGATGAAGATTTGTGTTTCAATTTACAGATCAGGCATGTCATACAATAACAACAAAAAAAATGAATACAAATATTGCTAGAGGTATTAATTTCTTTCACGATAGAATGTAGGTCAAAAATACGTTTTTGATGGTAATAATACTTTAAAGTAGTGATAATTTTTATCTGTTCCTAACTTTGTCATCTCAACTTCAGCTTGCCTAAATTAAGGCGTATTTATTGCGGAAAATTATCAAAAATTAAATCTTATAAATGTTATTTCATAATAAATATTAATTCAAAACAATAATTATTCTGTTCAGGAGCAAATGATAAAATCGTAAAAGAAAATGAAAACAATCTAATTAATTGAAAACAATAACTAATCACGCAATAATATGCGCTTGACATAAGAAGATACAATTGTTCCTAATTATAAAGATTTGTTTTTTATTTAAAGTTTGAGTATCTTTTACCTATACTTAGAACAGCTATACAACCTTTGCGACCCGTTACGTTCAATTTTCCACCGAACCGGTTTAAGTTTTCAGCGTCCACTTTCTTCCCACTTCGCAGAACGCAACATTTTCGGGTAAAAGTGACCGATTTGCTGCACCGTGAGCACCTGTTTTGTTGGACGGGCACGATGGAAACATTTTTCATGCCCCGTCTTGCGCGCACCGTGTACGGCAAAACGGTGTCAGCCCATCCAGGATCCAGATCGGGATGATTTGGGGTGAGTTGAGCATAATCAGGGCCCGGCCCTGTCCCGATCGAAGAGGGTTTCGGGTTGCTTTTTTTGTGTTTTAATTTTACTTCTCCGGATCCAAATCGGGCGTAAAAAGCCGACCCGAAGCAGTGCGGTACGAAGCAGCGTGTGTTCGGGTGAAAGCGACGCGGCGGAAGGATCGCAAATTTCGGTCAACGTCTGCTTACGGTACATGCGTTGTTTACGACGGCAACTGCGTTGTGCGTTTGCTTGCAATCCCGCGGATGGTGCATCGCCATGCACTGTGCGCTCTCGACGGGGTTTGCACTTACCACCGTATTTGGTTCTCGGTCAGTTTAAGGTACGAGGATTGTTTCGGGTTTTTTATTTTCGGGCGACGCGGATAAATTGCGAAAACTGGGAATAAAATAAATCGCAGAAACACCGGAAGGAATTGAACTGGGAAGGATGATGATGGTGAAGGCGGAGGTGGTATAAAATAATGACCTCCCGTCCCGAAACGGAGCGCTCGAAAACGGAACCCGTCCGAAAACTGGGTGAGATTCGTTTTACTTTCCGTTTTTGGTGCACTTGGAGCGCTTGGGCGAGAGGTGTGGTGGTGAAATGCGTTTCAAGGAGAATTCGTTTGCGTTTCCTTCTGTGGGCAGCTGCTGCCGCTGGACTTTTTGCTATAGTTGTTGGTGAACGATCTTACAAACTGACCCACAGGGCACGGCTCGACTGAACGGCCGGCTTTCTGACCTAAATTTTCCGTAAATGAAGGCGCGATGGGTGATGTGATTCTTGTGCCTCAACGTTTACGTTCAAAAACGTACAAACTCAAATCATGGTTCAATTTTGTTCAAAGCGGAGTTAAAACTTGGTCTGCTGGCTATGCAGTTGATATTGTGACAGAAGGGTTCGAGAGCCCTCAAATGCAAACGCAACGTCAGCGTCATCATCGGACGACACTTTGCCGTGCCCTTTTGCCCTTCTCGCACCAATGTTGTGTGCGTGTGTGCCATGTGTGGTGACGAAAACCCTAATTGACAGCTTCGAAGAGAAATCCACTCGAAGGGAGCGAAAGAGAGGGAGCGAAAAAACGCGTTAAAATTCAGCGTTGGTTCGTTTAATTAAATGTTTATTTTGGCGCCCACGGTTCACGCTCTCGAGCGCGACGAGACGAGACACCGACGAGCTCGGCTTAAAAAGCCCCGTTGGCTGGAATGAACGGGGCCAAAGGGCAACTAGACGAACGGCAAATGGGCGGGAAACCCTCAAACATCTTCCCGCCGTTGGGGACGATGGTGTAAGACATTCAAATAGACACCCGAAACTAAACGATAAGAGCGTTTTGTTGGGCTTTCCCAGCCCCCTTCACGGGAGGCCACTGTCGGGCGGGTGGGTGTTCGTTAGCTACAAATGAGGTCTCGTGGAAGTGAAATGTCTTTTTAATAGATCTCGTACCCGGCGATAAACGTATCGTTCGGTTTGGTGAAAGCGAAAGCGGTCGGCAGGTGGGAATGGGTTGGGTGGTTTTATGTAACCGCGGGAACACATGTTTCGTATCGACAGAAAATATGTTACCGGTCCATTTTATTTTCAAAAATTAAATAAATATCATTCAGATATATTTTTGTTTACTCTTAACAGTTTATCAAACGTGATTAATTTTATTTTCAGCTGAAAGTTGACTGTTTCTTTTGATTATTTAAAATCGACGAAAAATATGTTACCGGTCGATTTTATTTTGTACTGAAAGTTGATTGTTTATTTTCATTATTGACTGTTTATTTCCAGATTATTTTCAACTGAAAGTTCGTGAAGCTCGTAAAGTAAAGTATGAAAACCTATTTGTTCACATAATATGTTTTACGTTCGAAGGTTGAGTATAGAGATCGAGGGTAAAATCTAGGTTATTCTGCTAATGTTCAAATGATATTTAGTGTTATAAAACAACATACTCATGTGAATGCTTCCAATCACTAAACATAAGTACAGCTGTTAGTCTAGCTTTGATGCTTGAAATTGAAGCATAATAATTATACTTATAAAATTTAAATTTAATTACAAAATGATACAAAAAAACACAAGTAAAACACAATTATTTTTGGTGTGAAACAAGCTTAATTTGGTTTCTTCTTTTATTGGCTCCATGTATTAATATTAATTTAAACAACATAATTTGTTTCATTTTGCGTTTTCTTTGTTCACGTTTGCATTTTACTTGAGCACAATTTGTCGTTGACGCATCGGGTTGGTTGTAGTAACATTTGCATCTCATTTAAATAGCGCCATGTACTGTTTATCTAAATGATTTTCCTAATGAAGTTTTCTGAACAAAAGCCTGCTGATGCAAACTTCGATTTCGGTTTGGCTCGAAGGATTCAAACACTCTGCACTTACGGACCCCATCGTTGAAGAGCAAGAAAGACTGTACATCTCCTTTCCCCCAACAGCCATACTCAGACACGCACACACATACAGAAAGTTTCTGTCACTGTTTTAATTTTGCCCCCACCTCGGCAGAAGCTTGGGCTATCTTTCTAATTTATCTCTCATCAAAAACAAGCGACAGCGCTGGCGGAACGACCCGAAAACCGGAATGTAACCGATCGCCGGGCAACATTTTGATCCCTCATTATGTTGACTGACACTTCCCCTCTCCTCCGCTCATCTCTTCCTCGTTCCCATCAGGCTGGGGTCGATTATTCTAGTGCAGCGCGCAACCGGCTCTCGAAGCCCTTTATCATCACCGTTTTCCGCGCTTTGAAAGGAAAATTGAAAGAAAGAACTGGGTTAATACAGTTGCGCGCCGAAAGTGTGTATTTGCTTTCTTCCTTTACCACGCATAAACACAGACACACCGATACACAAAGGGCACATAAACAACGTGCTCACCCTCGGGGGTCAAACCGCCCGCGGAGCGATCATTACTTTCGCCCGCCGTCATTACTTCGCACAGGCGGGGTGGCTTATCTTTCGGACGATCGACACTTTTCCATTATCAATTTGTCAGCGAGCATGTTCCACAGGGAGTAGGAGAGGTGACGGGGATCAAGTGAGCACATATGTTGCCGTACGATCATCCCGCTCCCGGGCGCGAGCAGAATTTGAAATAACGAAACGCGATGAGCGCGCCCTTTCGCGCCCTGTATCGATATGTTTCGTGGGGCCCGGACCGACCAGCATGAAAATGTGTTCCATTGGGGCTGGGGCTGGGGTGGACGGCGGTCCGGCACCGGGTCAAACGCTGCACGGAGCGCTGTAACATGATATCGGCAAAAACAGCCAAGTTTGATTGCGCAGCGTTGGCTTCCAAATTAAGCCCCGGAACCAACAGCAGCAGCAGGGCGGGGTGGGTTGGGCTGAGTGGAGAAATGGCTGGGGAAAGACAGCATGCAGCTAGTTACGCAAGGGTGCGCGCACTTAGACGCACTTTTCTTTGTTTCGTGGGCTGAGAAATAATGAACGAAAAAAAAAAACAATCCGCCGGTTCATGTTTCCTAGCGCTGCCCCCGCGGGGCCAGTTTTTCAACGAAAGGGTCGGCAAAGGTTAAACTAATGTGCCGGACGGCACGACGGAAGCCTTCGAATTGCGTCGCTTTGGCATAATTCGGTATGTGGCTCTGAGAAATATGACTCATGAGGGCTGCGTTTGGGTGTGTATGTAAGACAGCGGAACAATGAAAAAATATCTTAAACGTGATCATGTTCAATATCAACACCACAATTTAGGTTCTACAGTCTGTGACACATTTAAGTGAGCGCTTGTTTCTTTTTTCAGAGTATAAAATAAACAGAAGCATGAAATACATGGTTTTCTGGGCTTCAGCAAAATATCTGGAGTTTGCTTATTTTCTTAGTATTACTTTTACCATGCTTTGTGCATTGATCGTATTTACAACATTAAATAAAGTGCAATAAGAAAACTTAATGTATTACAAAAATAAATTCGTTTAAAACTTCGCTCAACCTTACATTAGGTTCAAATGGTCTAAATAAAATAATTTTGATTTGTCTTAAAGTTTTTGTTATGTCGCTTTTATGGCCTTGAAGCCACAGGTTTTATTTTGTATGTTTTATCATTATGGAAGTGTGTTTAGGAGATTAATTTCGTGCTGTGAAGACGATTATTTAATATTTAAAATCCGAAAAGATCAAAACAATAACTGAAGCATGAAGAATAGGGATGATATAATTGATATGAGGTAATAGTTTCACATGATTCCTGTACAATTAGACAGTGTGTTACAGTATTAATAACACACTTCAGGCTTTCATTAAATAGACGCTGTTATTGGTAAATCCAAAATAAATTAAGAATTGTTAGGAAATACCTGAAAACTTAGCAAAATCGTCTCATAATACTTTTTTATTGTAATTTTTCTATTCTCAAAGATAAAAATTATTAAAAATTATAAAATATTGAAATTTGAATAGTGTTGTCTTGTGTGATCGCTTTGTACCTATTTCTCAATCGATCCTAGAACATTGTATGTATAATTAAATAGATGTTCTTGAGCTTTATCAAAAGCAAACAGAAATATATCCACGATGAAATTATCTATAAAGAATCCATACAGTTATTATAAAGGGAACGTACTTCCCTATTAAATACCAAAAGCATTTCGCTATTACCACACATCAATAAACCGCTCAAATCGGGCCCCATTAAACCGCACCATTCACTTTCGACTCCAAATTTACTAACAACCAATTAACCCACGACGACGGACGATATAAGTTGCATTGGTGAGCACGGTGCATTTTAACGACTGTTGGCCCAGGCCCAAAATCGTCAAATCAATCATTAAGCTTCCGATCGGTCCGGCCAATCTAAGTTCGACCGTGCGGTTGTGGCCACGAACCGATCGTAAATGGCAACCTACAAACATTATCAGATCAAGATAAGGCAAAAATAGTGAAAAGAAAGCGACGGCTCCAGCCCAGGATCGGCCAAATTGAGGAGATAAAAAAATTGGAAACGAAATGCGATAAAAAAGCGGCCAAACTGAAACACCATCAGCTCGCCAGGCACTCCAGCATAAGGGGACGATCGTAAAATCGGGGATTGTATCATCCGGGCGAACACGAACGGTTTGTGCTCGAAAATATCGAGTAAGGCGGGCAGGTTTTTCGGCGTGCCCGGTAACCGTGCCAAGACGCAATAAAATCGAATCGCGAAAAAAAACCCTTTAAAAAGTGGTGGATATGTTTCCTTCTCGCGCGTTGGAAAATCGACCCGCGGAAGCCCCCGTTCCGTAGACGGACGTGAGAGAAGAGCCCAAAAATGGACACGGGTACGAAGAAAGAGCGCGCAGCAGAGAACCCGACAAGACCGGGCCCTCGACCCTGGGCCGCGACGAAGGTGCGGCATGAAAACACAATGTTGATTGTAAACAACATCAACCTGTTCCGCGGCTCACGCGGTGGTGGCCGAGGTCTTTGGTCTTTGGTTGTGGCGATGGTTGGACTGGGGATTGGTGCAGGCGGAGCACAGAGAAGACAGCTCCCGGTTTCCCGGTTCTTCCCAATGTCCAAGCACTTTCCGGTCACTGACCACGACGACGACGACGACAGCGATGATCTTCGCCCGAACTGGAACTGGAATAACAGGAAAGGAAGGAAACATAAACATCGCTTTATACGTACGCATCTCCCAACGTCGAACTTCAACATCCAGAGGACCCCGTACCGCCTCTGCCCGCGCAGAAAAGGTCCCGAATTTCTTCCTCCTCACCACCCGCGGTGAACTTCGCCGTACGCATTATATGTCCTTAAATCGCAACAAGTTGTGAAACCGTTTGGTTGGCTGCCCTTTACGGTAGCGATAGTAAAATCGGGGCGGCTTTAAGGTTGCTGCCGGAGTGTTTTTAGTTCACATTCGGTGGCCTTTCGGTCAATGCTCTCAAATCGATGTTTATAAGAGATGAAAAGGTAAGACAGGTTGAGATGTCAACCTTCATTCCAAGAGTTTTTCACCGAAAATCAGAGCCTGCTTTGATTCTAAAAAAAAAAAAAAAACGATTGGTGCATCTGTACTGCACCAAACGCACCGATAAAGTTGTCGCCGGGAGCAACCTCTCCAATCTTCCGATCTGCAGATAATCACCGATCAGGCAAGAAATATCGTCTTCATTACGGCGCACGCCAAAGGTAAGGCACGTTTTTTGGGGGTTTTTATACGGTCCTGTTTCGGAATTCTAATGACCGATTCGTTGCGCCGTTCGACTCGCGACAGCGTGTGATTTCTGAGATGGACAGTTTTCCAGCGTTTCACACCGATCTTCCAGGTGGGAAGAGGGGATGATTTTAACGAAGCATCGCATGCATTAGCAGCGGATGTTCTGAATTTCATCCAGTTTTTGGAACGAGTTGGGTTGATCTTGAGCTTGTGATATCTGTTGGATTTTTCCCCTAAGAAAGGGAACTCAGTGGGCCTTCTTCTAATGGCTTCACAGAACAGTTTCTTTGGTACGAATTTCGGTTACATTATGCGTTCTTTCTTCAAACGAAGCTTACACCCAGCCTGCCGTGTAATGTAATTTATGCGCGATGAGAGCAAATCGGTTCCAGTCTTGCCGTAGTTCATGCTTCCGCTTTTTTATTGTACAACACATAGTGCGAGTAAATCCTTCTTCCAACCGCTCCGTTCGAAATGCAAATGAAATTTGTCGAAGAGTCAGCTCGAATCCTATTAATCACACTGCGCGCGGGGCTCAACTGTTGACGTTTTGCGATAATCCTTGCACCAGGGCCAGAACGTTGGCAGGCAGGCTTTCTTCGTGGCGCAGGAAGAAATCACCTAGTGTGTGGAATCAGCAAAAATCAATATCACCCCAGGAGGAACGCTCCCGGCGAAGGGTGGCGACGCAAAGGTGCACAATTAATTCCATTACGATACGAACCGTGCACGGGGATCTAATCAGCCGGGGACAAATTTGCATACGGCCATCCCGGCACGGTCGGTCTCAGTTAGGAACCGAACGGTTCGGGGGTGCACTGAACTTACTGACGGCTGCTGCGATTTTCTGCTCGTTTCCTTCTTGCAACCGAACCGGGCACAATATTCACTTCATTACGGATATTCACGTCATTTGCTTTCTTCCCTGCTGACGACGGTGAGGCGATTCCTTTTCCCGCCGGAAACCCTATCACACTCTGATTGCGGTGCCATAATGCTGCCCGGTTCGGTGCATAATTGCACAAGCTGATTAAAACATGAATGAGCTTTGCAAGCGGCACTAACAAAAGATGCAGGCAAATGCAGGCGAGCGCTTTGTGGCACACTCGCCAACAAAACAAACGCCGCTGGTTTTGCAGTTGTGCAAAGAAAAGTCTGCCTGGTGTGATTCGTGCACGGTTTTTTTTTGTTTGTTTCTTGAGCGGTGTTTATGAGTTGGGAGTGAGTGTTTTTTTTTTAACGAAGGGTCTGAGAATACGTCGCAGGGGATTTCATTACGAGCAGCGACAACGTACGATACCGATGTTATTGGAATATTCAAAGTGGAAGCAGTTGTCAAAGGATTGTGGTGCATGAGTTGTCACGTGGTGTAGTTTTTTCTTATTATCAGCGAAACAGGATGCCATGACGCTTGGGATCTTGTTCAGCGCTTTGTTTTGAAAGCAACAGAACAAAAAGAAAGATATTTTACATGCTGCAGAAGAGGTTTTCAAAACGATAAAAATCAACATGCTATGCAATTATATTTAAATAATGTTTTATTATATTCTGGTGTTTTTGTAACGCCTTCTTCTAGTGTCTATAAAATCAATCAACATCGACGAATCGATGTTGGCTTCAATTTAAGATTCTTGATATCGTATTATCCAATCAGATCAATTCCTCACATAATAATGCAAAAGTAAATTGAATAATGGTTGAAAGATCGAATTCAAACAATCCGATAAATTTCCTTTAATGTAAGTATCCTAATACGTTACGTATGATACGTTAAACAATGCAAGCTGTGCATGTAAAATGACTGTTTATCATAGGGAAGAAAATTTGATGTGCTGAAATGGTTAAAAAGGATTAATGATGAACTCTGTAAATTTTTGAATTTTTGTATTGAATTGAAAAATGAACATGGGCAAAACAATCTGAAATCTTTGGTGAATCTGATCTGTGGCGAAACGACCGAAGTCATGCTTGACGATTTACCACCTTTCTAGACTAATTTGTTTTACCACCATAGCTGGTGGTAAACCACCATAGTCGCTTCCCTTAAGATCATTGAACGATGAAATGATAATCTAATCCTTAGATCAATGTAGATAGTTTTTGTTGCATTCATCAGGACGGACAAAGCTATGGTTTCAGCTAAATCTTCTCCCAATTTATCTGGCTGACCTAATCATTTATACAACTGGCCGTATACATTCACCGTAAAATACCAATCCGGTAGAACCCACTCAATATTTGTTAGTTATTTTACATATTTTGGATTGTTAACGCACGTTTGTGTCATACACAAACAATCCTAAGGATTGGTTTAATGGTTTCATCAACCATTGAAAGCATTTCAAGACAAGAACAAGAACACAAGAATTAAGAAAAGAACACAAGAAATTTTCGATCAACTTGCTTCTTTAAAAAAAAAATTGTTGAATGTTTTTTAAAAATATTGAAATTTCCTTATGCTGAAATGGACTCATACATGACATTTAAACACGGTAGATCCAATCATAGCCACCACAGACAAAAAGCAGCAGCATCTGTCGAATCTTTAAACTAGTCACAAGCACACTGCTCTCACTATTTTCACGTTGTGCTTGGACCGTTCCGAATGAATGCTTTTCACAGTCACGATACGTAGCAGCTTCTAGGCGTAAGGGCTAAACACGGTAGTTAGAGCTTCCGGTAGCAATAGAAATGAACTTTTCATACGTTCATCACTGCAGCGGCCGGAGTCGATGGTGAAGCACTAACCTCCTCCCCGTGAGCCACCCAGTCGAGATCCATTGTGTGTCGATAAATCTCGCCATCATCATCTCCCGGCACGTTAGCACGTTATAAATTATGGAAACAATGTTTTGTTTTGAATGTTTTTTTCTCTCTGTTTGTTCTCTTCTTCTTTTTGTTTGCTAACACTATGATTGGAGAGTCGTTTTTTTTCTCTCGCTGTTGTTTTGTGCTATCCATATCTATTTCAATTTTCAATCCAACCACTCCAGCCTCGTTCCATTCCACACACACACACACACACACGCGCGCTCTCTTCCTGTTGCGCTTCGCGATTGTCATGACGTATCAGTTTCCACTAGTTAATAGACGGTTTCTGGTACCATATATAGTTTTGTCCCACTTTCTGTCGGATGCATTGGGCCGACCACCCACAATACACTCACGTGTTGCCCGTCAGACGGTAAAGACTCGGCGTGTGTGTGCTATTTGCATAAATGCTATCATCGCTTCATCGCGGTCAGCTTTTTTTCTCGTGCATTTCATGTTGCCGTTCTGAAACAAAAACCACAGAGAGCGGCGAAAAAATGCAGCGTAATGCAAGTTTACACGTACTTTGATGTGGTGTGAATGGGTGAGTGCTTGTGCATTGGAGCTTTCAGAAACATTTTTTTGTTCAAATTTTTGCTTTACATCCGAGGTATGATTTTCATTACATTAACAATCCCCAACAGCTACTTGCCGCGCTCGGGTATAAAAATTAGCAGTAAAGCATGGGGAAAACTAATTGGAAATCAGCAAAACAAATCGTAATCGTACGTTAGTGCAGCGTTCTGATTGCACATTAAAAAATGGCAAAAATAAAACCCTCTTCATGAGAAGCGCACACATGATGTTTAACTTTTCCGTCACGGTTCATTCCGAATCATAATACGGCCGGTTTGGGGAGGATGCGAAGGTGGTGGGGAGGCTGGCTTTCCTCCCTCATCAATGTGCGAACCAATTGGCAATCCAAACCCGGTCCTATTAGCCTGCCAGCAGACGCTTTCCATCTGCACAGAGCTGCATATGACGCGAGGAAACAGAATGCATTTAATTCACACCAAACTCGAGGCGAGCTGCACAACGGGAAACAGCATCGAACCGCAACGACTCGCGAATTAGGTGTGACTGGTTAATGTGCAACGGACGGGGTGGCGAAGGGGGAAGGTAAGAGTGGGAGGAATCGAGAGAACAAAAAAAGCACTCCTTCATACTCGTACCACATGCCTAATAAATATTAATTAATCCTTTGCTAAAAATCAACAATTATCGCGCAGTAATACTGCAATTAGGGAGAACCCCCTTTGGAGGGACAGAAGCAAATGCAAAAAAAACACACACTCACACGTACGTACGCAAAACAAAAGGTAGTGGCTCTGGACCGTCTCGGAGCACGACGAACAAAACACAAAGCCTGTATGAAGAGTAGGCGTAGTGCGCCGAGTGCATGTTAGAATACAAAACGAAAATGCACTTTTTTGTGGGTGCCAATGAGGGAGAGTGAGCTGTAAAAACGTTCAACTAATGCCATAAAAGACGTGAAAAAAAAATCAACCGAGACTAGTTTTGGTGGGTGGTTCCGTTCCATTCCGTTCCGTTCCGTTCGGTACAGAATGCATTCGTCTTCCGCGCCGGCTGACAGGAATCACACCAGAATGCACCACCGGCATTGGGCAGGGCGGCTGCCACCCAACAAACCGAACGAATAAAAACGAACATGGTGAAGTGTAAATTTTTAATAATCGGTTGACTCGCCCGTTAATTAAGGTCCGGGGTTTCGGCAGCGCACTCGGCTAGTAGGACGGTGACGATTCCGGGCTCACGATTCAATTAGTTAGCTCCCGTTAGGGTTTTTTGTTATTGTTTTAGTGATTTTTCGACCATTAGCAGTTGGCGGTATTTGTATTTGTTTGTAACGTGCTGGTGAAAGCTGGTGGTGGAGTGTGTTAAGAGGATTATGCATGGTGTGGTCGGATGATATTAGAATTATTTGGATCATGTTTGAGCTTTTCCAGCGAAATCTCTTCCATCGTACAATTAGACAAAAACTAAATAATCCATTTTAATTTTGAGAATGATATATGAACCAATAAAAGATTAGAATTATTCACGGAATTTAAAGGTGCTGTAATTAGTCCCTAATAAAAATATGTATATTTTTTATCTCTGAGGCTGTTTAACATGCCATAAAATGCAATTATTATGTATATTGTATCTATATACACTGCGTTTGGAAAGTTTCAATCCGATCATGAAGTAATTCCAGCTCAAATTGTATATCTACGTTAACAAAATTCCATCATATTTTTCAAATTTGTTCTTTCAACCAAGCATAGTAAATAGATAAATTTTGGTAGAGAGGTTTATAAGATTTGATGTTTTGAGAAAGTTTCAGGAACAGTTGTTTGTTTCCAATTTGTTTTAATTTTATCACCTAAAATATTTTACAAATACTCAAACCAATAATTTCTCTGAACTAGATAACAATACAAATTGAAGTAAAATGAAATAAACATATAATCGAATTTAAAAAAAAAGTTTTCTTTACTTGCCCCACTAACTCGTTCTAATCGTAAGCCCCACTTAACATACGAGTGGTGTAAACTGAAACTCTTAAGTCCCTTGATCCCCTCCTCCCTTTTTTCTCGAACATAGCTCCAATCACACCCGCAGTCACGGCATGAACTGCACCGAGTAATTTATGTTTCTTATCAAAATTCGAGCATCTGTGCAGCGACCTGAGCCTAGCCGTATGATTTTCAACAATGCGATCATGCCAGGGTCTCTCTTCCTCTCTCTTTTTCTTCCTCATCCCCTGCGAAAGGTTGTTGCCTTCGGTTTGATTTACGAAACGCTTCGCAGCTTCACCCGTGCCGGGAAGGGAAGCCGAAGATTTGATCTACAACAATAATTCCAGCCACCTTTCTTCGGCCACCCGGGCCAGCCGAGCGATGGCGTCTTAGTGGAAAATTATGTTGTTTTTCGCTTCGCGCTCTTCACTGCGTGAGATGTTTCAAGGGGGACGCGGGGGCTCTTGGAGGAACGGAAAACAGGAATCATACGAGGTACGAGGAGAAAGAAAGTGGCCGAATATGACCAAAGCCGGCAACAACTGACGCTGGAAGCTCCGCAACCGGCGTATCGAAAGGCGTAATTCTGGTTCTTCCAACCGGGTGTTTCTGAGTGTGTGTGTGTTTTTTTTTTAAATTCACGTTTTTTTGTTCTTGCCTGCCCCCGGTACGCACGGTGGCTTAATCTACGATTAATTCGATTCCACGTCGCGCACGCCGGTTCGCTCGGCAGAGGCGCGGGCAAAAGGGCAGATATTCGAAGCCAAAAAATTACCATATACATCGGCCGTACACGATCAATTGAATCTACTGTTACGCACCGCGTACGGCATCAAAATGTGTGATGAGAATATGTGTGCTAGTGTGTGCGTATGTGTGTGTTTTTTTGCCCCCTACTTGCACCACCCCTTACCCCTATCCTATTTCCGCCAAAGCCACGAACACAAACCGAAGAAAATGAAGCAAATATATCGGCGAGCAAACAAAAAAAAATAATAAAAAAGAATAAAAAACCTCCCTCCAAAAGCACTTGCGAGGAGAATAGAATAAGAAGTGAAAAAAGTGTATGATTTCCGAGCGCAAGCGTAAGCAACGTTGTACGCATTCGCTTTCCACGCAGACGCATAAGCTCGTCGTCGTCAATGGCACGCATTACGCTAGGAAAAGCAAAAAAAAACCCCACGGAGGCCAAAAAGATCAACGGCCGGGAAGTGCTTTCGGGGTGCTAATATGTAGCAGCAGGGCGCAGCGGAGTGGGCGGGGGGAAGATAAGAGCCGCAATGAACGCGGGGAAAGAAAAAAAATCATTTGCATGCCATTTGCTGATGACGACTGCGACGATCAGAGCGAGAGAGAGAGAGAGAGAGAGAGAGAGAGAGAGAGAGAGAGAGAGAGAGAGAGGGACAGTATGAAAAGTTTTCCACGAGTGCGTCCGGCTCTCGGTTGTTTTTTTATCTTATTTTTCCATTAAACTTTTGTGCAGGATGAAGCCATGCACACAAGAATTAAATAGAAAAAAATCGTTTTAATGAAAAAAAAGAGACCCTTTGTAAAAAGGACCCCTTTTTTCCGAGCGGCAGCTCCAGATGCAAATTAAACGCGTCGTGTGTGTGTGTGTGTGTGTGTGTGTGTGTGTGTGTGTATGTGATACGCATGTTACATTCGTAAGCGAAGGTCGAAGGTATTGTCAAACGATCCTTTATCATCCGGAACAGAGAGAGTGAAAGGAAAAAATGGTTTAATCATGTTCTACAGCAACGCATCATAAACAAGTAATGCAAGACAGCAAAGCAAAAAAAAAGTGATCCACGCTGGGAAAACATCTTGCATATCGCCGGTTCAATAGTGCAATGACATGCGAACAATTGCGCTGGTAGTATTTTTCATCTCCAGTTTCCCTTTTTCTAGGTTTCCTCCCGTCCCGTGCTGGAATATCCTGTTTCATGTGCTCGCTGTTTCCCATGTTGTACTTGAAATTCACGCGGTAAATATAGTGTTTTCATGTTGTAACAACGATATATTTACGAAACGACGCTGTAACGCTGTTCAAAGCAATCTTGATTTTATTTTCATCCTGAAAAAATATTATTTTTCAGAAAGAAAATAAAACACCAATTTTTCAAAAATTTTTAAATTAGTCGCTTTATCCTACAAAACATTTCACTTTCATTTGTTGCAAGAATACCAGCTTTGTAATGACTAAACTCGGCATAAGTTAGATGAGCTTGGATGACATTGATTCCAAAGCAGCAAGAAACAATCAGCAGCATTTCAAAACGAGATTTGACTCAGGAATCATTCCAGAAAACATACACACGAAGCTTTAAAGCAGATTCGGTCTGGATCATTCCCATTTCCATAACACGAATGAACATTCAGAAACACTTTCTCACTCTCTATCTCTCTGATGCTCCCGTAGTATCCCCAAGTGTCCCCGAACAGTCCTCGCTCCGTGGTTTGCTCTGATGAGGGAGACAATTAAAAATTCCATTAAAACATCGGCTCCTCCTTCACGCGGCCACGGCACACCTTCTTTTCGTTCGCATCAGCTCGGAAATCACATGGAAATCCGTATCCACACGTCCGTCACATCCACATGCGTGGATGGGTGCGCTCTGAGTCCACTCCCTCCCCCTCCCCCTTTCCTACCCTCCCCCCATTCTTCCGAACCCCCTTGACAGATCGATGATTAATGAGGCAACCATGAGCGGCAACCGCGGGATCGAACTCCACCGGCTCATAAATCATGCCCACGTCAGCGCCGGACTCGCGCGCCAAACTCAGCCCGAGCCGCGAGACCCGAAAAACGCATCCCGGTTTTTGGATGTTACGAAACGACGGCCAATTCATTAGCCGCGTGAATAGCTGCCGTGGCCGCGAAAATGTGCGAACGAACCTGTCCAGCTGGATGTCCGCTGCGTTGGAGCTTTGGCGAGTGGTTTCTCGTCGAAGTGGGCAACCCAATAATTGATGCTATCATGCAGCAGAACTCTAAACACAGCCCTCTCCGACGACCGAGCATTAACAGGACAAGAAGTCACCCATCATGGGAAGATGAAGAACAAGAGAACAAGGAAACAGGCACACTCACACGCAGAGGAACCCGGCACTTAGTTCAGCTTCCCCGTATTTGCATAATGAGCCCAACAATCATCGCCTGCTTGTGTGTTCATTTGGAGCTCGGGTGCATTTTTCCACTTTTGCACTTCCGCAAGCCGCACTAAACTTTCCAACCCGGCTGGTGTGTGGGCCGGAATCGACGGAATAGAAAATTGTTTTGTCAAATTAGTGCCTGCTTATGCGCTGGCGGGGATCCGAGTGGGAGGGTATCACCTGGGTATTATGTGACATTTTACTAAAACCACCCCGCAAACCAATAATCAAGTAACTCAAGCAAAGCTTGGGGCTTTCGGGTCGGAGGGTCGGTGGTTTTGCGCGTGGTGGTTGCAGTTTTCCCATCGTTGCTCAACCAACCAACCAGCCGGTGTTAGTGTGTAATTTAACTCTTTTCCTTACTCGCGGCGGGATTTGCTTCCATCGCCATCGCCTAGAACTGTTCCGTTCCTGTTGTGGTTCTGGCGAAACCACGATAAATACCTTAAATCAGTGGGCGCGGACCAAACCGATAATCAACCGACGGGGAGGGAGACCAACGAAACGATACGGGAACAACAATGCATTTCTGCAGATACTTGTGCGGACAACGTTTCCGCAGCGGCACACTCGTGAACGCGTTAGTTGTCGCTGAGTCATAAATTAGCTTAAGAGAAGATATTTACGAATAGTGATACATACAACAACATAATTTTTTACAACCTTCTCGAACAAAACAAGTACATTTTGACAGCTTTAAGTTCAGTCTTAGCTATAATTTAATTCGAATTCATTATCTCTATTTTTGAATGTTTTTTTTTGAAAACTTTTTAACATTGTTAAATATCTTTTAAAATGATTCAGAGCGGCAGTCATTTATTTTGTTTAGTCTAAAACTAAGTTAAACTAAGCAATTATTTTCATGTTTGATTCGACGAAACTGGCTAAGAATGTTGATCAAATAAAACTAAATGACTTTCAATTGGTAGGTTGCCTAAAAAGCTAACAGGCTTTTAAAATAATACACTTTTTGCATCCTGAGTTGTCATACGGTTATGCTTAGTTTTACTCGGTTTTCTAGGGTATTGTAGAGCTTGGAATTTAGCCGGAAGCAGAGGATCTTTTTGAGATGTAACGTTGATGCCCCGTTTCCAAATCGTAAGTTGAATGCGTCAAAAAGATCAGAAAGCTTCATATAAATTCACGAAAATTAAAAAAAAAAACTAGTTTTATCACGGAGTTTCCTTTGTTCATTAAAAAAGCATATAAAATAATGTCTTCTTTAATAGAAAGCAAGATATTTGCATTGAAGAAAACAAACAATATATGCCAGAGATATTTTTAAAACACATTTTACTGATGAGCTTATAAATTGACAAATTGAACGCACCGCCAACTTTTCGACCACGCCTGTATAAACCGACTGAAGCGATCGTTTACTTCCATCCGGAACGATACCGTTACCATAATTGAAATCGCGTTTCGCATCCTTCGCAGTGCTCATACATGCAGGATTCGTCATCGAAAGTTTGCGTTCATCCTCTGTTGATGGTGTAATTCGAAGCCATTGATACAACCCCAACCCCTTCGGCGGATCGGCCATTCAAATCGCGCTCGAATCACATTCTTCACCTTGAGACGGTCATCCCAACTGGATGTGGTGATGATGAGAGAAAAGGAGAGAGAGAGAGAGAGAGAGAGAGAGAGCGCGAAAGAGAGAACGAGTTGCCCACTCGTGGTAGCCGGCCGTAATTGCTACTGTAAAATTAATAACATTATTTATCGACTGCGCTCGCGGTTCGGTAGCGGTTCGGCCGTATCCACAGCTTCCCGCGTTTGATTCACGGATGTCACGGGGAAGCGCTACGGAAAACGCACGGACATGCCCGTGGCCCGTCGGCAACGGTCGGTTCGGTTGCACGGTTGCATTATGCATGGTGATTGTTATTTACGACTGCTCGATCTCGCATTTCGGCAGGGTTTCGAGCGGTCCGATGCGAAACGAGGTTCGAGTGATCGGTGCGATTACGCAAATTGGAAGAATTATGCCAATTTCGGGTGACCTTAAGTAAGGGTGGAAACATGCCTGCGAGGATGGCGCGGTCCATTTTGAAGGAGCGAGGATGTGAAAAAGGACCAAGGAGCTCGCAAAAAATGGCCTGCTGGGGAAGAAAATAAAGCGCTTTTAAATTACTTAATAACAATCACAAAATTACTTCAAAAGAAGCAGTTCTAAAGCTCCTCACCCGAGCGTGCTTTAGAACCCTTCAGAAGCTAGCTTTACAAGCAACGTGGAAAGGATTCAATCCACTCATGCTGCTCGTGTTTCCTAATCAATATTTGCGGTGTCGGTTATGTTGAGCCGTCTGTATCGCCCCTACAACTCTCGCTCTCTACCGAGCGAGCACTCAGTTCAATCGATTGTTGAATTTCTATTCAATGAATCGTTCCGTATGCAGCACGCGGTCGAACCGGCCGGTCCGAGAATGAATGGCCACGGATGCATTCTGGCCGGAAGCAAAAGCATGCACGAATGCAACTCGATGTCCGGGAAAAACGGCCAGACCAACGAGGACGGGCGGAACACCAACGCCGACAAACAAACAACTGATAATGGTGTCGGTCGCTTCAAGGCGCATACGAATGAATGTTGTACGAGCGCCCGTGGGGAGGTTGGTCTCACCGGCCTCTGGATAGGTGCATAAAGCCACCCAGAACGGAGTGGAGTCGACGTCTAATGAATAGTTTCAATGATCAGTTGCTGCATCCCGCAGATGTGTTGCTGTGGGCTGAACGTATTATGGCGATTCTAGCGTTAGTAACGCTACGATGATCCCTTTATGAGGTTCGTTGCTTCAAGGGCGTAATGGAGAAAGCCAATCGCAAGGGATGGTGCGTGGATTGCGTTCGCTGACTGCCCATTAATCAACGCTTGCACTGGAAGTTTGGTGTAGTGACGGTGTCGCTAAAAAATCGAAACGGAATGCGTAGAATCACAACATATATATATCGTATTTTTATTTTAATTTACTTAAATTTTCTCAAAATTTGATAAAATTTGGAAATTAACAGCTTCACAATTGTTATACAATTAGGATGCATCTCTTTACTGAGCGATTCAATAATTACATATAATTATATTTGGCATTAAATATACGTACCATCAGATTAATTCATACGATTATAAATTGCATGGTAGGTATTTTTCAAATTTGGTGACTTCCAATCGCGCCGATAAAATCGTTACACGTTTAGAGATCGCTTAATCTTACTGAACTGCTAACCTAGTTCACTGAGAAATGTGAACCCAGTTCCAATCGTTCCGTCAAAAGAACGAAACCAATCTTTTTGTACTCGGAACGATATCCCCATCACTAGCTCGATGAGATGAACCATGTTCAGAGAGTGGATTTAAAGTGAGGTTGTTCAACATTGAAGACAAACTCGCGTGATTGATCTCTTTTCATTATATTTGAACCATTTTGAATATTTATCTAATAATAAAACATTTAATCAAAGTTGAAAATATTTCCGAGGAATGCTTCTTCACGGGCACCATACACCAGTTGCAAACACTCCACTTGTCCCACACGCGTGAGAAAGGCCTGTTCGTTCCTCCCACCAGCACCACTAAACGAGCGCAGTTTCAATAAAGTGCACTGGAATCGCTTCATGATGATTTGATTAGCGCACGTGGAAGCGTTGCGTTCTCGACCGATTCGTCGGCCACCGGAAAACCCAACAGGCGCTGGGTGCGTGTTGTTCAATTCCTATCGTGCGCTGAACATAAGCTAGAACCATCGGCATTCGGTTGTATAAACCGATCACCGATAGCAGCCTTGGTTTTCCTGGCCGCTTGTTGAAATGTGCTGGATCGGTTTGCAGTTTGCTCCCAGCAAGATTTTCCTCAGCGGCTCATGATTTATTGAAATGAAAATTGAATCCGCTTTCGGTTCCCTCGGAATGTGCCGTATGTGATCCTTTTTGCCGATAAACAATGCATGGCCTAGGTTCGACCACGTCTACATGGAGTGCCTGTTTGCCGATGGAGTATCATTTTATTATGCGCTCCAACTCGGTGGAAGATAGTGTCAACGTAGAGGAACTTCTCTTGTGACTCCAGTGGCAGACGCTTCGATTCGGCAAACAAGCGATAAGTAAACGTTTCGCTATCACTGTCAAAGGCCAACATTCGCATGCCTACATTGTAGAACTGGTATGCAATCGGCCCTTCCCCTCCGGCGGACAACAGATTCCGGCTCTAATTGGTGGGTCTTCGCTGGAACGACTTCATTGTTCCAAATAAAATAATAAAACATAATGATAAACTAAAACAAAACCACCACCAGTTAGTGTCTGTTTGCAGTGTTTGTGTGAGTCCGTCTTTCCGCTGGTAGCTGGCAGATAATAACAGCGTTCCGAGACGGTTCCGGACTCTGCGCAGAATATCTACAATTGTAGCAATTGCAAGTGGTGACGGTGGTTTCGATTGCAGTGGCGACTGGCCCGGTGCATCCCTCGGGCATATGTGGGCTCTCGTATTACTTTGGCTTGCTTGGTAGCCACTTTGTAGCTCGAGTCGTTCGGTAAGACCAACACCGACGTTACCGGGCGCCGATGGGATGTAAATCAAGCAGATCATATCATCAGGTGGTGCTGTAAAAATAACTCGATTGCAATCGCGTATGCGCTTGAGTGTTGGAACCATTCAATTTAGATGTGCAAATCATTTCGATACCGATGTTTTCAAATATAATATTTTTAACATTTCGAAATCATTCTTACATTTTAGTTTTATTTTACAAAAGGTAGTTTTTGAGGGAAAAAGATAGTAAAAAACAAAATTACGTACAAAATTATGAATAAAATTTAGGCATCTCTATTATTTTTTGTTTTTGAAAACAAACGTACGATGAAAATTCGCAAGTTTACAATAATTGTTATTAGTTGAGGAAAGCAACGGGAAAGAAAAGTCGAGGTACGTCCAGAAATATTCTATCTGGTGCTTAGCAGCGAGGTTTTTCATCCATAGGAGAAACTTGACCAGTTGGAAAATTTGTATTAAAAATGTGTGAGTATTCTGGCATATTTGCAATAATTTTTGATAAGTGAGTAAATTTAGTTTGAGTTTGTATGACCATTTTGAGTATTGGTCGATGCTTGGACGTTAACCTGATTGGGGACATGTATTTTTAAATATTGGTCAAACTATTAGTTCGTTTTTTTTTTCAACAAATATTGGCGGTGGATTAGATGGGAGCAAAGTATTCCTGACGAAAGTTTTGAAAGTTATTTGGAGTTGTGTTGGGATTTTTTGCTGTAAATTTATGTTAATTGTAGGAAAAATTGACAAAAAGCAAATAACATTATTTTTTGGGTTGCGTGTCGAAGAAATAAATTAACTGAAACGAATTGATGCAGTAACGAAACTTTATAGAAGAAATCGTGCAAATTGTAAAAACGGGTGGATGATTTTGATGAATGTAGCCTTAAAAAATCCATTTTCCAAAGTCTTTATTCACACCAAACAATTTGTGCTCGGAAGGAACTTAATAAAAACCACACCACAACTGCAAACAAACCATTCCCGGAGATAGCCCACATGCCACGGCATTCCGAAAAAGAATGCCTCTACTGTATTCGAACCCAAGCACGGCGAGCCTGGTTCCCTCGACCGCGTTCTCCGTTTCGCGATCGCGCGTTGACCATAAGCGATGAAGAAACAAAATCCTCCCCAGAGGGAACAGTTGAAGAAATTGTTAATTAATTCTGCGAAAAGCGAAGAACGAGCGCGCGAAAGAGAGGGAGCAAAAACCCCACAAAATCCGTTGATGCTGCGGAATCGTGGGGGTGAGTAAAGGGGGTTGGGGGTGGGGTGGGAGAATGGGAATGCATCTCAGCGTATGGGAAAAGGGTATTTGAAACATATTTCCGTCCACGGCCACGTCGATGCGTTGCGGTTGATAAATTTTTGCTCATCTGTGAAACGTTATGGGGTTTTTGCGTTGCTTTGCGTGCCCGACCCGCGACGACTTTGGGTGGAACGGGTGGAATACCGTTTCGTTTTTCGTCTGCCCCTCCCGCACTGCCCTTTCCGAACGGGCAGGAAGTGCAGTTTCAGCTGTTTGCCATCGCGATCGTCATCGCCTTCGCTCGTATAGTATCAAACTGTCAAAAGTCGTAAAACAATCCCACCCTCCTACCCTTCGACGGTACCTACAACACGTCAGCTGACCGGGCTCTTTTATGGTGGTGGCCGAACGGGAAGAAGCTCTCCACCACGGGCAGGCACGGTTTCTGCATGCGTTTCACGAAAAAAAAAACAACGCGCACAAGAAATGAAAACAGAAACCCTTTCCGACGGGACCTGTCGAAAACGTCAATTTTTGTATTAAGTCAACAACAACCGGCACACACTTCGAGACGCGTTTTGCCCTTCTCGCTCGAGGGCATATGACACAAATCTTCTTCTTCCCGTGCGAACACCGAAGCAGCAAGCCATCGACGCACTCAATCTCGCCTCGCTGATGGCTCGGGTCTTCACAAACACTTAACCACACACTGGAGACTGCTGGAGGAGGGAAACTGTTGCTGCTGCTGCTGCTGCTGTTGATTATGTTCTCAGCAAAACTTTAACGACTGACTTTCATGATCGGCTTTACGACCGATTACCAGCAAATAATGCTTTCCTCGCACGTTTTTCCCTCCTTCCCCTCATTGCCCTATTCCACCGATTTGTGCTACGTTTATTTGTTTGGCTTTAAATGAGTCGGTTGTGGAGACCCAAACCCTGGTTTGGGAGATGGGTTCTTGGGTACTTGTTCCGTCTTCCGGCAGCTAGCACTCGCAGCGAACCACGCACTCGGTCTGAAGATGGGTTCGATGTTTTTTTATCCTTTTCCTCCGCCAGCCTTTCTTCGGCTGGCTTTGTTTATGCTCGCGGGCAATGTTACACTAATTCATCATTTAAAATAATTAAAGTCAGTGAGCGAAAACTGCGCGATCCGCAAGCCAGTGTCAACGCAGAGTTTTGGCGAAAGGTGCGGCCAACTGCGAAACACAAGCACTTGCCAGCGTTGAAAAATGGAAGTAATTAAAGCGCTACCGGTAGGTGCCTGCCGCTGGCCTCGCCGCCCGTTCGCATCTCATTTGCGGACGTGTCGAAGTGGAGAAATTGGTCCTGGAGCCAGGTTCGCTTACGGAGCGTTTCGTTTAACGTTTACTTATACGGCAGGCATGATCGAGTGGCCGGGCAGCCTCCAACCCTGCTCCCGGATGCTAATGATGGATGTTTTGCGTTTCTGCAGCTAACAACGCGCTGAGGCAAAGATTGATTATGAACGTGCGGAAGGAGACGGCGGCTCGCTTGACAAAGGATGTTTTAATGGCTGGTGCAGTCAGTGTTTGCATTCGCTTCGTAATCGAACGTTTGTTTTCTTCAGGGAACATTTTACAACCGTTTTATGGTCGATGAATGTTTTAAGCGATTGTTTGCTGTGTTAATTAATTTTAATATTGTTTGAAACTGATCGGAATGATCGTAAATGAAGTGATCTAATGGGTTCATTGAACATGGCATTAATTGTAGAGTAAATGATTTTGGGATTATTTCTTACATATTCAAGTGTAGTTTGAAAACGAGAATATTAAGAAATTAAATAAAGCAACACATTTTAAAATCTTTGGAGAACTGCATTCCGTTTCGGATTTCATTAATATTGTACTAGTCCGAGCTGACTGCATCATCTGAGAACGATAAAAAAATCAAGAAACTTTTCAATTAGACTGTTTTTCGAACAAATTCTTCTTAATTCTACTTAATTCTTTTGAGCTATTTTGAATTTAAAATTGAAGGTTTTTGCTTACAGATGATCTGCAAATATTTCTAAATTTTTAATCTCTTTGCATTATATTTTGGTTAATAAATTAGCTCAGCGTAGCAAATAAAATTGTTCCTTTTTATGTAATAGGGACGACCTGGTCGCATTAATTGAAATAAAATTTTATTACATAACAATTGAAAGTGGCTATCTATTTACACAGAATAAGAAATTATGCATTCTCTCTTGTAAGAACATTTGAGTTTCTCATTTGGTTACAATGTTTCCAAAACTGAGTTTGAGCTAGTATTTTTACACAAAATTCGCCACATGTTGCCACAGATTTAAGTGATTTTAGGGACTTTGAAAAATACTTGAAAAATTTAAAAAAATGAACAATGAATATGAACAGTGATAGCAGCATTTAATTATGAAGCGATCACTTAGCGATCACGAGTCAGATCGTTTTTAAATAGGAAAAGAATATTGGAAAACATCAACCATAATTCACTCTCAAAGTGGTGTAGAACTATCACATACCAATGTTAAATACCGTACCCATTTCCAAGTCTAATGACAGACCGCAGTCATAAAACGGACTCCATCTGAACGGAAACTGGACCAGAAGCTGACGCATCGCGTTTTGGTATAGAACATCGAAAGCTATAAATTAACGAAAGTTGGTTCCTTTTTTTTCAACATTTCAGCACGAGCACTCTCTCGTTTCCAATTCTTCGTTCGGTGTGCTGTGAAAGCACTCTAAGCAGTGTCTTATCATTTTGGAAATTTCGTTAGAAAAAACGCTAGTAAAAACCCAAAACCCCCCGAAAAGGGCCCTTGATGAACTTTCAAATTGTCTATCTATCGACGCAAAGTATCGCGTGTGTCCGCGCGAGAGTGGCTCTCTAATGTGCCCCCCGGCAGATAGAGAGTCACAAAATTAATAGGTCGCTGAAAATCGGACATAAAAACGGCTTTACGATCTGCCACGGAAACGGTGCGCAACTCTGTGATGCTTTTCGATAGTGTTTTAATTGTGCGGAGCGGTTGGGGAGTTTTTTTTTCAGGAATAATATTGAGATAGAAGAAATAGAACTACGCTGACTTTTATGGCAATGTGAGGTTTAAATCATTAATTTTACCAAGTGCTAGTGACGATCTTTCGCTAGCTTCGGTTCTGCCTCAAAATTAATCGCACTATTTTCTATGTGAAACGGTTGTCGGTAACAAATAAGAGGGTGCTGATGCATATGAAACCTATAACCATCGCACATAACCATTCTCTGGAAGAACACCGTTGTTTTATCGCCTCTTATAATGCAACAGCGTAAGCCCCGGAGAAAACGTGGCGTTTGCGTTGATAAATATTAATTCCTTAACTGCAAGCTCAAAGCCCAATGCTGTTAGTTCGTGGGAGTTTCGGGCGTACTGGCGGCGTTCTGGTGCATCGTCGAATAATGCTAATATGCTGTTTATGATTTCCTGTGCGGCCGGTTAGGCGCCGGCATGCACGAAACACCACATAATATATGGCTATCTTTTTTACCGTCCGCTCCCGAGCATCGGCGCGTTTGGTAAGTATTCCATTTTCCCATATCTAATCCCAACCCATTAACGACCATTAGAAACAATGATCACGTACTTTGGTAGGGCCTCGTCGGTGGCTCGCATGAGCGTCACGGGAAAGGCGTTAAGGCTTTGATGGATGTGTAATTTGGTGGAAAAGCTCTCGGGGAGCGGGTTTTATTTTATTACGATATGTGTTGTGTTGCCAGCGCCCGTTTGCATAATCAAACGACGCGAACGGTTGCTGCCGTTGTTGTTTTTCGGTCAGTTTGTATCATTGAGAACCGAGCGAGAGAATAAAAATGTTGATGGTAGAAGAATTTGTTGGAATTGTGGTGGAATTTGGGTTTTCACTTCGGTGAAAATGAGCAGAAAATACATCGTTGAAATTGAAAATTTGTATATTATTTATGAAATGTGAAAGATAAAGATGGAAATCAAAAGAAGGAAAAATGTTGAGTTTGGAATGGATTGGAAACCTGTAGTAAAATAATGAAAGTTTTATTAAAAAACAACAATATATAAGAAAATTTGTTTTATTTTACATTCTAATTAAAGAATAAACTGGAACAATTTAAGTCATATCTAACGATTCCACTCAAGATCTGATACGATCGCAAGCGATCGTTTCCTATCTTGGTAGCCTTATTTCAAAACCGAAATGTGGAAATCTTTTCTCAGCATTTCTAAAGCGTTTCTACGATGTTTATAAAAAAAATGTTGAAACGGGCTTCAATACAATTTACAACGATTTTTGATCATATATATGTATTTTTCTGATATGTTTTAGCCTTTTCGTACAAAGATCAATATCATATATTTACGTATTTTGGTTTTGGTTTTTAAAATAAGCATGAATTCGAGACCAGGTTTGTTGCTGTAAGTATGTTTTTCGTGAATTTTAAAATTCGTCTTAAAAATCCCAAAATGCCGTATGGTAAATAGTGCGATTTCATCCATATAGAATGAAAAAATTGTTTGTAATTGAAATTTGAACTTTCCTTAAACATTGAGTTTTCCTACCTCTTCATATGTGCTTTTTTGTTCGTAAAAAATATGGACAAATAGAGGTGTTGCGCAATGTCTGAACGCAAAATTATTCAGAGGATAGACAAAACAAAAATCAAATTGATGGTTTGAAAACAGCAATATCGTTCCAGTCATTTGATTGACAAATAGCCACTAGTTTTTTTTTTAATACTGTCCCGGATGGAGTGTATGAATACATGAAATAAACAATTGTCCAATTAATGGCATGATACAGAATCAAAGATTGAGGTAGAAAGAAATCCAGACATAACATGTAAATAATTCTCTCCCGGCCAATTTCCATCCCAGAAAAACGCACAGTGGCTCGCAACCGTTTCCCCATTAATCAGGTGTCCTAGCGTTTCCCAAAAACATAAAGCGCATAACAAACGGAACGTGCAAGTTAATTGGCTTTATAGGGCGCCCACCAACGGTGCATGCACCCGGTAGCTGGGGCCGGGCTAGGTTAATCGGCTCCGAACCAGTCCAACCATCAGCGGGGCGCCTAACTATGCCTACCAACCTCCCGTATCCCCTGCTGTGAAGCTCCACCCGAACATTAGTAGTCAAATAATTCCCCCCCCCCGCCCCCCGCTCCCGGTTGCGTCCCTACTCCCGGACAGCATGATTGCTTATCAAAGTGCGGAGATCCAATGTATTATTTATAAAAAATGGAAAAAAAAGAACAACACCGGAAGGAATGCGCTACCGATAGGGGAGTATGTGTTTTTTTTTATTTTTTCTCTGCCTCCCCGACGCCTCAAAAGGAGCTATGGTGCCGGTTTAAGACAAAAGATTAATGTTTCGCCCCATTTTGCACACTCATTGGGTCGGTGCTACGTACGTTTTAATTTATGTAAACCCTCCCCAGACCATGCGTCTGGCCTGGTTTTTGTGTTTTAGAAGGTGTGTTTTGTACACTTACGGCTACCCTCTAGCGGCCCTTTTTCTCATCATGATGAGCTTTTGCCTTCTTTATTTGAATTTCTCGGGGATTTTTTCGTTCACTTTCTTCTTCTTGCTGAGCGTACCGTCCGTTGGTACCCTTTCATTTCGCCCCGGTTTCCTCGGGTTTCCGTTGGGCTTTTCTTCCCGTTTTTTTATCAACCGATTATGATGGGCTACGCACCGAGTAGGCCAGAATTGCATGCATTTTCCGTGTAGTAGCAGCGATAAAAATCACCTTGTCTTACAGGGCCGGACTTTGCCCTTGCCCAAATGACACCGGGCTCCAATCATCCCCTTCCATGTCGACCCCTAAAAGAGGAAGGCAAGCGACCCATCGCATAAGAACCAAATCATTCCTCTGTATATCGGGCTTTTTTTCTTTTTGCTGTAAAAACTATTTTCGTCTCTCTTATTTTGCCTCCACCACCGCCCAAAACAAGCGCCACTGACCGGTGTTGCGGCGCGTCGCAAACAGGTTCAGGATGTTAATGCTGCCCAAGTGCATATAAATATTCGTGCCGTAAATACAACCATAATAATCACACTCCACAGCATGCTGGGCGTAAAAATGGGCCGGTTTTTATTTTTTGTTTTTCTGGCAACCAAAACCTTCGCCAAAACCTCGCTGTAGGAAAGTAGGGTGCGGCGAGGTACGGCAAGGTAGAGGTGATGACTTCATGTCGCGCTGCAGAAGGAAATTATGCGATCGCAGCGATTGTTTAACGGGGCACTCCGATGGCAAAGACACTCGCGCGTCGGAATGAAGTGGAAGCACACGTGAAATTATACACCACACAAATCTCGTGTTTATTGTTAATAAATTATACACCGTGGCGCGTACGTGTATCGAACGTATTTTTCATAATATTGTTACCCCTCGGCTTTACTTTGTGCGTCCCATTTAATGCGTCGCAATCATCACCAGTCTTCCTTTGAGAATGGGTTTTTTACCTCCTTTTGTTTTATCGGAGGAAGCTAAATATTTTCAACCGGACCCATCCTGGAGATAGAGAATGAGAAAAATAATCAAGGACATTCCTGGATATGTGAAGTATTTCATGAAAAAATATCACATCCTCTTTCGCAGCATTCATCGTCGGTGAAAGTGGTAAGAAAAGGCTCACTTTCGTTTTAATTTATTTTTTCAATTTTTGTTAAGTTTATTAAAACTTGTTTGCTTCCATTTCATGCAAGGTTTATCGAGTTATTACTCGGAACTTGGATCAATCAGCGATCAATCCGTGCCCGAGTGATGGCTTGCGTTTGCTTGCGTTACACATGCAATTTTCAAATCGCATTAGCGCTCGCAAAACTCATTAAAATGCAACGAAGTTTCGCAGCGGGTAATCATCACCGGTCCCGGGGCGTGACGAGCCCGAGGTGGATTGATTGGGCAAATATTTGTCACGTTTTATTCGGATGCAAACACGCGCGACGGTGCACACATTCGGTGCGATGAATATTCTAATTAAGAGGAGTGGCTCGCGGTGCGTGTTAGTTGCATTACGTGAAAACGGATTCTTTGCGAACATTTTCGATTGATTACGGTATGGTGATATGAATAGGTTCTTTTAAATTTCGCCAACAATTTAAGCTGAGCACTGATCGATGATTGAAAAAGCAGCTCTTTGCTGAAGGAACCCGTATCCATGTTTTCCACCGCGGGGGAACGGGTGGGCCTCATTTCCATCCCACCTGCTAGGAATAATTGAAAGCATTTTGAGGGACAAAATGCAAAAACGCGCTCTCTGGAATTGTGCGCAGAAAGAACAAAGGACATACGAGCATACCCACAGCGATAGAAAGAAATTACAAAAAAGGGCTTGCAAAAATATGAAAAATATTCTCCCCACCGTGTACGTTACCAAGTGGGAAACCCCGGAGCGTTTACGAAGCCAGCCCAGTCTGTGCAGGGCGGTTAGTTTTTATTCTCTCTTATTATTATGATATTTTTGTGCCTTCACCACCACCACCAGCGAAGTGTTACCACAACGGCACAGAACCATAGGCAAACTTGTTCCTCAAGGAAACCTCTTCGGAAATCGCTGAAACTCGATCCGATTCCGACGTTTCTGACGGGCGCTGTGATGAGCCATTTTCAAGCAAACCAGCATGTATGTTGTGAATTTATACTCTCAATTTATGGATAAGCGCTGATTTTAAAAATAATTTTGAAAAATAAAAAGAACATTACAATATGATCAAAAGACGAGCTGCAATATACCAAGCGCATGAATTTGACTAGTTAATATCACTTTTATATTGCCTTTTCTGTCCCTCCACAGGCTTTTTCCAGCCTCCCGTTGTTGCTAAGCTAGCATGAAATCAATATTTTGTCACTCATCTCATCGTTCGGAGAGGAACAAATTTCAAGCCTTTCCGATCGTTTCAGCTCGCTTTATCAGTTTCGACGACAGTAAAACCGATCGGATCGTTTGCTTCCAACCCCATCGAAGCTGGCGGGTTTCATCACACCCATCAATTGGTTGCGGTTATCACGTTCTCACCGCCGGCCGTAACCCTACACACGTTCACATTCACCGTCGCACAAAGTGTCGTCTAATTTAAAAAGAAAACCCCTTCTCGGCTGTCGCTGTAAAACCTCGGGATACCCTGCTGCTGCCCGCAGCTGACCTTCACAGGGTCACAGGCCAGCAACTCGTGCGAGTGGCAACACGCGACAAGAAGCCCGACCGGTTGAGCTGAAGGCGAAACAATAAAAGCAACATAAAAACCCTAATCCCCTAGAAGGCATAAAGAGGCGCGATCATTTTGGATCGTGTGGCACATTTCGCGCGGTGGATCTTCAAAGCCGCACCTTTGGAAAAGAGTGGGTATGGAGTGCCTTCTTCACGATGATGATTTGAGTGTGTGATGATTCGAGCAGGGTCTGGAAGGTTTCTGGAAGTGTCATGATGGGTTCATGCGATGAGTTGATGTGAAGTTTGCTTTCAAACTGTGGAGTACGAAATTCAAACAAGGTGAGCATATTTTTAACAAACAACTCAAACTTGTTTCTCTCAAATCGTCAACAACATCCCACCGATATTTGATTTCAGTTGAAAGATAGTCGTCTTGCGCAAACTGCTTCATTTTCATGTGGTGAGTTGGAAGGAATGCAAGATCGTAAATGCATTTTGTTTTTTTAGTTCAATCCAATTAGATGAATCGCCGTATGGAATCGGCGATATCGTTGAGTGTAGTTAAATTGTCGTAAAACGGAGTGTGTGACTTTTTTGCATGAATGTACTGCGATTGATTTTTTCGACAAAAATGCTAATGAGAAAGTTTCCAAAAAAGGAATTTATTGCACACGACAATTCTCTCCCATGTGGTGGGAAATAAAGAGCGATTGTAAAAGAAAGTTATCTTTGTTATTGTTTTCTTTTGCAAGCTTTCGAAAGTATGCAGGAAATCAAGAAAATGTTTGACTGCAAATTTGTATTTTTTTATATTTTTAATTCGTCAAATGGGTCGACTTCAAAATGGTGAAAGGTTTTCGAAAATTCTTCTCAATTTCAATCCCAAAATTCATCCAGAATGTGATGGCTTTGCCACGGCAAACGGTAAGACTCCGAGCGCCTTCCCGCGTTGTGGCTCGTTACGTAAATCATTTCCTGTGGCCCGTAACGTAAGACAGCCCAGGAAGACGTTCAGCCCGGACCCGAAAGAACCGTGTAGAAGAGCGAGAAGCAATTCAACGAGCACACCTTCCACATGGAGGAAGCATTCCGAGCAACAGTCGCACTCACACTCACTCCCAATCTCTTCATCATATTTTATTTTATGTATCATTACTTTTTATCGTTATTTCACGTCCCGGCCCGTGCCCCCGTCCGCCACGCTTTATTGCCTTCCTTCGCCCGAGCCGTTCGGCGGACTGATCCGCACCGTTCGGCGGACTGATTCAGCGATCGTGGCCGGCGCGTCTCCTTCGCGTTGAAATTGATTAGCATCCGAGCGGGCGAGCGCAAGGCAAACGAAACCAAACGATCGTCCACGCGGGACCACGCTCGGCTCATTAACTATTTTAATATTTTCGAAATAAAATTATCATATTTTGCTAATAAATTTCCTATCGCCGCCGGTCGTGTCGTCGTGCGCACGTGAAAACATTTCAACCGGCGGCGAAGGAAAGCTGGAAGAAAAGCCAGAAAACCACCGGGAAAGATAAGACACCGGCAACGGACGACGACTACGACGACGACGACGACGACGACGAGATTCATGCTGCGAATGGTTTGTTGTGTGCTTTGTTCGTTCTGGAATAGGCGAAAACGTACACGGGGCTCGCTACAAAACGTACGAACCGTAGATGGTGATCGTGGTGCTTAACATATCGAATCTGTTATTAAATTTCTTTTTCCTATAACCGGGTTCGGACCTTTTTGGAGAGAAGAATAGCATATGTGAGGTTCTGAGGTTTGCTGCTGTTGGTTCTTTTTCTTATGTTTGCCGGTGTGTAGGAAAGCTTTTGACATAAGTTTGAAGGAGAATTCAGCAGCTAAGATGGATAAAGATTTTATGTTTCGTTTAAACGAAATTTGAATTAAAAATATATAAACCATATCGAAAAAAACCTTTGGAGCAGCTTAGCTACAATGACGACATCTATTGATTGCTAGCCAAACCAAGTCTTTTCTACTATTATACTACAATTTATACTTTTCAAGCCTTTTTGCAAACATCGATCAGGTCATTGACGTCTTATTCACGTCGCAACATTTCATATTCAATCACACAACAACTGCGACAGCTTGATGAGCCTTGTCCCCCTGTTTGATTTGCTATTGTTAATTGCGCGCGCTTCGATTCGATAGCCAAATTTTGCAATCCATCATCATCAAGACCGTACATATCGCAGCATAAAAATCACAACACTAAAACTTCGGGCTTGATTGAGCACAAAATCGAGTCGAGTCGTCATAGTCCGTAGGCGTAGCCTCATCCTCCTCACAGCAGGACCCCTCCTATCATGGGGGGAGGGAGGCGAAAGTAATTAAAAGCTTTTCAAGCAGAGTCAAAATAACCTCCCCCCGATGAGTGGTAAATTAAACAAGTCATATTGTGCCTAGTTTTCACTGACTGCGACGGTAAAACGCGGGGTTTATTATGGAATTTTATTTCGCAAAAAGCATCAAAATTTCAGCAAACAAACCATCAACCAACACGTTCACGAAACGTTGTCAACGTTTGCGCGCGCACGCGGGCATTAATTAGCCTTCACAATCGGTCACAATTCGGGCGTCCTATCACCGAGCTGAAACATAAACGCACCGGACGGAACGGAACGGTTGTTGGGGGCATGCAGCTGGAACGGCAGCCGTTCGCTTCCCGAGCCCACCCGTCGTATGTTTACTCGCCCCCGGAAAGGGTGGAGAAGCCATTCCGCGGGTTGATTGAAAGCTAAACATGTCATATTTTGATAATTAGTTTCTATTTTCAGCATACGGCGCAGCGTCGAGCGCGAGCAGTGAGCGCTGGTGAACCGGATTTTTCTTCCATTACCCTTCACCGTGCGATTGTTGTTTGTTGTTGCGAGCGAAGAGTTTACGTTATCTCCTTCAAGACGTTTTGTTTTTGTTCGTGTTTGTTTGTGTGACTCAGCACACGTACACGGGAACGGGAACAATAAAACAAACGTGAATGATTAAAATCGATTATCAGCCGACTGAGCGGTGGTAACCGATCGCTTTAGGCGATCACGGGTACGGCTGGCCAAAAATAAAACCACACAAGAACTCCGGAACCACAATCAGTCAGGTTGTGGGCCAATGTCAGAGCCGCGCGTCTCCTTTCCATCGATCGATTCCACTGGAAAAAGCCAAAAATAACTTCCCAATGCCCGCGCCCCTGAGGCCACAGTAGGCCCCTTTTATGGGTCGAGTCAAAAAAAAAACCTCCTAATCCAATCGAGCAATCGATGTCAAGGCGATTTGTAGCTCCGCGCCCTTCCCCGGGTGCGTGTACGACCGTTTCGCACATGCTTTCCTCTGCGTCGAGCTTGTCACACCGGGCTCAGAAAAAGGGCAGTCGGGCCAAATTAGAATGCACGGATGTGAATTGTTTCCTTCAACACGGCACGCAAAATTTCATCACATCTAAAATTTGCTGTGGCTACGAGGGGATGTGCGAACCGAAAATAGCCTACCTTCTGCGGTTCTGCGATCATTATCACCGATTCGATACGCACGTTCTAGCGGCTATATTTATGGAAACGCGCTAATCAACCGGCGGGGACGAGCGACGAATTAGCTGCGGGCGTTAAACAGATGGCAAACAGACTGGCAAAACTTTACGAAAAATGACACGAGGCTTTGTCTTACGTTCACGCGTCGGTTTTGAGTTACTCGTAGGGTGTTTTCGCCTATATATTTACAAACTTTTCGCATATTTTTCGAAGTATTCTCTTGATTTTTTTTTGTTCACGACACACTTTCACCACGGCACCACGGCGGAGTTTTGGATGAGAAACGGCTATCCAAGAGCACGGTATGAAGTTCCTACAAGTTTCAATCGATCACCGTAGGAACTCTATACCTCGCTTATGGCAATCACCGGCAGGATCGGTGCACTGATACACGTTTGAGGGCGAATACAAAAAAAACATTTCACAGCCGTCCACGTCGAACCTGAAAAGTCAAACGATCATTAGTATGTGTTTTTTTTGTGTCTATTTTTTCTTGTTGGTACACCTAACCAAAAAAAAGGAACGATAAATCATTATCAGGTGGGAAGGGGGCGCATTAACACGGTTCTAAATTAATTATGTCAATTAACCGACACCTTTACACGGACCCACAGCCAAAGCGCCACGATGGCCGCCACGCCAAAAACCATCAACCGATCGTTGCCGGCCGCAAGCGACGAACCCTGCGCCGGCATGGCGCAAATTCCGCCCGTTCAAAGCGTCCCCCCGTGTTTGGGTGAAATGTGTTTTTGATCGCCCCGAAAATGGTTGCCGAAGGTTTGGCTCTCCGGCGGTCACTGGAAACGGAAAGAAAGGCTAAAAATAAAAGCTCTGTAGTATTTATTTCGTTTTGACGCGATCGCAGACGCTCGGTCGCTTATCTTATCCTGCTCGTTTCGAGGCTGGCTTGACCCGCTGCCTTCTATCTTCCACCCCACTTAATTACCTCTCCACCGGGACGGGAAGAAGCATTCGAGGAATTTGCCCCGATCGTGTGTGTGTCGGTGTCAGATGAAAGGGCATGGAAGTGAAGGAAGAAAATAAAAAATAAAAAACAAAACGAAGATCTATATAAAATCCACATAGCCGCGTTCGCGCGTTGATCGCGATCAGGCCCCTTGTTGCTGGCCGTTCTCCGCCAGCCGGACACATTCCGCTCCATTCCAGGGGCTGAAAAAGATGTTATTATTTTGTGCGGTTTTTTACCTTTTCTCGCCACTTTTTCTTTCGCCGCCGGAATGTGCTCACTTCCCGGCAGCGGCGGCGTCAAACGCGTGCTTTCATTTGAGACCGCGCAATTAGTACCAAACGACTGCGATCTTTTGCGGCCATCTTCTAAGCCCGCGGGCTAGGAGGGGAAAAAGGGGTGCGGGACCGACGGTGGTCATAAATCTAGCTAGGAAAGCTGGTTAAAAACCCATCACCGCGAAGGTTGCAGGTGGCGAATTTTATTGCCCACACCCGCCGCTCAGTCGGGATGGGGGTGTTTGTTTTCTCAATTTGTTTCCATCCGCTCCGGGCCGGATCGATGCCACAATTACGAACATTTAAGCTTTAGGCGGACCGGCACAAACGATCGACCATAAATGTAGCCTCGGGTGAGCTAAAAATAGTCCCGTAATGGTAGTGGTAAGTGGAGTAGCCTGCTCAACAACAGCAGCAAAAAAATGCTCTGATTTTGAAAGGCCGCCCTCCTGCTCCCCCTAACGGTAGTAAAACAATTGGGTAGTTAAAATTCTAAACACATAAAAACTAACCGGCTGAATATGTATGACAATAAATCCGGTGCGCCTCCGGGGCAGACAGAAGGCCGGACACTTTTGATGTGGAGCGTATTAGGATTCACCTGCACGAATCATTAACCCGAAACGAAAACGGTTCGGCAAAAGCGCCCGGGTGGAGGAGGAAAACCCCGCGCGGAAAGCCATAAAATGGTACCAGCGTCTTGTTTCGTGTTTCGGCTCCGTCCGCTCGCTCTGCATTTTACAATGCCCCAATAGTTATCATTATCATGTTGAACTATGATCGTAAAACAAAATCACGAGAGCGCGCGGTTCGGTCACGCGAAGAGGGTGGCAAGGGCAAGGGGGGAAGAGGGAAGAAAATCATCCAAATTGCAAGCCGTGCTGGTTTTTTTTGGTTTTGGGATGCTTTTTTTCATCCCCTAGAGTAAACTTCCAAACCAACTGACAAGAAACAAAGCAAAAGAGTTTGACAACAGTATAAAATATTAATCTAGCCCTGTTCGGTGGCGGGAAAGATCCAACAAAGTAGAAAACAGCGAACATAAAACGGGCGCAACGAAACGGACCATTTCTCCAGCGGGTGAGCCGAGTTGATTAGCCGCACGTACGACTTATCAGCTCGAAACGTGCTTTGAAGAGATTCGACAGAATAATAACATCGGAAAAAACAGTATGTTTATCAACATGAACGTCAGAACAAATTAGCAAAGGACGGGAGGAAAAGAAACAGCAACAGGTCAGTTAGTCCACGGTCTGACACATAGATGGCGGTACAATAATTTAGTCCATATGATTTTAAGTCATCTCTTCCGTCAAAATACGTGTGTATAAATTTGACAGCTGTCATTAGTTTGATTTGTTGGTAAATTATTGTAGCAATGATTATAGCTGCGAAAAAAAACGGAGAAAAAGGAATTTAATGTGTTAAAAAGGAATTTTGATAAAATGAGATTTTTTCCAAGCAAATACGATGCAGAATTAATACGCATTCTATTGCTTTACCATGGCTCGCAGTTATTTGAAGCAAACACTGAAACGCTTCAGCTTCTGACAGGAAGCGTTTCGTTCGGGAATGAATGTGTAATTGAGACAAACGGTGCGATCCAATCATCGCGCTGAAAGCCCACTCACCACTAGGGTGGAAAATTGTTCGGACTGCAGTTACGTGCACTGTTACGCTAACAACTTCCCTTTCCGGGATGTCCCGACCCGTTGGTCAGCTTAGTGTCGTTACTAAACTTGCACTTCCGAGCGCATTCGTTCCGGATAAACTCTCACCGCTCCATTTTCAACCCGAACTTCATTGCAACGCAAACGCTTACGCATAAAGGGCGCATGGCTCGATTTTGGCACCCAGGACTGAAGGACGGCCGGTGAAAATTTATTGAACAAAGCACCATAAATCTCCCCCCGTCCGGGTGGGGAAGAGGCGGTGAAAGTGAACCGAAGGGTGGCAGCACCAAAAACCGAGAACTTTTCGGTACGGCCCGGCACAATATTAGGCTGCTTTTATTTATGGCACTCGAACCGGGACCGGCAAAACGGTCAGTAATGGGTCCCGGCCCAGCAATCTCCCGGGCGCGGGAGTAAAGCGTCGATTTCAACAACTTGTCGAAGCAGACTCGAACGCCGAACGCACCAGATGGGCGCACGTTGAAGGAAGAGGTCCTTTTTTCTGCCTCCCCCGGTGTGGTTCGCTGGAGACGCGAGACAATAAATTTCCTGTTTTATTACCATTTATGACTTAATTTGGAGTGGCCATTTTTCGGAACCGTTCTTTACCAGTTCAACCGAGCCCGCGTTTAGGAGGCTTGGTCGGTTGGACCCTAGCCAATTAGAGCGCTTTGCGGCGGGTTACATTCAAGAATTAATCATCGAGTCAGGTCAGCCGGCTGCACGGGCGATGGGAAAACAATCGTGACGCATGTTCACAACAAAACGCACCGTTTGCGAGTGTGTGTGTGAGTGTTGGCATCCAATTTGCATCCGATCTTGTCACATTTTTCACGTCGTGGAACGAGTTGGAGCGCAAAAAAACCGGACCAGTTTGGCGTGTCTCTCTGACACCAAGTCGGTGGAGTGAGTTGTTTATAAATTTATAAGAATAATGCAATAAACCCAGCGATAATTGATGACTGTCGGTATCGGTTTTTCTACCTTCTCGCACGTCTCTCCATTGTCTGTAACGAGTTGGTGCCACGTGAGACGCTGAGCATGAACGTTTATCATAGCTCTCGTGTGGGTTAAAACATCATCACATTTGCATGTGTCAAAAGCGTCTAGCGTCGCTCGGAAGCTGAGCCATTCGGCAACGAAATGTGTGACCAGTTTAGTGACGAATTGAAAAGGAAATGACTCAAGAAATCCCCTTTTCAATGCAGACTCTCAGGGATACGTCTAGCGTTTTAACACACATTTCTCTCGCTCCCTCTTGGCATCCCCATTAGAAAGGGCTTAGGGGATTAAAGTGCCATTGAAAAACGGTTCATATAGCTCATGCCCAAACATTGCAGTCAGTATGTCATATGTCCACTTCACACTCGCCAGAAGCAATGTTTGCGTAAAGGATTTCAACGACCCACTTAAAATTGGTTCCTTTAAAAAAAAACTCCTTATTCCGTTTGCCTCTTGAAAATCCTGTCCGAGCGCCTATTCAACAACTAAAAATATGGGTGTCGAGCGAAAAAGCAAACACGCTCGTAGTTTTGATTGCCCTGCTTTCCTTCTGGTTCGGGATTAATCCGTCCTAGCGGACTGGCTAGAGTGGATTCGAAAAAATGGGTATTTGGAAACTATTTCTGTCGCAAATCCACCCACTGATGCCTTATCGCTGGGTGTAATGCTCAGGCTTTAGTTATGCACGGTTCGATCGTTCGACGTCGCGGACGACTTGGGTGTGGGTCGAGCGAAAAGTGCCCGAAAACGGGTTCCATCAGCCACACGTCGTACGCCTCCGCGCGGAAAGTCTCTAAACATGTCGATAGTTATTTGCGAACTGTGTCCGTTGTGTCTATTTCCGAACGCGACTCCAACGCTCGATCGTAATTTTGAAGTCCCAGCCACCGGCAAACCTTCACCCAAAAATTCTGCTCGATGTCGGTTTGGAAGTAAACTTCTCCTCCGGCTTATGGTCGGTGGTTGCTTAATTTTATTGAATTTTAATGACGTGAAAGAAATCAAAAGCCCGTGAGCGTCACATACGCGCGGCGGATGAGATTTGAATATTTTATGGTATCGAAATCGGTCGTAAATTTTCCGTGCACCGTCGCGAGGTGAAAGGATCCACCCTGGGGGAGAGGGGCGACGGGATTAGAATGCGAACCGGACCGGGCCGGGAGCGCGGGAACGTGAGCGGGGATTAAGGTAATAAAATTTTATTGAACAGGTTTCGCCCTCAATTTGGTGGGTTGTTTTTTTTTTTATTTTGTTGTTTTCCTTTTGGTTGTTCATTTTGCTTCTCGGACCCCATCCGGACGCGATCAAGCAGAAGAAGCGTCGATCTTCGATTACAGTCGACCGCCGGCGTACCCGTCCCTGGCTCTTCAGGTTACCCGGGCGACCCGCCGTAGTCGCCGTAGGAAACACATGTCAGCATCAATGTCAAGAAGGAACAAAAGCAGAAACCGGAGAGAAGACGCCCGAAACCAATCGGAATCAACCTCCGCACCGCACGCAAACCGTTCCACCGGAGCAGCAGGGATGAAATCGATACTTTTCGAAACAAATAATCACCAGCAAGAGTGCCCGGGAGTTTTTTTTTTGTTGAGTTGCTTATTCTGGAAGTTCTGGCCTGAAGCCTCCCCAAAAATCGTCCACGAGGACGCGCGTTCATACGGCTTCGTTCGGGTTTCGGGTATGATGATGATCCTCGCTTCTTCTGTTTCTACTCTCTTAAAAAAAAACAGGCTCTCAAGAACACCACAACCATTCGGAACCGTGATTCGAGCCCGTGTTTCTGCTCTAAGCCGCGTGTTTCCTTCACTGAAGAGCTCTCGAAGCGTTCGGTCTTTTATTATTCCGCCACTTCCCTAATCTTTCGCGCTCGGTTTTTGGCGGTTTGCTGCTCAGCTGCAAGTTTTGAGCGGTCATGTTGAAGACTCTTGTCGCGGTGGGCTAGTTTTTATTCCCCCCTGTTCCATCGAGATGACCCCGCCGAAAAGACACTCACCGAATTCTCGATCAAGTGCACGCACGAACGTACTTCAAGCACGAGCACGTCTTCAGCGGGTGTTTTGTTTGCACCGAGCGGTATTGCCCTCCCACCGAGCACGACTCATCGCGGTCGCGATCCGCCACCACGCTGCAGGAGGCCACCCGCCACCCGTGTGCGTGTGTGTGTTTTCGTTGCGGATTGCGCACTTTAAAAATACTCCGCACTCGTGCGGGGTGGGAAGGTGGAAAGATTAAAATTGTCCCTAACCTCGCCAAGGCGGCTGCACGGATCATGTTTCGTCGAGCGGAGGTGGCGGCCCCGGATGGGTCGTAGAAAACCCTTTTCCCATCGGAGACGTCACCGAGACGCGCTCAGCCGGAGGGGCTTCAGCGGGCCTTCGAGCGGATGTCATCTCCACGCCGGTGCTTCATCGACGCACGGGAGGGTTCTATTTTATTTGGGATTAAATTTCAATCGTCCAGCAATGAAGCGGGTACTCAAACACACATACACACAAAAGCAAGGAAATAACCGCTCATGCTAGGCTAGCTGCACCGGTCGCGGCTAGTTCTTGTGGGGTCTTTTTCAACGGTAGCACCGGGCTTTGATGTACTGTTCGTAGGGTTTCCGTCGCCACCAAGAAACAAACCGCAAATGGGAAGATCCTGGCGAAGCAAACGCGTCATAAAACGATCGCGAACGCACACGCGAAACATCGTCATCATTAGCGCGTCCCGAACGTTCACACCTTCACTTTTTCGATTTTTTTTGAAGATGTTACTTCCTTCTCCACCCCAAACCGAGCGTTAATTATTCGTCCGAAACATTATCTCCCACACTGGCCGGTTTATGACCGTGCCGAGGTTCGTCTGGGACACGCCAAATCCTCCACTCGGACATTCCGCCACATCATCGAACATTAATCAGTGTGTTCTTTTTTTTTTGACGTGGTCTTTCGACTCCGAAAATTTGCCGCTTCCTCCCTCCCCTCCCTACACCCGAGCCAATCGATCATCACATGGGAAAAGGTTTTTCGCGCTTGTGAAGAAAAACTCGGATTCCTCCGGCAACCCTTGTAAGGAACCGATGAGAAGGAGGAAAGTTTGAGCTCATTTTAACCCACCCGTTTCCAGCAGAAGGACTTCAGCCGGCCATCGACGCCGCAGCATAATGATCGCCATTATAGTGTGCGGGGTGGCACGACGGAGTGGCTGGTTGGTAGCACCCCGTCCCGTCTGTGTGGAGGTAATAAATCAACCCCACCTCGGGGGGGAGGAAAAGACGCCATCCTTCACCCCCGGAGCGGACACCTTCCGTCGATATGGAAATTATTGTGGCGGGTTTTTATGGACACCATGATCAATCATGCTCGCCGGGGCTCTGCTAAGGCTGCGCCGGACCGGAGCTGAGTGAGACATCAATCGAACGTGCACGTGTTGGGAAAGGCTGTCCGGCGAGCGATTTATTATCAGCTATTCTTCCCGGGGCAGCCGGAAGGCACTTGATTTTTGCATTCGAAGTCGAGTCGCTTTGTAAGGATGTTGCTTAGAGTATTTTTCTAAACAAAAGCCAAAACCCTTGGCGCTTCAAAACAAGCTCTAAAGTGCTCGAAAATTTAAACCACACGTAGCAAAAAAAAAGTAAAATAAAACAATTTCGTAAAAATAATGCCAACAAATGAGGGAAACGTACGAACGAAATGTCAAAGATTGAGGCAAACAACGGCTGCACATTTTTGCTGCTGCGATCCCGAAGGAATGCAATTCCGTCCTGCCTACGTTTGCCCCCACCGATTTGGCCCTTCTGTCCGCGTGTGTGTGTGAGTGTTTCGTGTTTGCGTGCGTTGCCCGCAGCGCACCGGAGACGACGGGAGCTCACGCGCCGCCATGAAGCAAACATGATTTGACCTTTTCAAAAACAGACCCTTTCCCGAGGCCCGAGCTGTGGCCGACGCGAGTGTTGCTGCTACCGGTCGGTGGACCATTTTGCGTTTTGCGTGCGCACGCCGATAAGAAGCAAAACGCGGGGAGGAAGATGGGTACAAAATATTACACAAAATAAAAAAAAAACCAAAACAGAATTGGAGAGAAAAAATCAGCCAAAAATTTGTAAACGCAAACGGCAGCAAAATGGAACTCGCTGCGGCGAAATTCCGGAACGCGATTTGGAGCTCCGGGGGCAGTTGCCTTCCCACCGCTTGTTGGTGGGCTAATTTCCCTCCAACCGTGCCTACCGTGGGCCAAATGGAACGTGTCGATAAGAACGGTGCGGCCGGGCTCGGTTTGTTTGCGATCGCATCACACCCGACCGCAAAACGGAAAACCGATACCTCGCCTCGTCTTCGTTGGTTTTCGTTTCCCATCCCGCGGCTGGAATGTGTCCCCCGGGTTCGGGGTCCCCTAATTATAGGTCAGTCTGAAGAGGGCACTTGCGTTTCGGTGTTCCTCCTGCTTCTCCTGCGCTGTCATGTTTCAGTCGAAGCCGGTGTGACGATGAGGACGATGAGGACGACATTCGATACATATGTTTTTTGGGTCGAGTCCAGTTCGCCTCGAAGTTCTCTCTCCCCCTCTCTCTCTCTCTCTCTCTTTGGCGTTCTGAAAATGGGTGTTACCTCGTGAATCCTTCCGAATCGAACCAGCAGATGTTCCAAATGGTCTAGGCAGAGTTGATCGTGTGTGCACGAAACCTGCGGGTCCCTGCGAAAGAGAGAACGAAACGGAACGGAAACCGATTAGATACGTAAAATATTACTAATTAAGAATAATTATCAACAAACGAAAAAAAGAGCCAACGCGCCTTCGAAACAAATGAACCCGTCGCGTAAACGACACGAACGCGAGTCATTTTACAGTGTGCGATTTTATTGAGCCACGTGTGTTTTATGTGCACCAAAAACAAAATGCCCGCCGGCAGGAAACGCATAAACGCGCTGGGTGTGTAATAAAAACGGTGCAACGCAGGGCGCCCGGAGGCCAACGAACGATGACATTTCGCGGCGGTCAGAAATGATTCATCGGTACAGAGAAAATTTTACGACCCAACCCGGGAGGTTTCTTGACTGGCAGCGTGCCAAGCGCCGAAAAATGGCCGCAAAAATGGGTTAGTTTTACTACGCACCAGTAGTGCCTACTCGCCTACTGCGTTCGGCTGGTGCGTTTTGTGACTCACGGTGCAACTACCGGCACTTTGGCCGACATCGCAGCAGCACATGTTCTGCTGCCGTGATGCTGCCTTCACCAAGTGTTCAGATTTTAAAGGAGAAAAATAATACCAATAAAACAACTCTACCTGCAGCACTCGGCTTCCTCTGCTCGATTGTGTTCGATCGAAGGTTCCCTCCTACCTTCAATTTGCTTCCATTTTCCCTTCTGGAATCTCATCCCCCAATCTCCCATCCCTTCTCCCTCTCCCCGTAAAAAATCACGCTGCGATAAGCACTGAGAAAAAAAGGAAAACACACCGATCGCCCTCTCTAATGGACTCTCGGAAATTCGAAATTATCTTCACCGTGTGGTGGTGTGCGTTTGGCGCTCGTATGCGCGATGCTCGGCTCATAAATTGTTCGCCCGGTTGCCCTCAGCCTCCCCACGCACGTATGGTGGGGTGGTGGAACCGTGTGGAACCGTGAGCAGACATTACGGTCGCTTCTTATGCTCGTTGGCTCTCCTTCTTCTCCTTTTCCTCCCAGCCTCGGGATTGATCGTTTGCCCACCGTTGCCACGCCGCGGAACGCAAGATTGTAGTGGTCTGTTCTTTCCCTGCTTTTCCTCTCGCCCCTCACCACCTCCACCTTCGTTCTTCTGGCATCGTTCTCCACATCTCGGGGCCGACGATCGCAGGAAGATCTTCAAACTTCTCGTTCCACGCGGAACGGCAGCCCATCGTCGCCGGCCGTTCGGGTCGCAAGCGAGCATGATTCTAAGCACGTAAAGATCGGCCGTATTTTCGGGCACGCGGAAACCGGTTCCAGGGAGGGTCCAAAAATAAAAGAGAAACCCTGGGCAGTTTGATAGGTAAATACGCGGAGTGTTTCGGTCCACGGTTGGAACGGCAGCAATACGACGGCAAACAGGTTCCCAAACGGGCACTTTGGTTCTAGAAACACGGGTTTCCTTTGGAGCTAAGATGCGAGGCTGTGTTTGTGTGCGGGACGGAGACGCATTTGGCTTAGACAATCAGTCGCTGATTTGAATAAATTAATTAACAGCAGGGTTAGAAATCTCCGCCAAAATTGCGCAAAATGAATGAATTCCGATTAGCAGAAGCAGTTAGTGAGCGATATGCTTAAAACCAAAAATAAAGTCTCTTCTCAATTAATAACGGCTTTGAAATAATACTATCGAAGCTTTAATTAGGATATCAGGATCATCAGTTACACGAAAGCGGCTGTTAACCGCACTCCTCCCTTCCCTCAAAAGAGCTCCACTTCCTGCCTGCTGGCGGCATTTTGTGATGAAAATATCCGAACGCGTCCCTTTCGAAATGAAAAAAAAAATAATCGAAAAACACAACCGTCCAACCCATTCGTCATCCGACCTTATCAGTGGTGGGCAATCTCGAGAAGAAAAGCCATTCGCCCGCGTCTAGCCACACGACACGCTATCACAACCCGAGAGGGTGGACAGCTCAAAGCATAACAACGAAACAAAAAAAGTTGACGTCTATTTCAAAAAAACAAAACGAGGAAATTCTTCACACACACAAAAATAACACGCACCCACCGAATAACGACGCGAACGGCGTGAGGTGCAAAATGGAAATGTGTTTGTCACTGGTCAGTGGCGTCAGTGGAGTGGCAGGGTGGAGGGTAGGTGAGGAGAAAAAAACCTTCCTACATAAATTACCTTTCTCCATCCTGTTCCACCGTCTCACCCGGAAGAGCGCGTTCAAGCACGCCACCTTCCCCGTTCGCGGTCATTTCTGGCTCAAGAATACTCATTGGCTCACGGGGAATAAATATGTATCGCGCGAGCCGCTGTTCCGGCTGGGAACGGAATCTTAATCCCTTTACTAGCGGGACGCGGGATTTTTGGATGGAAAATTAGGACCCCATTTCCCATGCCGTGACAGCAAGCGAACGGAACGGAGCTCGAATCGATATTTGCATCACAATTTCGACGCGCGTTTCGAACCCCTGGAACGAACGCGCGTGTTAAGTGATTCGGTGCGGTACTTCCGGCTTCGTTCGGGTACTTTCTTATACCTTTTAATACCAGCCAGGACCCCTTTTTTTGTCGATGCATCTGCCGTCCCGGGCGGCTCCAGAAGAATTCCTTTAACCAGGAGAGAACCGAAGGAAATTATTACCGAATTGAAAGACTGCAACCAAAGCAACCGCCAACGGAATGCAAACTCGATTGCTAGATTATGTTCGTCTCGTTGAAAAAGCAACCGTGCTCACCCTTCGAAAACGCTGCTCGAGAACACGACCGTTGCTTTTCTTATTCAAATCAGTTGAGCCCTCGTTCGAGTTTACGATTTTTCGCTGGCCAAGCATTTAGCAGTGCTTGGCGCGTTTTCTCACGCTCGCAGCATTCCCACGGCCGTCCATGTACCAAAACTCCAGATGCAGCTCCTGCTGCAGGTGCATTCCGGCGTGCATTCACGAAACAAACCCTTCTCTTCTGCGAGCGGCGCTTAATGAGCCGGCTATTAAAATTTTTATTAATTTGATTGTCTTCAATCGCCATCCGTCAGGCTGCAAACCCGGGGTTGGCCACCCAATAGGCATCGCAAAAGAGGGCCGATCGATCGTGAAGCATCTGTCCACGGGTCCACGGCTTCCTTCCGAGAATTTCCGACCGATTTTCGTTCGTAGAAAACCGTCGCTTTCAATCGCCAGGACACGGTCGCTGCCTTTCGCTGTCCCGCGTCTTAAAAAACGGCCAAAATTAAGACGCTCCCGCCGCAAGCACCTGTGTGCGTTTGTGTCCAGTTGAAAGTGTAGATCAGCGCGGCGATCGAAATCGCGACCGCCCAAACGGGACGGAGGGATGAAAGCGAAAGCCGAAGGAAAAAATTCAAACACCGCCAAAGGGCGCCTCGTTTGCGCCGAGAAACGAACGACCGATGGGACAATAAATTTGACCCTTCCGAACGTTTCATCTGCCTATTTTGTTGCAGGCTGCTCGTTGTGTTCGCGTTTTATTTCACTTTGTTGGTTTCGTTTGCCTTCTCCCGAGGTCCTGAGGCTTGGTTGAACATGCACAGCGGCACCTTTCGCTCCCCGAAAAAGGCTGCTCGGGTTTTTTTCGGTGCCGCAACCTACATTAAATTGCGGTTCGTATCGTTAAACTCACACTTCTTGCGGGTGCGGGTGTGGCCGGCGTATGATTTACCGTATGGGTTCGCGTTCGCGATACGGCCATAATCATCATCGCACGCCGCCACCACATTTGATGATGATGTTCGATGTCAATAGCTAAACAAGGGAGGGGGTGAAAGGGCGCCCGCGCGTGATAACGATCGCGAGGGAAGGGAGGGAGTCCCATTATTAGACGCGAGCCACACCCTCAACAGTAAGATAGTAAGGTGTGTATCAAACACTGGGCTTGGTAGTGCGTGCACAAATGCACCACCATCAATTCCATCGCGTGAAGTGGGTGAGCCGGCTGCTTGATGCTGGCTGCCACTTTAGATGCACTTTACGAAATTACTCACCCATATATAGTGCCGGTGCGATGCGATCAATGCGATGGATGCGATGGGATGATGTGTGTCACGGGGACTCCAGGTCTGGGCTGTGCGTGGCATCTGCGGATCTGTGGGCAATTGGGAATAGAGAGAGAGAGGGGAAGTTCCTATTAGTACGATTTAATTGAGTAATTATTTCGATAAGTATTTATGTTTTCAAAGGGTTTAAGTGATATTTTAATGTCTTTTTGATAACATTTTAAATAATTTCTCAAAATTTACAGCCACTTCTTCATTTTTTTTCCAATTGATTTGGAAATATGGAATATTTTAATAAATAATTCTCCAAGGAGAAGTATGGACAAGACCTGAGTTCGGAACAAATAAATTATTCAATCAATTTATAAAAAAATAACGGAGCAGAAAAATGATAGTAAATTTGTAAAAATGGTCTACCTTAAAATATTAACAATATAGAAAAGCAAATTTAAAAATAAAATCAAAATTTCCTTAACGATTATTGAAAAGATCGCAGCTACAGGATGCATGTTTTAGACGCACACGAATTCATTCTGCAAAACCGATTCATCTTGTTGTTGCGTTACTTCCGTGTTAACGAGGAAACAATAAATCGCTGCCTTCCGTCGCCCAAACCATCTCCCACCCCTGTTTAAAATGCAGTTGCACAAAAGACAAATGCACAACGTATTAGTCATGTTAAGTCTAGCACGCGGACAGCGGACAAATCGACGTGCCCGGTACGTAAAGCAAAAAAAAAACCTCGATAAATTGAATTGCGACCAAACTCCCAAACATCGATCGATCGCGGGAGGACCAATTTGCCAGAGCATAAACTGACCAAGAACAGAAATATTGTGCCTGCGCGAGATGATTGCCGGTGCTGCTGGTGCTTCTGGTGCCTCGGGGCAAGTAAAGGAAGCAATAAATCCAATTATTCTCCAAAAACTGCTCCCATATGACCGGGAACATATGTTTTGCGATGGTGCTGCCGCTGTTGCCTCTCAGGCAAAAGAAAAGAAACTGAGCACGAACCGGAGTTAGCGGTTATTAAATGTTATTTTTACTTTATATCTGCTGGTGCTGCTGCTGCTGCTGCAGGGAGTTGCTTCTCTTATTGTGTTGCATGCGTCGCTTTTGTGTTATGTTATTTTTCCAGGCTTTTTCGCCTCCGAGGGTTCGTATTATTGACGCGTTGAGATGCACCGCACACGTTTGCAACTGTGGCCATCATAAACGCGACCCCAAAGTGGAGTACATTTATTTCACGTTTCTTCAACTAGAAACGGAGGGGTGGGGGATGATGGTGGACGAAAAAGGGCTTCTCAAAGGATGTTCTTCAAAAGGAGAGCGGGAGAGCGAGACACAAAAAAATACGTCCGAAAAAACGAACCGCACAGTTTTGCCCACTCATCCAGGCCCTTATCGTGATTCAAGCTGATCCTGCGGCCGATGCGGCCATGCGGCAAAAACATGCCCACCGACATCATCTGCATACTTTGCGCTAGCGCTTGCCTCAAAAGAAAATAAAACATGCTCCCCTGCGTTCCCCACGAAGCAAAGGGAGGAAAACAGGATAATCGGCCACGGCGAAAGGGTTTTGCTTCTGCCGAAGCAAAAAACAAAACAAAAAACGAACCACACGTTATTAATGATTACATTTACGCGCCGGCGAATGGCCGATTTGTGTTGTGCAGGAGTGTTGAAAAATTAGAACAAAAATTGCGCGATCGGCTGACGCCGATAAGTGCCCGTTTTGGGGTCGGTTTGTTGCTGGCGGGTTTTTCGCGAAGCAAGCAAATGGCGGAACCACAGCTGTGTGTTGGTCGGTTTCTTTTTCGTTCAATTTTTCGAGTTGTAAAGTATAAAATGGAGAAGCTTCTGGTGCCGTCCTTTCGGTGGTGCTTACTTATAAAACACCACAGCAGCAACCCGTCCGAGACTCGCACCTTTTCGCGTGACAACCGCGGGTTCGATCGAACGTAAACAAAGCCGGCCGCGGTTGCCTTCCTTCCGTAAACACCGCGTGAAAGTGCATCCACTCGTGGTGTAAACAAAACAAAAAAAAGTATCTCCAAATGAGCATCCTCGGATCCGTGGGGGCCGGCTAGAAGATTTAAAGAAGGAACGGAATAGGGAACGCATTAGGACGGAACAAACAACAAACACCCAACCGGGAGCGAAAGCGACGAGAGCGCATCGTCGTGCGGTGTTTATTAATTTTGGGTTCTTTTTTTCTGGTGAGTGTGTTTTCGTTGCATCCCTGTGGAAGAAGCGAGCAGGCTCCGTGTGTTTACACGTGCGGACGTACTCGTTTCGGAGCCAGCTGCAGTCGTCCTGCATTGCGGATGCATTATGAACTCGCGGCTTGGCAACGCAACGCTCACATGGTGGGAAGTTATTAATTAAAATTAAATTTTCATTCCAGCACCGGCGTTGGCGCAGTCATTTCGTTTCAACTTTCGCCAGCCACCAAAAGAAAATATACCAAAAATATTTTTAATATCAAAATGCGACCCAAACCCAAGTCACTAGTCGAAAGAAGCGCCCCTTTTCGAAAGGGTTTGAAAAAAAAAACACTCGAAAAGGCCAGAAGTGACATTAGCATTCCTTGCAGCGCCCGCCATCACTGGGGCCGGAAGGGGAAAAATGATGTTTCTTCTTCTTTTTTCCCGAGAGAGAACTTTTGCTTACCTACCCGTGCCCCCCGTGGGGATGGGAACCGGGGGTACGGGGTGTGACCATCATTATTCCGGTGGTGTTTGACGAACGTTTTTCAATATCACTTCCACTGCTGACCGAGCGTAAAAGCGAAGAAAATTGAATCGATAGTTTCTTTTCTTTTTGTTTTTGCTTTCATATTTATTAGCCCGCTCCACCCAAGGGGTGGTACTTGACGCGAGTTGTTGCTGTAGTTCTTCTTTATTTGGAAGAATGTGTCTACGCGTGTGAGAGAGAAAGAGAGAGAGAGAGAGAGAGTTAAATTATGAGGAGTAAAAACATATTTCTTAGTGAAGGAAATCGGCTGGCTCGCCGCAACGAGTGAGTAAGTTCGTGCCGTGAGTAGATAATGATTGAACCCCTTCTTACCCCTTCATCCCATTCGTCTTGCCGGAAACGGCCTGATCCTGTGTGTGTGCTTTCCTCCCTCCTTCCACCCCCCTCAGAGTCCCAACATTCGCGCGTGCACATAAATCATTATTCCGTACGGTTTTTTGTTTTTTTTCGTTCCTTTCCTTTCTTTCTCTCATTTTTTTCCGTGCGCCTTCAGCCGTCGCTCCTCGACGGCAAGTGACAGGGCTCAGGCCGGCCGCGCCACGGAATTTGCACGGCATTCCAGCCCGCGCACAAGTGGGAAGGAATGCTGCTAATTTGCATACAAAGGCAAAAACCGATGACGCTCGAAAAGGCCGCTGCTGAAGCACAAGTGACGGTTGGTGGTCATCGCCCGTCGGACCCACGGCTCGTTGACGCTAGCGGCACCTAGAACAAGCGCTCCTTCGTGGGCTGATGCACGCTTATCTAATTAATTTATCTTTTCGTCATTTTCGTGCGAGTGTGTGTGTGGAAAAATGCGACGTCAACGGACGTCCACGTCGCATCATAAAGTCTCTGAAGGTCCGACAATCACCTGCCGCGCGTGTTTTTGTCCGCGCGAAGTGAATTGACAAAGAACTTGGGTTTCGAGACGGGAAAAAGGTGCTCGTCAAGGTGAGCAGGGCATGGAAGATGAACGTCCCCCGAGATGCAGAACAAATTGTGCGTTTTCTAATGCGCCAATAAAGGATGATAAATGAAGACAAAAGCAAGCGATCCACCGGATAAATAATCCTGACGCGGCTCATATCCGCCAATAACAATTTCCAATAAATTTTCAAGCCGCAACGCCCGTGCCACATCGAGACAAGTGCTGGGTGTTTGTCTCGTTAAACTCCACGTTTCGGAAGCCCCCGGGAGCGCTCGAGAAAACCGGCCCGAAACACATCGTTTAGCGTGTAGAATTGATTATTACAAATAAATTGGTACCCACTGTGGGGAGGATGGGAGCCGAGCGGCCTGGGTTGAACACAAATAAAAATAAAAACAAAACCAGATGCTTTCCAACCCCCGCTTTTCCCTCCCTTCCTGCTCTAGCCCGGGGGTCGTCACCGTGGAATATAATTTCGTTAACCCTCGGTTCTGGGTTCGCCTTAATGTCGTCTGTCTGACTCCCGCGCGTCTGCGTGGTCGTGACCGAACGTAAGACACAAAGCCAAAAAAAACACAACGAATTGAAACGAAATGAAACACGGAAAAAGATAAAAACCAAGCTGGCACTGCACTGGCCGCCCGATCACGCACGCACGCACGAGAAAGAAGCGCAAAGATGTGTCTATTATTATTTAATTTAATTCTAATTAACTTTAATTCAACTCTCCCCCATTTCCCTCCCCGGTGTTCCCTCCCGCGCGACTCCCGGAGTGGACCCAAATGGAAGACTATTGTTTTTTTTTTTGGCTTTTCATGCTTCTATTTTGGTTTTGTGCTTTCAAATTAGACACAACGAAGCGCTGGCCGTCGCCGTCCAACGGAATGAGATGAGATCAGTTAATAGATCATTTGTCAAAAAGCGCGCTCGCTCGCGCATGGGGTAACGAATTGTTTATTGATTGCCTAACGAAGCTTATCAATCGAGTTCGGGTGGGCGCCTCCGTTGCCGTTCCCGGCCGCACCGAACCCATCAATCTTCAAGCCGAAGCAGGATACCCCATCGACTCGAGCCGGGCGCAACAGACAGGGTGTTGCGTTTCTGTGCTGGTGTTTCGGGGGAAAAAAAGTTAATAAATCAATAAGCAAACGCGTGCAAAACGAAGCGTGCGGCAATCGTTTTCGAGACGATAATGTTTGATTAGTCGCAAAGTTGGTCGGTGGGAGTGGAGTTTCTTATTTTTATACTGACAGAATCGCTTCAAAATAGTTTGAATATTATTAGTGTTTTGGTCCTTCGAACCGGATCGGAGAGTATTCAAATGTGTTTTGGTAGAAGCAATAACATAAAAATATGTTTTAAAATACATTTTTCAAACGAATTTTTCCAAGGCTTGCATCTTTCCGAGCACCAAAATTAATTCCTAGCAGGCAGTGTGATTTTGTTTGAAGTTTTTTCCACTCTCCTACGGCATCCATGGCAACAACTCAAACGGCGAATTGTCAAAATCGAAGCCGATAGTAATTTGTGGCTTATTTTATTTTCCGTTGCAAGAAATCTTACTCAAACTCTCCAAAAATTTCTGACAACTCATTCTCCCGCCAGCCAGCCAGAGTTCTTGCTGGCGGTGCGCAAACTTCGGGATTGCAATAAATTCCTCCACCGTTTGGCTCGTGAACGTGAGTGAGTGATTTTATTACAACCCCAATCGCAACCCTTCGCCACGTCAAAAAGCCACCAACGGGGCTGAAGCGGGGGAATGGAGAGGGTACAATACAAAGCCATAGAACGTAGAATTTTGTTTTTTTTTTCTCGAAAACCGTTTTCGAATCTGCACTAACATCTCGCGCACAAGATCGTTCGGTGGGTTGAAGTGGTTCCTCACCGTGCCACCAGCCCCTCGGATGTTCTTCCAACGGGTTGGTGCTGGAAACGTACACCACTCCACAGCGTCCAATACACACACACACACACACACACACACACACACACACACACACACACTCACAAACACCGGCACACACGCCTTCAACGTGTTCGCGTTTGCTCGCGACGGCGCGCGCGTTCTAATCTTGGTCTTCCTCTCAGCAGAGTAAAAAAAAACACACAAATCCTACCCGCAACGCCCGCCCTCCCGCCCGCCCTATCCATTAAAAAAGGTTCTCTTCTCGTATTTCTCGCATCTTCTCGCTCGTCAGCGCGCGCCACAGCCTTGCGGCCGCACATATTAATGTGTGTATGGTGGCCGACTCGAGTTCTTCCTTTTTCCGTTCCCGTGTTCCCGTGGAGATTGTTTTATATATTTTTTTTCCTATCGCTGTTGTTATTTTGTAAGTCTCTGCTGGTCTGAGGTTTTTTTTCTCTTCATGCCCGTGGTTGTTCTTTACCTTTCGTTTTTTTTTCTTCTCGTTCGTGTTTCGCTCCGGGTTGGTGTTGTGCGCCGGTTCGCCACTCCAGCGTTACCACTGCCCAAAACCCAAACGGTTAGAAGCTTAGCTTAGCGCGAGAATTGTATTTTGAGCGTATTATTTAACTCTTTTTTTCCTCGCTTCGGTTCTGTGTTGTTGAACACGGCCGGGTAAAGGATTGTCTAGCCAGTGAAACACGGGCGTGTGTGTGTGAGTGGTGGGGTGGGGGAGGGGGAGAGGAAGGTCGCCTTCGACAGTTCTTCCAGTGTCGAAAAATCCCGTCTGCACCGCCGGTCGCTTCGGCAGGGGATGAAACTAGCCACAAGGCCCAACAGCACGAGATTCGAATCCAAGCAACCGAGGCCGATGTGTGCTCGACTGTGTGTGCGTGTGTGTATATGTTTTTTTTCTTCCCTCACATCATTTTCGTCTCCGTCATGGGCTCCTCCGAATCACGAAACGAAATCACTCGCACTTTCCAGCGGGCGAAGCGAGCGAAACCATCCGCAAGAAGTGGAAGTTCTAAGAGTTCAAGAGTTTTACGAACGAACAACAGCTCTATCAGCATCTCCCACTACTACCCTTTGCTGCGGGAGGCGGGTAATGGACCGGTAGGGTTTGGATTGGAGCAAGAAGCAGGCAGATCTTTGAGACTTCTTCTTTCCGAGCTTCGTTGATTTCATCGCTACCGTACCGCGAGCCCCCGGACGATCTTGCGCTTGCCTTTTGGGCGTTCGTGTCGATCTTGCCGTAGCATGATAGACATTAGCGTTGGCAATATATTTTATTTCTGTCTGTGAGTGGGGTTTCTTGTAATAATTTTTATTTTTCAATTTCTCTTCTTCCAATTTTGAATGGTTTTTTTTCTCATGCAGAAATGAAGCATAACTTCGATGAAAGATAGAAAAAACTGGAAAATCGCTCGACAAATCATCGCAGTGTGAGCATTTGATTTTTAAGCTTTTTTCTCCACTCTGAAGTCGCTAGCCATTGATATGTATTACAGGGTTTCGAGTCATATAAGGGAACAATGCAATCAGTAGAGAGAATGTGTCAACCGGTTAAGAGAATGTTACAGCCCACTACATGGCTGCATCATTCTCTTAACCGGTTGACACATTCTCTCTACTGATTGCATTGCTCCCTTATATGACTCGAAACCCTGTAATATCTGTTTAGATGTAGATCTGTTTGTTGAAGTTAATTTTTTTCTCTTCTACAACACAGAGGCTCGTTTTAAAGTCTCTTCTAAAAAGATTTCAAAATGTAAAAAACCACAAAAAGCCACCGGAAATGAAGTCGCAAACAGCCTAATGAGCTGGTTCGCCGGTTCGAGTGTGTGTTTATGTGGAAGGAACACACACGCCACACTTGCTCCTTGTACGGGAAGGATATCATTTTGACACTTTTGGTCGATAATTTGACGAGCCGAGAAAGGCGGCGAATTTAACCCGCCAGGTGTACACCATGGTGAAAGCCCATCTTCGAGCCCGTGTTCCCTTTCACACACCGGCAAATGTACAGCAACACATACACAAACACATGCACAGAGACACACACTCAGACGGGCACCACACATTGGCCTAATCGAACTGTTTCGATCGCAAAAAATAAGATAGAAAAAAACTTGAAATAAAACCCGCGCAGTCACAGCCACCAAAACGGACACGAACACCAGTCGAGCAGGTGAAAAATCGGCACAATGGGTTGGTGAAAGGTGATGGCACTTTTGAGGGTTCAGCCGGGGGCTCAGCCGGGGTGAAAAGATTGCAAGGTGTAACGAACGGAAGCGGAAGCAAAAGGGCCATTTCGTCGCATAAGGAAAGTAACTCTCTTCCTCACCGTGTTCACTGTGTGTTTCACTTGTTTTTTCGTTTTTTCTCCACAGGTTAAAATTTAATGGCAGGTTGTTTTTTTTTCAAAGAAGAGGCGTTTTTTTAATTTAAAAAAAAGAACATTATTCATTATTATCGTTAATTAATTGTGGTGAAAAAAATTCTTACCCATTTTCAGTGCGAGATCGCGGCTTCACTATTTCCATTACGATTTCTTCTGCTGGAGGTTTTCGAACGTTCACTTTCGATTGAATCTTAAGGGCGGCAACGGATAATTTTAGGCCGATTTTTTTGCTTCCAAACAATAGCTTTTCTCGTACAACAAGGAGCATGGACAATTTTTCAAAAGTTTTTTTTCGATATTTTATCGACTTTTTCTAAATTGAAAATAAACAATTTTTTCGTCGATTTAGATATTTTCTGTTCACTGACGAGGCCAACCTTGGCCGATGTGTCTCTTCCGATCTTCTAAGCCTTGCTGGTAGATTTCATCTCATGCTTCGACCACTCGGCACTTTTATTCACTTCCCTGAGCGTTCCCTGAGCGATGAAATAATTCGTCACTATTTTTTAACAGCAAAAAATATTATAACGAGAAGAAAAAAAAACAAACAATCACACTTTTCCTCTCGAATTTTGGTTGTACGGATGTACGGAGCGAAAAATAAAAATCCGATCGAAGTAGGCCGGCCGTTCACTTCGTAACCACTTTGTCCGCCGATTGTTTCCTCTCTTCCTCGCACAGTGTTCTGGGTTTGTTGAGTTGAGTTGAGCAAACGGCAAACTTTTACGCGAATTTCCACCCAGCAGCGGCAGCGGCAGCAGCAGCAGAAGCGAAGTTCCGCAGTGAAGACACACGCGAAAACGGTGGAAATACAGCACGCACGCACGAACGTAAAACGCCATGAGTTTAATAAAAAATAATACGCACTGAACAAAATGAAATAAATAAAAAAAAACAGCGCGCACCGACACCGCGACAAACACGCGAAAATCGTCCTTTTTCCCTTGTTGCTGGTTGTTAGTTTTTCTTCGCCTTTTCCTAACGCACACCCGTATTCGAGTGCGCGCGCGTGTGTGTGTGTGTATTTTCCTCTATGAAGCGCACGGACAGCCCGGACGGAACCGGACGCCACGGCGAACCGAACCGCACGGTACGAAAGTTTGAAATAAAATAAAATTTCTTCCCTTTAGCTGCTCGGAAGGAACGTTTGCGGTCGACGACGTGTTTCGACGACCGTGGTGGGCCACCCGGTTTCGCGGTGGCGGTCCTCCCGCTCGCACACCCACCAACGGGCAGCGTGCAGGGCGCGATGGCGACTATGGCGGTTTCGGTCGCTCGCGCTCCGACACGCACACAGACGCGTTTCGCTCGCGCCCTCCCGCGTGCTCTCGCGTTCTTCGCCGCTTCGCTCGGTCCCGCACGAAGGAGGGTTGTTGGTTGCATTTATCGGACCCTTTTCTCGCTCGCTCGCTCCCTCGTTCGTGCTCGCTCTCGCGCGCGCGTATCGCGTGTGTGACGATAATGGCAATTGCATTCGGGCTGCGAGCTGCAGTGAAGCGCATGCGTCATCGCAACCCTCCCACCGTGTTGGTGAGAGCGGGCAAGAGCTGTCCCTTTTTTCTCGCTCTAACGTGTGGGTTTTTAGCTGGAAGCAGCCTCACAATCGGACGATGGCGGGGGTTCCGTCTTGATTGCATGAGCATGTGTGTGTGTTTGTGTGTGTGCGTGTTTGTGAATGCATGTATAATACGTGTACGCGGCCAAAACCCAATCATCCCCACCCCACCACACTAGCAAACCGCACCGTGTACGTACACGAACTTCCATCCCTTCCAGTTCGATTACGTCGCAATTCTTTGTGGTGGGAGTGCAAATACACACACAATGGACAAGAGACGAGGCAAATACTCTACATCGTATACACACTCGCTCACGCACACAGACACATACACACACATACACACAGGGCCTAAAAACTTGCCTTGCGCAATTTCACTACCCACTTCGGGGTTGGAAGCGAGGCAAAAAAACGTCGCTGAAACGAAATGAGGGAATGATTTTGCTAAAAAAAAGAAGCAAAAAAGGAATATCGTCTCCTAACTCCTTGCGATTCCTGCTTACTACAGCGTGACACGCCAAAGATGCCCCCGAAAAAATAACCCCGATCGGCAGTGCATTTCAGCTCTTCTCAAACAAACGTTGAAAAAGGCTCCTTTGATCGTCCAAAATCGGGCGAACTGAAATAAAAAAATCTCCTCACCACGAGCGGACCTCGAGCCCAGTGCGGACGTGAGTGCCTATCAAAAAACCGGCTTCCGAGGAGGTCATAGTGTATCAAAACCCACTCATAACGCGCGGGGAGACAACGGGAAGGAGGTTCAGATAACGAGCGAGCGACGTTTTTTTTTGCACAATTTTTGCACAACATCCAATCTCCGCTTTTTTTGTTTTGTTCTCTGCACACGGCCAACGAACCCATTCTTCCCCTTTTCCACCCCAGGAAACGTGCGTTGTTTCCACCCTATCCCGGGATCCGGGTGACCAACTTTTCGACGCCGCAACAACTGACCGCCCACTGGCCGCCTGGTGGCCTTGAGCGTATGTTTTCTAGGTTAGGAAAAGGCGTACCGAGCGTACTGACGATCGACGGGGACGTTTGATGTCCACCAGAACGGGTGGAAACCGACCGAGAGTGTGGCGTACTGGAATCTAGGAGAGTCAAAAATACAAACACACTCATACGCACGAAGGTTTTGTTATTATAATTATTCCCAACCCGCGCGGGGTGTTGTTGCGCGTATAATTACACAAACGCATTTGCATATCAATCCTTGTTTTGGTTGGTTTGCCACTGCTGGTGGTGGTGGTGGCCTGGTGGGCTAGCCCTTTTGCAAAGCTTCCGTGTTAAATTTTGCATGCAGCGTGTTTTGAAGGCATTTACGACGAGAAGAACGGGTGATGGACGCTCATCGAAGCATTTTGATTTAATTTCATGTCAGTGCAGAGTTGACGCTTGGAAAGCAGAAAGGGAACGTTTTTCCAAAAAGTAAAATGGTTGATCCACTTGTTGATTTTGTGATAGTGTTAGCGTCATAATGCTGATAAAAATATTTTTGAGATATGAAAAATAAAATAAATAAAAAAACCGACATGAATTTATTTTTTCAACAAATTCCAACATACAAATCGAGTCAAATTTTTAAATTTAGTTTTATTATGGGCAATATTTTTGAAAGGAAATTTTCCGACTAGTTAATTTTAAACTGAAAATCTGTTAATATTTATCTGCCCCAAACCCAAACATGGTTTTTTATGCTTTTCATGGAGTTTTGATTTCCAGAGCAGGTATTAATTTTCCAAATCAAACCCAACAGTTACAATTTTGATAAGCTTTTTTCATTCGTTCGAATAAAAATAAAAACTTCTTTTGCATCTTTTATAATTTCCTCGTTTTGGTACATCAATTTGAAAGTTTAAAAAGTTTTATTCACGAATGTTACACTAATTACAACCCATCGTGAGTCATATTATCGCTTTAGGAGACCATCATATTTACATAATAACTATTTTTTTATTAAAAAATTGGAATGTCTTGGAATGTAGAATGTATCACAATTTCTAATTTCTATATTCTTTAGAAAAAATGTTTGGATAAAAACGGATTTTAGTTTTAAAAATTAATGATGGTAAAAGTGATGATTAGGAGGTTTGTTTTTGGAACCTATAATAGCTCTAAAATAAAACGCTCTTCTGCAAAAATAAGAAGTTTTTTCGTCATAAAATGTTGATTAATGATTGTTACTCACTAAAACATTTTCCACTTACTCACAGTAGCCAGCTTGTGGGGTTTTTTTTATTGTTCTCAAAAATCCACCGGCAATCCGATGCATTCCTAACTATCAACCATGTGGTGAGCAATCAATCCCGTGTTCCACTGGGAAGCAGTGGGTCCTTCCGTGCATCCTCAGCCCAGCCGCCTCCCTGCAGCCTCCCGTGCTCATTAGCTGCAGCTTATTCTCGCAAATTGCGCCACGGCCGGGACCGGGTCGCTTCGTTTTTTTTTGTTTTCCGCGCCTTTGTGCCACAAATCATACCCCCGGCGAGCCGCACGATTAGACGACGCGCCGGTATGATGTGTGCTGCGCGAGGGATGATGATGTCACCCACCCCGGGAGCGCAACCAGCGCGTCTTCAAAGCGATGCACGGCGACGAGCCGGACGGTGGAATAAAAAAAAAACAGCAAACGCGACGGTTCGCTTGCTTGCTAGCAGGCAAATAATAATCGTACACACACGCACACACAAACACACGGCAAGGCATCATGATTAAAAACTGCCCCCGGAGAGACTAGGCGCGATAGGCGAGAAATGACGGTGCCAAGGCATCGATTCAACAGTTTGCTGCCAAAGATGACACACACAGCAAAGTGTGTAAATTTTTGGACCGAAGTTTGCTTTTGGCAGCGTTTCTTCAAACACAAGATGTTCAATGTGCGAATGAACCGGGAAGCTGTGTTTTGGGTTTTTGTTTTTTTTTTTGGTGCTAGAATGCTAGAAAAGTTTGTTACAATTTAAAACACTCGGTTTCGTAACGCGTGACCTTTCCCACTCCTCGTGGGTGCATTTTGCATTTCTCGCACAGAAACCAACAAAAAAAAATCAAGAGTAAAACCGCACGTGGCATTTTTGTGGCGGTGCGTTTTGTGGTTGTTGCCTATAAATAGTTTCGGGCGAAATTTATTGTCCACCGTTGCACGATCGTGGTGCAAAATTTCGCGCATCTTCGCACGGACGGAATGATGCAGCTTCTTGTGGTCGATTTGCTCTCTCTCCCTCCTATAGCCTCTCCAACAAACCGCGGGACGTGAGATCGTCACACTTCCATTATGCTAATTAATTATCACACGTCCCTGTGTGCGTGTGTCCTCAGGAGGGAAGGGGGAGGGGGATGTGTGTGGGCCGGGAAATATGCAAACATCTGCTGGTGGTGTGTGCGTGAAGATTATGATTTCGTTGCTCTTTCCTCCACCGCTTTCCTCCCACCCGGATCATCCTAGTAGGCCATGGTTTGCGTCGGAAAACGAGCAATCGCTTTAAGTCACCACCGAAATCGCCCTTTCTATGCGATGACGGATGTGGACGCGGCACCGGACGTGGTATGAGTGGCTAATTAATTGGCTTCTGTGCGTTCGGTGTGTGCTACGGAGATGAACTTGGGTTTTTTTTTGTTCTCACACCCTTCCCGGTACTGGTCAGTATGTTAGAGGAATGCTTGGCTCGAACCGTGCAACAGGTTGAGGAGTTTGATATTTGGTGTGAGTTGGTGTTGGGCACGACAAAAAAAAAACAAAAACACGCACACGAAATTGGTTACATTTTAACAATATGCTACAATGTGCTCCTTTCCCGACGAGTTTAGCCAGTGAGGTTTAACCCAGTTTAACGGCGAATTTCGCCCGTAAAGGTGACAGCATTTTGACGCTTGCTCTAAAACGTAAACAAACCGGAAAACATGCTGCAAATTAAATCATATTTACATCGAGATTTTGGGCCAATCTCAAACAAGGTTAACATACAGGGAGCATTAGATTTTCCTCCCTGTCTCATCATAGCAACCACTGGAGGTTTGAAAGAAACGAGTAGTGTTTTGCTGTAAAATATTAGACAATTTCGCTTTTGATAAGTTTTAGGGGCTTTAAAGCGTAAAAAAGGAAGATTCACTTCCAAATATTTGGAATAAAAATTAAACTATAATCAATTATTTTCTATCTAATCGTACGGAAATAATTTACCATGCATCTTTCTCACCATCTTGTCATGCTCATTGAGTCATGCTGATTTGTTAAAAAATAAGTTTGTTATAAAAAATCCTTTTGCACCCAAAAATAGCCCAAAATTCGGCACGGCTCAACGGGTAGAAAACAAATCACATACGCGCTTACTCTTTCTCTCTCTCTCTCTCTCTCTCTCTCTCTCTTACTCGTCGCTCGTTTCCTTCCGATCTCGCACGCAAAAAAAAAACACCCAAAAACAACCCGAAAACTAACAACCGGTCTAACCGGTCCTCTCCGGGATCGCGGTACAATGTTTTCACGATTGGAACGGTTTTCGGGAATCCGCGGTGGATGTGATTTTTTTTTAATTTCCTCGACAAATACACACATACGGGCACACATTGTTACTATCACCAACACATTAAGCGACCATTGCCGAGCGGGAATGATTTGATTTAAATAAACAAAACGGCTACGAGGGAAAACTCCATCGCGTGGATTCGTTCCTTCGTTTCGTCGTGCAGATGGACAAGGATCGTTTGCGATCTCCTTTGCCTGGAAGCGTTTTGTATACACACCGTGTGGGCGCGCGAACGATATGAAGAAAATCTCCCCGTCCTATAATTCATCGCCATAATTCGGCCTGAATCTTGTTTTGCGCGTCTGTGCGTTCACTTTGTGCGACGCTTAAGGTCTAATTTTCCGCACTATTCCCGTTTGCCCTTCGTTGCTCAGAAACTACCCCTTGTGCGTATCTGTGTGTATGTCTGTGCAGTGCTCAGAAAACATTGTAATTAAGAATTATTTATTGGCTCATCGACAAATCGCAACGGACGGCGAAATGGGCGTCTAATTTTGGCCTTTTTTGTTTCCCGAACTTAAAAACATACCCTCCCCCTGGCTGTCTGTAATGTGTATCATTATTGCATCAACGCGATCGACCGGTGGTGTGGGGGATCATTGAAAGACGGGGGGAAACCATCCCCAAAAACCCAATGCGCTTCATGCTAATGGTTGTCCCGCGTCCGGTGGAGCGATGTTTTAATCGGTCTCGATTTTTGGACCTCCAAAAGCAGGTGGAACGATCGATTGAAACTTTATTTTTTGCCCATTTTTTCTTCCCATCGGCGAGCCGAAAAAAAAACCACTCACCTTCTTAGCCTGCTTCGTGCCGTCGAACAATTCCACAATCGCCTCACGAGCACTTGATGCGTTATGAGCCACTGGTTCTTATCTTATCTTAGCTCAAAGCTGACCGCACGAGGCCGTTGCACTTGCAGCGCCGCGTGTGATGCAATTGTGCGATTCTTTTCTTCTTCTTGTTTGCATTCCGCGCACCGCGTTTGCCACCCGATCCAGATTCACTTTCATTTTTATTTTTATTTATATACCTGTGGCGCACCTTAACAACAATGTCTTGATTTTTCTGTAAACTTTCAGGAGCCGCACACAGTTGAAGGGAAAAAAAGAAAAACACACCAAAAATAATCTCGCCTTCGTGTCACTCGTTGTGCACCGCGCGTAAAGACCGGTTTCGCGCTTCACTTTCACTCGATTTGCAAAAACACTGCTAAAACCCGGTGTGGCCGAGCCGTTCGGAGCATCCGAAAACGCGCTAGGATAGGTTCGGTTTCGCCGCACGCAACTACTGCGACGGACACGTGAACACCCGAAGGATGCTGCGGTGTGCCAGGAGTTGCCAGCAGCATCCTTTTTCTCCTGCCGCCAAAGTCTGCTGCCGAGCGGTGGAGAGAGTTAGAATGGGCGCAGGAAGGGGAATGGAAAAATTTCGCCCGATCCAACATGGGTTTTGTTCGAAAGAAAAGAAGGGAAAAAGGGAAATTTGTAGGCACTCACTCGTTGGTTAAAATACTCGTGTGTTTTTAATAATATTTTTATTCTCTTAATTAAAAGATTTTCTTAAAAATTATCTTTTCCCAGCCGCTCGTGGAATGAATCGCGAAAATAATTACAAGATCGATAGCAAAGCGGCAGCCTAAACTGCGCTTCAATTCAGCGGCAGTGTGTGGGAAACCGTCACAGAGTTCGTTGTGTTGGTAAAAGCTACTACCACACATTCAACCGTCTACCGACTAAAATTACCCTCTCGGTTTGTCCTTTTCTATCAGCCGTCTCGCACAGGTAGGTTTGTCTCACTCATTGCCGCGGCGAAAACTTCCCCGCCGGTATGTTTGCGGTGATGATTCGGAAGGGGTGGATTGGTCACTCGAAGGGGTGATTTGAATTTCGAACAGCGCTGTTTCCCCTTCGCTCGAGGCCACCTGGCGTGGGATAGGGGTACTATGAGGCAAGGTTTGTCCGTGAGGTGCTGCCAGCAGTGTTCGAGCGGCTGGTTTTGGTACTAGATGAGGCATAGTGGTTCGTTCGGATCGAATTTCGTTCCATTTTTGGTTGCTAATTTTCAACTTCGAGATGAACTTTTTGGGTGAAACGATATTTTATTTACTAAGAAGGAAAATTAGTGCACGAAAAATATACGCTCTTCTTTTTATAATTATTTCATTATTCTTTCGTTCTTCCAATACATTACGAGTTAGGTTGATTTATTTATTTTTTATATTTCCATAATCTGATCGATGCTTTCTGTATAGGTCATGTTCCAATTCTACTGCTCGTATAATGCTCGTATAAACTTCACTTTGCGTTTCTGAATTATATTCTGTAGAGTTAAAAATATTCTTTGTTGCCGAAAATCAACTTAGAGGAATGTAATATAGTAGACATTTTTTTAAACTTTTCATTAACACGAGTTTTGTAGCTATTAATTTGGTATATCCTTAAAAGCAGCTTCAAATGATGAATAAGTTAACATTGATATGCAATAAATTGTTTATTTTCAAGAACAAACTGTGGAATTAGACGACTTCTAGCTGTTTTTTAAATAGCAAACAATTTTGATTATTATTTCAGTCGAATCTAAATACAAACGTGGTATGATATTTTTCTAACAAATAATAAACATTGAGTGGGTCAAAAAGCTTAAAAAATACTTTCGTCGACACTATATAACGGTTTCATATCAAAAATTTACCTTGACATGCCTTATAGGAAAATAAAATCGCACCAAAAATAATGACAAACACTCACATGACAAAGCCGCATCCAAAAATAAAACGCCTTGTCTTTCATGCAAACCTGTGACGTGACGGGGTTCGTCAAAAAAAAAAAAAAACTGGAATTGAACGACCGATCGATGGAACAATTGCATCGACAAATTGCAAATATTAAGAAAAGAGTCGTCCGAATGATTGAAGCAGAAAGCTCCATCTCATCTCATCCTCGATGTGTGCATCCTTTGCGAGTCGGAATGCGGGGTGGAAGGAGGGGTTTTTTTGACGAGTCATTAAGGTAACACAAGCAACGCATAGCACACAATGCACGATTCACGGTCCACCAGGCTGACCTGGCGTGGAACGGGAGGGAAGCTTTGTGTAATAAATCAATAGCAAATAAGTTTATTATCATCCCCCATGGGTGGCACTTTGGACGCGGGTTGAGATAACCCACCCTCGTGCCGATAGTAGCCGCAACAACAACAACAACAACAGCAACAACGACGATCCCAACAAAAGGCCACACGTTCAACCGATCATTTGTCTTGCATCGCTGCACAAACACACGCATTGGGAAAGAAACGTAGACAGACACCTTTCAATTGGCTGTCAAAAGTCGCAATGCAACGCCCGGTCGCTGATACGGAATCCACAAGCAGAAGCAGAAGCAGCCGAAGAAGAGCAACACCGGCGGATGTGCAAGAAGCCCGTGCTGTACAATAAAAAAGAGAGAAAAAAAAAACGGCGACGTGCGCGAGCTGTCCCGCGAAGAAACTCACCCGGGAAGGCCAGCGAACTCACCGAAAACGGCGATCGAACGGTCGCGCCAAAGAAAAACCGTTCGTTCGTTCGTACATTCGTCCCGAAAATGGGGAATTTGTGTGTGTTTGTGGTGAAGGGGGTGGAAGGGAAGGGGGGAGGGGAGGGGGGGGGGTGAGGTGGCGGAGGGTACTCGCCATGCCAACAAATGGACCCACGGGAGCTTAATATGCAAGTGACAGTGTCATCATTATATTTTATTACCAACACCATACATGGCCTGCAACGACCTTTGCCTGGCTACCGTTTCACGTTGAAGGCTTCACGTTGCTGCTCCCGCTGCCCGATAGGTGATGGTCAAAATTTGATCCCCACAGGTGGATGGGCTCCCTACTTGCCCCTCCTTTTCCCTCCTGCCCCTCTTCACCACGAACCGGACTTGGGATATCGTGCCGGGAGGCAATTTGGCAAAACGGTGTAATGAGATTCGATCGATTTGGCATGTTTTTCTTCCCTCCACCTCCCAGGCAAGGGCGACGTTTGGTTGACATTTCCTTTTTTTTCGTGCTTCTTTTTTTTTGCTCCTGCTGCAAACAGGAGCTACTAGCTAATTCGCATTAGCATCCCCTTCCCGCTGGTGGCTCCCCATTTCCACATAATTCGATAATTAAGATGATTGATGCTTCTTCTGAACGAAAAAAAAACTGGGTGGACGATAGCGATCACGGTTTACTTTGTTGTTTGCCCGTTGCTAGGTTCGCGCGGTAAAGGATGCAGTTTTCTGTTGTTTTTTTATTCTTTTAAGTTTAACTTTAGTATAATAATCGTAAAACTGAACTCCCGTGTGCGATAAGCATCACCGACGGGCCGAAGGTCGTATTATTACCATTTTGTTTAATTTGCTCTGCCGCAGCCGGAACTGAAGAAGGGGATTTTTTTTTAGTTTCATTTTCGTGAAGCACTTTGATCGACACGTTTAAATTGGGGAAATGAAAGCACAAGTGTTACTTTTAATCAACACGAAACAACGCGCCGTTTTAGGATGTGCTAAAGGATGGGCGGTTGACGCTTTGGAAGTGGATAAGGCCGTAAAAGATGATCGTTTTGTGGTGAGGAATTTTTCCCTTTTTGTTTTGCTCCATTGGCATTTAAGCCTTGGCGATGGGATAATGGTGGGTTGTTTGCTTGTTAAAATGCAATATCTGACTTACATCGTATGGCTGATCAATGTTGGTGGCTTGTAAAGTGGTCGTTTTTCATAAAAGATATAGTTTTAAATTAATTGGATTTAATTCTAGTGAAATTGTGGCAGAAATTATTAGATTAAAGTCAATCGTTCAGCAAACAAGTATTTTAAAATGATTCAAAAATGATCTGCATAAAGATTCATTTACGCAGCTCACAAAGGATCTTTTGTCGAACTTCTCCTCTTTTCTTTTGATTCTTTTTTGTTGTTTACACTGATCCAGCTCTGTATTTTGGCACTTCATATTCATTGCCGTATACATAAAATGTGTAAGCTTTCTGTTAAGTAGAGCTTTTTTAAGATAGTTGTAGTTTTTTAAAGCATTTTTTTAAAAGGAGCATTTTCTACACATATAGGAATTTCTGTTGTCTTCGTATGACTGTCTGAGCATAAATGAAACCCCTTGGTCTTATGAAATGTTCAGTACCATTGGCAAGTGCATGGTGAAATTGGCACGATTTTGTTAGCACATCATCAAAACCACAAACGGATTTTTACTATACAAGTTATTTTTTTAGCATCAGATTCACTCTAAAATCGATCGTTTTGGCCGAGTAATCGTGACACAACTAGCTTAAAAATATTATTTATCAGTTGCTTTTGATTGAGTTTTCAGACTGTGCAAAAAAGGTATTTACAATAATTCCCGGAGAGACTAATCGAAAATATCCAAATAGTCTCAATATTCCTCACAATATGGAGTTCTCCGGAATTTCAGTTACAACTAAAGTACTTTTTCAGCACGATCCAACCATCCCACTTAAGAGATCTCACGGTATTTTGGTTCCACTATTTGGTGAACACTTTAAAACAATCTTCCTCACAAAAACTTCCTTTTGGGAACGTAATATAACCGTGAAACGTGTGCCAATGAGGGGACAGCTTATATTCTTGAGAAAAATCGTCAGCTTAAATGGGACGATCGTCAGTATCATCTGGAAGACTACTCAGAAATTTTCATGCTCTGTTATTGTTAGGTATTCCTTAAATGATTAGTTTCATTATGAAGAACAATCAAAAACTTGATATTTTCAAATATTCTTCTTTCCAAACGTCTCCATAAATCGTAAATAAGGTGGAAAAATAATTGTTGCAAAATGTTAAAATCGTACCAGAACCAGTTACTTTCAAGTACTTACCAACAGCTACGCGATGATCGTTATCTAACTAGAACCACAAACGCTTGATAGAAGATTGAGTGTCTCCCAAATAAGGGATCCCGTCATGACGACGCGGTAAGGTCGTTTGAGTTTGAGACTTTCGCTTTTTCAATTCACGTTCGCCTCCGCTGGCGAACCACCAACTCTAGAGATCACTTCACCCTAAACGTCGATCACACTCACCCACAGACCCACACACACACACATACTCACACACTCTAATGCACACACGTCTGTACATTCACTCGTTCACCCTACTTCAGCTTGATCGATTGCTAATGTGACATTTCGTCAGGGGATGCATTTTTTCTTTGGTGTTTGGGTTGTGTTTTTTTTTTTGGTAAATGAAACGTAAACGAATCGACTTCGCGATCCCACACAACACGGGCACGGTTCGGGTTCGGGTTGCAATTTTTGCGTTCGACAAGCCACCGACAAGCCGCCGACATGACATCCGATCGCCACCAAACTGTCCCCATTGCCATCCCGTACGGTAGGCTTTTATACGGCGTGGAAAGGATAGCGATGCAGCAGCACGACGCTTGCCACGGTGAGGCGACGGTTGTCGTCTAACTGCAGCTGCACTTTGCCTATTGTGAGGGTGGTTCCGTGGCGCACCACTCGCTGGCACGCTCTGTGGTGAGGATCGTCGCCGCGGCAGGCTTACCCTAGCGCCCAACCTCGGGGGCTCGACTTGAACCGACCCCAAAAACCGGTCAGCCGCAATTAACCCATAAATGCACATTCGACAAACGCACAGCCAACCGACAGCCGACAGGTATTGGCACTCACCCGGGTCGGCGCGAGTCGCTAAATGACGGCTGAAGGTCAGATGCCCTGTTGCGAACGAAATCTTGTCACCGCGACACATATGTGCGTCAAAATGCGCTCGCCGCTCGCCGACTGTCGATTGCGATGAGTGGTGGACGACGGTTTGAGTGTCCGGAGTGCAAGGAACAACGCGAAGTAGAAGGAAGGAGCCAACACCGCACACGGGAACCAGATTCTTCGAGCAATCGCGAGGGTGCGTGGGAGCGAAGCCGGGGCTTAAAGCTGTGAAAATAATACGGCCACGATAAGCATTATAAATTATTCAGCAGTCGTCGTCGTCGTCGTCGTCACACGTCGCACTGTTAAAGCGCATGTCGGGTGGATGTTTGCGAGTGTGAAAATCAAACCGATGCGATCTAAGCAACCATCGAGTGAGTGTGTGAAGGAAGCTTTTTTTATGCCACCTGAGCGGCCCCACAGCTGCAACTTGGCAGGTTGTTGATTGTGGTAGGAAGATGGGAGAGAAATTGAATTAAGTTAAGCGCTTTTCATTGTTACTTTTAACAGTTACTGTTAAGCTGCATCTAATAATGCTCGAATGTAATTACGTAATATCTTTTGTTTTTATTTTGATTTTTAAATGAAATAGCTAGCTTGCTTCACATTTTAACTTCATCACAGTTTTAGGGCACTCTTTTAAGATTTGTATTTTTTCTCACAGCGAATCAATAATAAAGGAGTACATCGTTTAATACAATACTTGAAGTTCGTGTAGAACCAACCACATAAGTCAATGTTGCTCTATTAAGGAATTCATCAGTGCAGTTACTTTGGGATTCATTAGTACAAATCCGAAATCAATACTTCAAACATTGAAAAGAAGATTGTTAAAAACTTACTCATATACACTGTCTGAAATTAGCATAGCAATATTTATTTTTACTTCAAACAAATTACTTGTTTTTTTATAAAAACACAGAAACCTTATTTGCAAAATACAGTCAAAAGAAAAAAAGCACAAAAATATAATAAATAAAAATATTCGACAGATGACACATGAATATTTTACATGGTAAGCTTTCCTCATCGCTATTGCTTAAAATCTGCTTAGAATTCTACATGCATGTTTATGAATGTACTTTGGTGACCCTTTTTTGTGTATTTTTGAAGTAAATTATTGTTGAGATGTTGAGAAGGAAACTTGCGGTTCATTGCTATTTCCGTCAATATATTCCAACACACTCTAACACGGCTTAAACATTTTGAACACAATTTGGAAAAATCATCAAAATCTGTAATGTTAATCTAAAATTGATAAAATTTGATTATTAAACAAATTAAGCTGTTTTGTCTTTCGAAAAATCCTAATAATCTTTTCGTTTTAAACAATCGGTATCGTTTTCAAACAACACTGTGTCTTTTACAGGTCTTGAAAATGTCCATGAAACAATTATTTTGTTTCCGCGGTTATGTAGCGAATAAAAACAAAAAATTGGGAACAAGTATAGCCTTTTGGACAGAATATTTTTTTATTTACTTTATATTCCTTTGCTCGATTGTATGAATTTGTAATAGAATTTATTTCAAAATTGACTAAATTAGCCGTCCGTTTTGGCTTAACAAGAGAACCACGTATTTACTGCAGGTCAAGCAGTTGAGGAGCCATGAGTGAAGAACTTTAATAAACTGACTGAATAAATCAATTCCTAGTCAAACTAAAATGCAGTGTTTCTTCCCAACCTGTTTCTCTCCATATCACGTTCCCACCATTTGTCATCAGGTGGGATTATTTGCAAATTATTTCGCTATTTTATATCGACCGCAAAGTGCATCCAGTAGACACTGCAAGGGAAGAACCAGCCCGTGTTTCGTCACATGAACCCGATGAAAGGCAACTAGCGGCTCTATCCAACGGTCTCTTTGTGTGGTTTTTCTTTTGTGGTAGGCTTTTCTAGGCCAAAACCAGAGCTCCGGCGAAACGGCGAGTGCTTTGCATTGAGATGATCATGCACGATCGGTGAAGGGTAGCCACAGGTGCAAATGAAATGCGAGTGGAATGCGATTCCACGATCGCGAGTGCATCGATGCAACCACCACCACCACCTCCACCTTCACCTCCCACCATCCCACCTGAACAAACGGAATGGCTTAATCAAACACGACCATTAATTGTGGTGCCTATTGATTAATGACAAATGGTTCGGTGTTCGGTTTTGTGTCCTCACGCGCGCTAAAATGGCGCACACACACACACACGCAGGAGCGTGGCGTGTGCATGCGAGTGTGATAATTCAAAGCGAATTACCTCTCCCGGCTCGGTGCATTTGCAATCGACCAGCACTCGACCTTAAAGTAAGTCATGTTTTGTTTCGTTGCTGGTCGAGCGACGGTCGAAAGCCGGAAACGAGCGGGTGAACCGTTCGATCGACGGCTGATTAACTGCACTGTCTTCATTAATTTTCGCCTAATGAACGCTGCCGGAAAAAGGCGGCTGCTGCTGCGGTTCGGCGTCATTTTTCAAATTCTCCAGCACGACCGGAACGCGTTTGTAGCGGGTTCGTGTCACGGACACGTGATGAATGTCTGCTGAAGTTTGTCATCCACCCGGACGGTGAAGGGCTTGGCTCGGGTTGTTGTTGTGAGTGCTCTTAAGATTTCGATGGCGCTGGCTAATGATCGGACTAATGTGATCGGGCAGCCATTAGTCATCCTCCGGGCTGGTCGGGCCGGGCACGAAGGGCCGCCTGATAAAAACCACCGTTGATTAGCGATCGATTTGTTCGCGTTTAATATTTATTGCCCCTATGGTGGGACCCCTTTTCTTGCCCGCTATTGTTTTGCCCCCGGTTCCCAGGGCGGTGCTGCCGCGAGACAAATGGTTAACGTGTAGGGCAAAGAACCTATCCCTGGTTTTGCTGACTTCAAGGGAGCCAGCAAGTCATGATTTGTCGTTTAAAATAGGGCATGATTTGAAGCACACTGGCTGCTTTTGTAAGGAGTAATAAATTCATATGCTTTCATGGGCTTGGAAGTGGTGGTGATCGTGTTATCATAGGCAAGATTTATTAGCAGGAAATTCCATTTGATGATGCCTAATTGGTTTGACTAGGACGTTAATTTTACTTGAGTGATATTTGTTTTATTTTCAGAAATGCATTAGAAAAATCACAGAAAATTAGTATTTGACCTATCATGCTTGTAAAAAAAAACATGATTCAAATTTGACGGATTTGCTACACAATGATTTTTTAAATTTTTTAACGACTTAGTATACTAAAAAAGGTTCAACATTCCTTTTAGGACATATCCTATAAAATCTGAATAGAGCAAATATATACCCAAAATTCAGATTTTTCTAAAATCACCCCATAATTTTTATGTAGTAACAAGAAACTTGTAATGTTGGATTTAATGTCATTAAAGTAATCTTATACGTGATTTGATCGCCAATTTTCGCAATTATTCAAGCAATTATTGCATTTATCACTGCTCCCAAATCGTTGATTTGTTTAAAAATTCTTGTTTTCTCATTTCTTCTACAATCATTACCATTTTAGGTTGTTTTAACAGGGTGGTCCTTCAGATCAGATTCAGAGGTTCAGGAGGAACTATACAGGGTTTTCGACGATATAATTGATACGTTCAGCAGCGCTATTGAATCGTTCGAGCATACAATTGACATGTTCAGTGCGCTATTGATGTGTTCGAATGATTGTGTTGAATCGTTCAGCAGCGCTATTGACAGCTCATTTTTCCCATCCCGTCGTGATGATAGTTTTTTCGCTTTTCACAAGTTTTCTACTAAGTTCCCTATTT
>KI915041.1:595043-652958 GCA_000473445.2 Anopheles farauti
GTAATTAAAAATAGGGAACTTAGTAGAAAACTTGTGAAAAGCGAAAAAACTATCATCACGACGGGATGGGAAAAATGAGCTGTCAATAGCGCTGCTGAACGATTCAACACAATCATTCGAACACATCAATAGCGCACTGAACATGTCAATTGTATGCTCGAACGATTCAATAGCGCTGCTGAACGTGTCAATTATATCGTCGAAAACCCCGTAATATTATTAAAACATAATTTGTATGAATAAATTCAAAGAAGTTTCAAAATAGTAAAACTCTATCAAACAACTGAAATTAAAACTTCAGACATTAAAATTCATGCAAAAGCCGATCTCCATGTGTATCTTATAGCAATTGAATCAAATAGTTATGTTGGGGTAGAAATTACAACCGGTAATTGTTTGTTGTATTTTTCAAAGAACATGTTTATAATTTGCAAATCCCAATTTATGTTCTTTCGCAACCAAAAGGTATTCCCATTCCTAGCCGACAGTGATTAGCATGCACGCAATACTGTCTTATCATGTATCTCTAATTTGTCCGAATCAATATTAAACAATCGAGCGGGCAAATTGCCCACCATCCACCGCGACAAATCCACACGCGAGTCTGCACGATCTTTTCACTTTCAATGCAAATCTCCGATGCAAAACAGCACATCCACCGCAGCAGGCGACAGCAGGAAGCACCGTGCTTAATTGCGACGGATGGTAATTTATGGACAATATATCGCACCAAGCGCCTCTATCGAAACGCGCGGCTCGAACAAACCGTCCTAATTAACATTCAGTATCGACTCGTGCGGATTAATTTGTCCTTGCCTTGGCGCGGGTAAGTGATCGTAAATTTTCATGACCGATGTCACGGGACTTAGCGGGAGCAAAGCGACGATGAGCCCGCTAGGAAGCAGAGCAGGTTTCAATCTAATAACGATTCCGAATGCGAATGCGGTACGAAGCGCATCTTAGGTAGGCAAATTGTTTATAGGTGAGTGGTTTATTAAGACATAGAATCTTCCCATCCACATACGTGGCGTTTGGTTTCACGACGCACCGCTTACGAAAGGGGATTAAAGGGCCAATAAAATAAAATAAAGAAAACAAAGACACCGTAGGTCGATACTGTGGGGGTGACATTTGCAAAGAAAAAAAAAAATACCAGAGAACCTATTCGAGCGAGCGTTGATTGAGCGAATCTGATTCCCGATTCGCTTTGCCGGCTCAATTCCCTTCGTGGGTTGTGCTCAAAGTGGGTGACTGCATTCCATCGCCCATGCAGCCATCGTTCATAATAGCTCATGTGTGTTTGCATGAAGTTCGATATCAGCGAAGGTCACCTGCATCGGAATGCATTGCCAAACGACAATTGCCGTCCTCAAGACGAGAAACGAATCTTTCGTGACACTCGCGGCACATTCCGGGCAGGTTGAGGGGAACAGGCGTTTGTTTCTTGCCGCGGGACCCGTGGGCCGGGAATGCCTAAAATATTATTGAATACAAAAACACGCGGTTCTCGGTACGGTTCGTTGCCTGTGGGCCTGGTTTGCTGTGGGAGGAATGCGAAATATTTGCTGGGTCGCCAACACATCAAAACACCTGCCTTTTGGTGATGTACTTTTGATGTGGGTGCTTTGAAACGATCGTGATCGATATTGTGCGCACAGAAATGGTGGTGGAATGCTGATTAATAATGCTTGGCGTGGGTCTATCGGGAAGGTGAAACAATTAGCGCGATTGCCGTGGTAGAGGTATAACAAAAATTTTGTAACCCTTATCATTTACTCAATATTGAATAAAACATAAGATTAAAATATATTTGACTTGAAGTTTTTCAATAAAATTTATTACCTTATTTAACGTTAGTGATAGAATATTTTGGTATGCATTTTATTTTATTTTTTGAAGAAAAGTTAAATATCTTTTTCAAAAAGCTGTCTCCTTTAAGTAATACAATAACAAATATTTCTGATCCAGAAGATCAAAACTCTTTCACTGGTTTTATTATGTTAATAAAAGTGTTTCGTGCAAAATCAGATAATAAAATTACTATATTGTATGAAAACATGAGACGTATTGAGTTTATTTCTTAAAATCAATATTGGAAGAGAATTAAAAGCAAACAAGAGTATTGCATGTAAATGAAAGCGATGAATGATCTTTTTTTGTTGAATATAATTAGCATAGTTATTTATAAGTCAAATTTTCTGTAGCACAAGCGAAGCATACGACAAAATCAGTAACTAACCTTTCTTTCTTTTTCTTTCTTTTTCTTTTTCTTAACATTTGATGAGTTAAAATAAGAAAAGACGTAAAACAGTTAAAATTTCGGAATAATTAAAAAATTTAGTTAGATGCTAAGCCATACGTTAATTTATGTAAATGAATATGTGACGACAATTAAACATTTTATATCCTATTATATTGTCCTTATAAATGTTTTCTGTAATAATAATTGTAAACTGTAGTTTGTTCTATACTAATCTGTAATCATAAATTTGTTTATTTATTAACCCTTGGTGTCATTTTCTTCATTTAATCCTTTCTCACCTCGAATGCATAAGAAAACGTCGTCAAACACAAAATCAGTAATGAAGTTAATAAGAATTTTAATAGCCATTTTCTATCCCACAGTCCGACAGTACCAGTGAAGGCAACAATCACGCTCAATAATGAGCGTTAATATTTTTCCAAATCACCATAACATTCACGAATCAGACACGAACCATCCAACCGAAACACGCACAATCAAACAAACATCGCATCCCACCGGAGATTTAATTAAAACATCGCCGTGAGAACCGTGAGAATAAAATGCAAAGAACGGCGAATGTGCGATGGTGATGATGATAATGTCGATTAGCATGGTAAGCGCATATTACCGTATGCAAACGGTGTTTACTCCACGCGCCTCGCATCCCCTCTCCGTCTCGTATGCCGCCGTAATGCGATGGGTAAATTATTTGTTTTCGATCAATCGTACTGCAAGACGCAGAAGAGGATGGTAGACTGTGCATGTGAAAAACCTGCCTTCCGAGCATAGATGGACCGAGGTTTATATGCGTGAGCATGTGATGCACTTTGCCGCCTTGTGGCCGAGTGGCTGCGAACCGCAACCCACACAACGCACGAGCTGGATGGTAGCGGGCGGACCCACTAACGAACCATCGCGAACAGCTCAGTTGGGATATTAAAAGGAGCGAAATAATAAAACCCCATCGCATCGTCCGTAAAAGACAACGCAGGGTGCACTTTGCCGCACGGCAAAGGTGAACTGATGGTGATCAATTAATCGATTACGCCTACTCGCCTATCCCAGGTGGACCGTGGAGTGATTGTAAATTAAAGCCACCTTTGCCATTGCGTTGCCGTGATGGGATGCCGCGAAAGGATGGCGTGGATTAACCGGACGGCATTCCAAGGTAAATCGGTGTGGTTTGCAAATGCAAATCTCGTCGAAAGGTGCAAATACGGGGAGGAATATGAAAAATTGATAGACATTTTTCTACCCTCCGCGCTCGAGTGGGAGTGGTAAAATAGCGTGAAAAATCTTTCATTCCCGCTAGCAAAACAAGCGCTCTCTGCCATGTGCTAGTGAAAACACTTTATTATCCTCGTACCGGTTTTGCCTAGGGTTTCAGCAGTAATAGAGTCCTAGATATCGAACCGGTAAACCGGTTTATTTGCTCCTAGCGAAGACTACAATCATTAGATACAGCTTTTTCAAACCGGTTCGTACGAATTTCTTTTTTATTTCCTCCTTATTTCCGTTTTACGTAAAAAGTAACAGATGTCCTGTTGCGAGCGCTTTTCCTTTGCGAACAGAACTCCTCCCCTTGCTTTTCTTTGTTCCCTAAATCACCCCTTGTGTTGTGCGTTTGGTTCGACGTTTTTTCATCTCTTTTTCTATGTAGGAAGACGAGGACATTTGGCCGTTGTGTGCCGAGAGGATGTTTAATTGCTTTCATTCATTAATTAGCAGTCGGATCATCAACACGCAAGGATTTGGAGCGATAATGGGAGTATTGGTTGAAAACTGGGCAATAAGTGAACAGTGTACGATGGTTTGTGAATAGTTTCTAGTCAGTTAATGCTGTGATAATTTGATGTGAGCGCAAAAGAAGCTGTGAATTTTAAAGAGAATCAAGACAAAAAAAGATATTATAATCAATCATTTATACAAGTGTTTAATTGCGAAAGCGTTTCAAGTGTGAGTTACGGAGTGGTTATATCGAGAGCTTTGTTAAAAATCCAGAAAAAGTGATGATTAAAAGCATATTTTAATGTGGTGAAAGTGAGCTTCATGAACATAATTTGCGAAACGGTTGTCAGAAATCAGAAATAAATGGCATTTTCCTAATTAGAGCACGATCTTAATGATCTTTTGAATGTATTTTCTTTCATTTGCCAAACGCTCCTTTTGGAGGACTGTGACGAATTATAATTTGTTTTTTATAATTTGTTTTTAATGGTATGAATGTATTTCTTGAAATTTTTTAAAGCTGTTGCATGAAACTTTCAAACGAATTTTATGAATTAGTTGTTTGTTAACCATTTGTCGCCACATCAGTGTTTTTTTCGTACTTTATTTAGAATAAGCAATAAGTAGAATTTTTGTTATTTGACATTATTATTTATCCAAGAATCATAGTTAAAGACTTCTTAACATCAACTTTTGAAACTATTTAGTTGCCTGTAAAATACTTGTGAAAATGACATTGTTATGTCAGATTCATATTTGTTCAGATAGAATGTTGATAAGGGATTTGAGATTATTATGGCACTTATGGAATTATGTTAAAAGGTATAACAGTGTTACATCATTTGAATCTGTAGAAATTCTTGTCAAAATAGATATTCTGTAAAAAGCATTTTATGTAGCTTTCATTTTGGTTTCATTTCATAGTAAAATGCTTCTCAAACTCAGCATTCCTTCCTTCCGTCAGCGGTTGAAACCATGCAAAGTATTCTAAACCCCGGTTTCGCCACCTGGGGATGCGGAAAAACCTTTCACAAACATCATCTCCACATTGTTGCGCGGCGAGGGAATTGCGTAGACAGAATATTGATAGATGATGTGCTCCCGGGGTATTGATTCGAAAATACTGCCTTCGCCCACCCACCACCAGCAAAGCATTCGCCTGGCGCCGGGTAGTCAAAAATAAAAAAAAAAGAAACCGGCCAGGAATGCACATGTTTGGATTTTCTTCCCTCCAGCTTCCAACCTCCTCCGAGTTGGTTCACTTATCGCCGAGCGCGCTACATTGTACAAACAGCAAACAGTCCATGCAAAGTTCTATTTCCTTTTTTTCCCCCTTTGGCGCGAAATCGAAGGGTTGGCAACAAAAAACCTTCCATCATCGTCCATATCGCGCGCGGGTTGTGAGTGTGTGAGCTAAGCCTTCGCCCGCCATAAGAATGGTTCTTGCTGCCTTCCCGGTGAACGTAGCGGGAGAAGGAGGAACACATCAAATTTGATAAAATATGGAAATGTGCTCGAAGACAACCTCCGGCCCCGGCGGAACCATTTCCCTAGACACAAAATCCACTGGAACCCCCGCCGAAAAATCGAACGATGCCAATAGAGGCGGACACGCACGCACGCACGCACGCGGATGTAATTGTAGCCATGCATTCATACGTGAGTGTGAGTGTGTGTGCCATTTCGCGTAGGGCGAAAGGGGGCTGCGGCTCGCACCACATCTTTCGAAACGCTTCCGAGAGAGATCGATCGTGTACTCAGCGAAATGAAATGCTCGTCCGACCAGGGGGTGACCCATCCATTTTTATTTTTATTTTGGGTGATTCGCGCGAAGGTGGAGGGAGGCGAATCGCTGAACCGAAACCGAAATGGCAGACACGTTTTCGAAAAACGGTTCGGAAAAAGGGAGTTGAGGGTTGTGTGGAGGAGTTGTGTATGTGCGAAAGAGATTAGCTTCGTCGCGAAAGGACTTTATGGCGGATTTTTGATGTATTGAGGATTTTTTTGTAGAAAAAAATACTATAGAAAACTTCTCAATTTGAATGTTAAGCCTTTAAAATGAAGTGTTGTTCGTAAAAAATAAATAATTAATAATCTCTTTCGAGTGTATAGCTCCAAACAAACCAACCGTCTTATCTTCGCGAACGTCAAACACCCTTCCGAACCGTTAAATCATTATCCTTTCCACTCGCCTGTGTGTATGTGCTGATCACTTCACGCGATAAAGCGCACTTAAGACGCTCCCGGCGTAAACATTGACCCTTCAGCAATTATCCTTTCCAACCGGGAGGTTAATGACATCCGCGCCCGGTCGGTAAACTAATTTGATTCATTTAAGTCTAATGCCGTCAAACAGGATGGTGCTGCCGGGTAATTTCGGTCAGTCCATGCCGAAGCAGCAGAAGCCTTAATTTAGCCGTCATTCGCTGGGCGCGCGGACTTCGAGCGTAAAGACGGTTTGCTTGGTGCGTGAGCGAGTGAGTAATTTCTTCCGTGTAAGTTGGCACCTTCGCCGTTCATTTGAATTGTGTTTGAAAGGATAATTTATGTGCCGACGAGCGGAGGCCTGAAATTGAATCTTGATCTCGATAACAACTAGTCAAACAGTTCGTGTGAGTTCAGTGAACACGTGCGCTCAGTGTTTTTTTGGGTAACCTGAAGATTATTGAAGCCTTCCAAAGATTTTTTGAAGCTAAAAATAACATATGAAATATTTTTAAATATTTTTTGTAGCCATTCCTTCTAATCTATACGAGAGTTTTGCTTCAAGCTCGATAATATAAAGTATTCTAAAAACGATAAAAGTTGTTTTTTTGTTCAATATAGCAAAGAAGAAGAAACCGTCAAAATGCTATAAAATTAAATAAAAGTAAAAGAGAAATACCTGGAAAATAATGAAACGGAACCATCGATGGGAAAGCGTAAAAATTCTCCAAAAAATATAGGATGTAATAGAAAAATCAAACATTTGATAATAATATTGATGAAACTTGCTTTCTTGTGGATAATTTATTTACCAATTTTTTCAATTACATTTTTGGAAAGAATTGGAAAAGCTACATAATGCTTTTATAACTTGAAAATGTCGAAAATTTTTGCTCAATTCCTTTATGTCTCTTGCAGTAAAAAAAGCTTTTACATTATTATGTGAATATGAATGCTTGCGCGGCACTACAGCGTCCTTTGAAAGTTCCTTTATGCCTTCGAATGGCTTGGAATGCCTTCATTGATATCGATATGCATTCCGAACGGAGCCAACTAGTTCCTACGCGATCCCAAATACCCCTTTTCAGCATGTTTCATCAGCATGTAGGTTGTGCCCCGTGTGCCGTGAAGCAGGAGCCTACTGTCGTGTGGCGTTCCGTTTTTCCTTCCGTTCTGCAACCAACGAGCAAAACAAAAAAAAACGACAGATAAGCTTTGCTTTGGAGCCTTTGCAGTAAACCAAGCTTTGAGTAGAAGCAATGTGTGTGTGTGTGTGTGTCTGACGGTGCGCACAAGCATTCAATTTGGCATTTTCCGTAAATTGAGCACTCGTCGGTATTACGGTATGCTGATTTGTAATAAGGTAAGGTCGCTGCTGATTGAAGTACTTGGAGCTGATTTTTTTTTCGAACGGCAAAGGGCTGCGTTGGGTTCCGTGAGCCAGTGGGGTGAGCGTGAGTATTCGCGTTCCAGGTTGCAGGTTTCCAACAGCGTAAGGGGGTAAACTGATTGTGAAAAATATAATGATAAAAATGTTTGAGAAATATTTTGAAAAAATCCGCCCTGTATTATTTTATCTAAAATTACTACTCCACGTGAAATTGAAGCAATTTTTTAAGAAAACGTGATGTTTCGAATACACCACACCCTTGAGCGACTGTAAGACTCACATTATTTCTACCAGCAAGCACCCCATTGGGAGGAGCTGCTCCAGTATCGATGCCGGTGCCGATATACTTATACATCGCCCATCGCCTCCTCCGATGCTCGATCGCTCTTTCGTACGAAAGAGAATAATAAATTCAAATCCATAAACTAAATCTAAATTGAATTTTCAACCCTTTTTTCTCGCTGCGTTCCTTGCGCGCCGGAAAGAAAAGTGGAAAGCTATGCTCGCCGTTCCGCGGCGGTGATTTTCGATCTCCGCAAGCAGGCGGGAGTGGAAAAAAACCGAAGCTTTCAAGTGAATTGATTTCACCGAAAACCCGTGTTCAGTGTCCCCATCGAGTCAAGGGTCCAGCGGGGAGTATTGCAGGGAAAGAATGAAAAGAATTTCCACATCCGAAGATCGTTGACATATTAGCCTGCAGCGGGCTCTCGTGCGATGCCATGTGGTGCAGGAAATTTTCATGAAAAAAATATTTCCTGACGTAGTTGTTGATTGCCCACAAAAAAAAAAACAAGAATAAAACGATTTGAGTAATTTTCCTCCGCCATAAAGGATCAACTCACCGGCCATAATTTGTCACGATGCTTATCGTGGACAGAAATTAGCTCCAAACGATCAAAAGCGCAGACTCACGCTCTTGATCACCGTGGCAGGGTGAAGCCGGGTGGAAGTGATGATAAATCAAACCCGGCCCGGAAAGAGGCAACAGGACATCGGTGAATGAAGCAATGAAATCAATCAATCCCCGCTCGATCATCATTAGTCGTACTGGGACGGGTAATCCCTTCTGGCTTCGCTTCCCAAGGCTCTCCTTTCCGGGGACACGCATGTGATTACTTTTTTGTTGTTGTGTGTGCAGACAAAGGACACACGCCAAGAAGAAGATTGCTCGTCCGAATGGGGAGCCATGCGGTATCCTGCTGTGGAAGGTTTTATTTGCCCAACGCAGAGCTCCCAGGTCGGGGAAACGGTCTAAGAATGTGGCTAAGAAGGTTCGCTATTTAGGGGCGCTTCAGCAATCGGCTAGCTTGCGTAACATGACATGATAAAGGACATCCCTCGGGCCACATTTACATCAATCGGTGGATGGATGAAGAAATAAAACCAACCAGTGGCCGATGAAGGAATCAAATGGGGGTGGATTGTACGGATAAAAATGGACAACAATGTAATGCGCATTTTATTATCCTAACATGATTGGAACATGTGTATATAAAGGATTTCGTGTGGCAGGGAGTAAAGCCGGTCGCGGCGGGGATGGACCGTGGGTCAGCCGAATCATTGGACGAAAGCGGATTATTCACCATTATTTCGTCGAAAGCAGCGGCGCAGGGGACGCAGCAAACTAAACGCCGAAACAATGGGATGCAATCGGGTGGAAAATCAGAACCCGGGGAGGATTTTATTTTCTTGTGAAAACAAGCTAGTGAAAAGAGATTTGTTTCTAACGAATGAACATCTTCTGGGAGGAGATGGAAGTTTACCTTCGATTTTCATTGCGTGTGGAAAACGCATGTAACTTTTTTGAATAATCTTTAGTCAAAGATTGTTGGAAAATGTAAATGTGATCAAATGGTTTACAAATTTGCATATTACAAAAAACAGGAGACATTGGAAATTGATATGACCGATTGTTCAATTTGCATGAAAAAAAAAATTTCAACTGCGCGCTCATAAAAAATCACTATAAAATCAACACGAGAGTGTGTTTTAGTAAGAACATAAATTTCTTTTTCATGATATCAATCTCAGCGACATGACTTTTTTATAAAGTTTACGAAATTTTATAAATCTTAAATTAATTTTCATATTCCCACCAAATCAAAGTTTCAATACATTTCTTCTAAATTCGAAAGACGTTTTACATCGCAAGAGTTTTGAAGTACAACACAAATGTCTTAAAAAATTCAAACGTTTTGTTTCATTTCATTTGTGTTATTTTTATTTATTTTTTATATTATTTTTAAACATTGATTAGTTTTACTTTTGCAATTTATCTTCCATTAGAGAAATACTATTTTTTATAAAATACTAGGCAAAGAAGAGGATTTTATTATGACGCTAAACCATCTCTGTGTTTTTTATTTGATTTTTCCGACGTCCAACGGTCCGATTTGTTCATGGATTCAAATGTTTAGGGATTTTAGATGCCAGTTGACATCTTTTTTAAATATAAATTACAAACGATAAGAGTACAAATCTCCCAAGCGCCTTCAAAAAACTCGTCTTTCTGTATAGCATAAAAAATCCTCCCATTTTTTGCAAGTTCCATAATTCAAAATCAATAAATTTATCACACAAAACCACCAGAGCACGCCCAAACAACCCCAAAACGATTATGCCACAACCGAAACTAGTGGAATCATTTTTCAGACCACAAAACACTCTTCTCTCTCCGTTCCCTCGGCGTCCCCGTTTGCCATCCCCTTCCCATAATCGGATGCTGTGCTTATCGCGCACCGGATATTCTCACCACCGCCCGCAGTGCTCCTTGAGCGCTCTTCTGCCTTCTGCCTGGTGGTCTTTAAGTCGAAGCAGCCTTTGGAAGACGCCGTAGCGAACAACAAAATCTGGGTGAAAAAATCCCAGTCGCCAAAGCGGAACGATTCCGGCACTTCACACCAAGGAAGCAGCAAAAGGAAGCCATTTCGCCACGCCACGGCCACTCGAAGTCGAGTCCGTCCTCTCGTGCGGGATCGCGTGTGGTAGGGACGAGTCTAGGAAGACGGGCCTGGCCGGCGGCACAAGTTTTATTACACACTCGCATCCGCGCTGGGACGAGGCTATAATATGCGCGGTAATATATTTTCCAACGGCTTATGTCATTTTTTCGGCGAACTGAAGTGTATCCGGCACGCGGGAGAGTCAGAGCGTTACGGGAGCCAAGATTTACGCCGTCAGCCCGTTTGCCTGCAAGTCTTCGCGGGGGTGGACCTTTTCGAGCGGACGGACGGGAAAGTTGGCTGCCAAACGAAACAGCAACAAGAGATAGTGGCCCACCCGGTGGAGTAAAAAAACGAAAAAAAAAAAAACAAATGTCGGATGTTCTTTTCGGCCCCGGAAAGCCATAAAAAAACACACACACACACACCAAAAGCCAGGTTTGATGTTCTACCATGGCCACGGCCGCAATGGAGCCCACGATTGCCCACGGCAACGGTTTCCTTCGCTCGGGACGGCGCGTACACGTGTTGGCAGCATTAAATAAGCTTTCGCCACATACGACCACGGCGAAGTAGCTTGCGGAAATGTACCCCTTTACGGAGCGTTCCTTAACGCGCAGTGAACGAAAATCGATGATCCGCGTGTTTTTTTTTCTTTCTTGGGTTTGCTTTTTCACCGGGGAAACGCGGGAGCGCGCGCGCGTTTCGAGCGTCATGTAGGATTTTCTTATACATAGCAAGACAGCAGAAGGCACCGCATTATGTAAAACAGCGCGTTTAGAGCGAGGGAGATGATTTCGCATAAGGGATAGGGGCAGAAGTATGCAAAAAAAAGGAAGCGAGGAGGCGCGCGTGCTCGAGTCGAGATGGAATAAAATCTTGCAACATTTGTCTTGAGCGTTTGGAAGTTGGATTGGAGGAGCAAAAATGGACAGAACGTTGTTTTGTTTTCGATACATTTTAAACAAAAACAATATTTCAAAAAGAATTTTAAAATACATATCAGCATTATTTTATTGTAAAAATTTATAGAAGAGAATGCTAGTATAAAAAAGCGAACATACCAAAAAAATAGAAATAACCACTGTGCTGCTGCTTCGGTACAATTTCTAACATGCCTTCAGCAAGCTTTGCTTTCTGTTGGTACGGTTCGGTCTCATGTTGTAGCTTCTATTCCTGCTGATGCTGCTGCTGCTGCTGCTGCTGCTGGCACTGTTTTCAGCGGAAAAACCTGCACGAACAAGGGATGGCTTTGAAAGCCCTCCAATCCAATTTGTTTCCTTTCCGTTTCGATTAACATGGCTTAAGGGATGTGCACAAACGGGGACGACGGTGGATGTAAGTAATGGTGGCTGCATGGTAACGAAACATGAGTTGAACGTAATAAAAAAAAAAAAAAACAACGTACCGCTTGCAAAAAAACGAACGAATTTCAAAATACGTTTGATGATAAAAGAGAAATATTGTGAAGCTAAGCGGAGCTAAGGGTTTTGTGCAAGAAAAGTAATTATTATTTATTTTTTATTTTAACTACAAATAATAAAGACACTTTTTTAAACCATTCAATTCGATCACTCTATTGGAAACGAAAACACCACGAAGGAAAACACCACCTTCTAATGAGCTTAAATAGCGCTTCACTCCCACCGAGCTCAACTTTCACTTTCAGCCTGACCGGCGAAAACAAACGGTCTGCCGAGAAAAAGTGGAAACCCGCGCTCGTGCGAGAGTTGTCTTACCGAATGAGAATGAAAATGAGTTTTCTTCACCCACATTCCTGCATCCGGCATTCCGAGTGCCACCTTTTTGCCGTCGCGATTGTTCCGCGACCAGCCGAGACAAGGACGTACGGGAAACGAAAAACCGTGGAAAAACAAACCTCACCCACGGTTTCCTTGCCTTTTCCGTTTCCCTTCCAGTTTAACGTGCCGGGGGTTAATTTTTATGTAAATTTATGTATATTCATTACAGCCGGGGTAGCTCGGGAATGGTGCGCGGGAGGATTACTTTCACTTTAGGTCGCGCTTTTTTACCTCCTCTTCGCGGTGGCGGTCGTCGTCGTCGGCGGTCGATGGTACGTCCTTGATTTGGGGGAAATGAGTTTATAAATACTTTGGAACAACGATAATGGAAGTAATCGTCGTCATCATCGTCGTCGTCATCAGCGCCGTCGGAGGACGGGCGAAGGAAAACTTCACCATCGTCTGTCCCTGTGTGTGTGTGTGTGTGTGTGTGTGTGTGTGTGTGTGTGTGTGTGCATGGTTGTGTGAATGAACGCAACCACCACCTGTTGCAGCGTTCACTCCGCTCTCGATGATTATTTTATTTGATGTTGGAAATTAATTTCGGTATGTAAATTGGAACCGTCGGCATGTGGGTGGTGGAAGACAGGGGCTTTATTTATTTCAGGCTAACCTCTCCGCCCGCCTTCACTCGTCCTCATTGGCGGCCCGGCTCATTAGAGTGTGGGTGGGTTGGCGTCTGGCAGGCGTCTGGGCTGGCGAGGAGGGTTCGGCAGGGTTTCGGCTTCCGGTTTCATTAGAAACATTACGCTAAGTGGTGTGGCGTGTCGTGGGTCATGAGTGGTTGAGGTATGGTTTTTGAACAAGGAGGAGTACGAGAAGGATCGTGGGAGAGTGGCGGACGGGGGTCGTCGTGCTCTGTAGGTCGATTATCGATTAGCCTTTCGGGATGGGGTTCGTGCGCTTCATTAGGGTGTGATGCAAAGTTCGGCTGGTTGGTTGTTCAAGGTTACAACTTTAATGAGTGGAAGCTTAAATTAAAGCTTGTTTGGGCTTTTCAGGACAAGGTAGTAGGGGGGTTGGGATTTATTGAAAAGTAGAATAAAAAGAAGAAAATTTTCGATTTCATTTGATAATTATACTAATTAAGATTGATTCTTTCATAGCATATAAAGGAACTACTTTTCAAATTAAAATTAATATTAAAGATATAAATAAAACATTAATATGTTTCCGTTATCAAGAAGGTAAATTATATTTGTATATAGAGTTTCATCGCTTACTTAAAGAAATAACAACAATTTGTCTAAAACAGCGCAGCGCTTAAATCAACGCAGTTGATGAAAAATTCCGAGTAAATTAAATTCTATCTGATTTTTCGTGTCACTTCAATGCTTTTTTATTGTTTATGAAACCATTTGTTTAATTTAACAAGAACAAACACACAAAAAACGAGGTTTTTTTAACAGAAATGTTTCGGAATTTATGTTTTTATATTTTAATAATACTTCACTGCCTGTCAATTGTATTACAAGCATAAAACATTATTTAAATGCATAAACATAAATTGTTCCTTGAACATAGTTTTGATTATAAAACAAATACATTCATAAGTTTCTTGTAGTGTAATAAAGTTTTCAATAATAAATGAAGCTTTTCTATGCGATTTTAAAATAAGATCATGAAAGTAATACATTTTGAAATTTTTTTGAAAAACAAATAAAGGTATTTCAATCGAATTTTAACTTCAATCATCCTTTCTTCTACATAAAAAACGCAGTCATTTTTTCGTGGGAAAAATTGTCTTGGATGTTTTCCATTGAACTGAAATGAAAATAAAACCGTAGCAGCTTGCTTTGTCGATAACATTCTATAAAAGTCACCTTGGCAGCAGCTCCAGCAATCCGCGGAGAAAATCCTTGACAAAAACTGAAGAAAGAAAACATCGAAAACCTCTCGCCGAGGACTCCTTCCACCGAGAGCGGGGGCGAATGAAACGAAACGAAAGTGATGCCTGTCGCTGCCGTTCTCTCGTTTCGGCTCGCGTAATTGTGTGACGCTTATGTGGCTGTGCAGGACGCGTCCACATAAGGGTAGTACGCCACCACCACCATCAACCGACACCGCCACAGTGACATCGAGCGACAGCGTTCCACACGGCGACAACGATCTGAAGCAGAATCTGCGTCACACGATGGGTGCGGATGTTAAATGAGGGAAAACTTTTACCCACCGCTGGCACCACCGCTTTTCTGCGTTTCGTTGTGTTGGTACGAGCGCGCGAGGGTCGACAATTCCGACGGGCACACCCATCTCGAGGCCCCAAGCACACCAACACTCGGAAAACGCGCGCGCGCTCGTGAATGTGAGGAAAATGCGATGGTGGAAAACCGGTGACGGTGCGAAGGCAAAAAGCATTTAAAAAGTTGAACGTTTTTCCCGCCACCAACACACATCCCCATCGCCTGGCGCTTGATGATCATGACCTACCTCGTCGTATTTAATTACGACCATTTCGTGATTTCACTTTTCTCTTATTTAAATACGAGCCGGTGGAAACGCCAGGTGAGGCCAGACGGGCACCCGACGGCAGGACGGCATCGGGAAACGGTGGCAGGACGCGTTTACATAATAGATTTGAAGGTCATTCTCGGCGAGCGAATGAATCATTTCCCGTGGTACGGCACGGGCGGGAGCGTTTTCCTTCGTTCCTCTGTGTTTTTTGTGTGTTTGTTTGCAGCCGCCGCCGTGCGGTCTCGTTCGTTCTCTCTCGCTCATTTGCTTTGCGCGTTTTTTAATGATTTTCCACCGGACGAAGGTGATGCGGGTGGTGGTTCGTTTGACGGGAACGGGGAGCCTGCCCGTCGCTGGAGTGCCTGGGTTTGGCAAAAAAAATCGTCCGTCAGCTGATCACGGGACGATGCCGACCGTGCGATAGTAGTGGAATGGTAAATGAAGATGATTATTTTCCCGTCTGGCACACGGTCAGGCGGAATTAGGTCACCTGAAGTGGTTGTATTCGAAGTTTCACATGAAAAAGAAGTGAGAAAGCCGTGAGTGTTCTAATGAAAGATAAATACAACAATGAAAAAAGCTTTTCTGATCAATTGTACGGTCTTAATGCGGCATAAATTTCTACCGCTGGAGAGCTTAAGTGAGAGTGATGGGGAACGAAAGAAATTGTTGTTGTTCCAGCGTTGCAGCGGAAACGTCAACCATCTTAGATGTGTTACTTACATTAAGGTAAAATTGGGTTTATTTAGAAAAATTTTGTTGTAAATTGTTATAATTATGTTTTAGCTTTTACTTTATAAAACATCGTTAAAAAAGATCGAATAAATTTAACAAAGCAACCCATTACCAATTTTTTAACTTTGTCATAAATTCTATAACCTACTCGTTTTAGCAGTTATCAAAATTTAAAACATCTGCTACTAATACTTATTAAGCATCATGAGACTTCCTTTGATCTCAAATTGGTTTTAAAATAATGTTTATTATGATATGAATCGAGATTGATCTGAAAGAACACAAGTTTGTGCTTATTTTTCTATAAGCGTTTGTATTCTCCTAAATAATTTGTTGTTTATGTAAGTGTTTTAAAATCAATTAAATGTATTTTTTTTCAACATGCTTTATGTATTCTCGGTTGAATTCTGATTTTAAGATTAATTGCATTATTTAGAATCTATTAAATTTTTAATCAAACATGTTATTGATGTTTCGTGTGTTTGTTTATTTTTTTTAATACAGATTATATAACATGATTTTTTTGTAAATTTTGAAATATATTACTAAATGTATTTTTACACGAATAATAATTATTTTTCTATTAAACATTTATTGATAATGTATAATAGAGTTATCAAAACTATTTATCATTCACAATCGATATAAGACATGAGAAATATCAATAATTTTCCAACCATAATTGTGATATATTTTAGCGCGAATACATTCGCTTCCATCTAGAACAAACGCCCTCTCAATAAAGCATTGCGTTCTGAACCTTTTGCCCAGCGTAAGTAGAATATATGGATCAATTAGAGTACTTTCCCTTCAACGTCCTTATCTTGTCGCACCACCGCACGCCAAAATGGATGCGCGAAACAAAAAAAAAACACATACTCTCCAAGACAGTAGCTCGATGATCGATTACGGAACCGACCGGCTCCGCAATCGATCGTAACGTGCCCCATAAATCATAAAGGAAAATGTTGCTGCTGCTTCTGCTCTCCACCGTCGCTGATGGCAGACGCAATTTCGTTGAAATGGTTCAAAACCACGGCGGATATCGAGCACATCGAGTGATGAAGTGGTGAGTCGGTAGGTCCGCCCGGGAGGGTGGGGAAACGCCACTAACGATACTTTTGCGCATGGAGGAAACCGAAGCGCTGTTGTAAATGTGCCAGAATGCAATCGAACCATGCTAAGTAAGCTGTATGTTTTTCAGTCCTAATTTTCGTAAATGGATTCCATTTGCTGTGGTGTAACGTACCCTTCCGAGCGAGAAGCGAGGGTATCAAGTGAACGAGTTAAACTCGAATTCACCGAACAGATCCAAATTGTGCCCTGTGTTTCTGTTTTTTTTTCGGTAAGAAGCATAGCGAAACATATTATTCACCGCACAACACGCTCCTGCATCCGGCAGTGCCGCCCGAGAGCCGTGGCAGATCTTTGAAGTGATATATGGATGTGATATTTCGAGCCAAAATTGCTCCATCGTTAGGGACGGCTTTGGCAAGACTTTCGCATAAGCTCATGCAGGATTGAAGGCGAGTAAAAAGTGTAAAAAATACGCCGGTCTGGTGTAGCGTCTAAAGCGTCTGCATCCTTACCCTTTGCGTTCATCTTCTCGTGCGTTCAACCCATAGAACAACCTTCGCGATTTTCTTTCGTTTTTTTTTTTATTTGGTGCAAGCATCCATCAATCCCAATCCCACCCCGACACGAAAATGGGGGGAAGGCTGTCTTGTCGTAAAGATCGAACGTCATTACTTGAGAAAATTGGAAAAGCCATGAGAATATGTCACAGCCGTAAAATAATTCGCATTACGATGGCGCCCATTACACGTGTCGCTTGCACACTATCCGATTCGAGCGAAAATAATAAAAAAAGCACACGCACACACGCACGCACACACTAGGAAACCGGTTGCACGATAAGACATTCCACAAGTACCTGAAAAACAGATAAGTCGCCCGGGCAATTGCCTTGGCCGCATTTTAAGAGCGGCGGAATGGGCAGCATTTTACGAGCCCCCTAACTCCACCGGTGACTTTTATGTCCCACCCGGTGTGGCTGCCATTTCGATTGATTCTATCCAAAAAATCATCGCTCGTACGCGCGTAACCGTAATAGCCAGTAATTGACGTCGGCTTTAACCTATCGCGGGTGATAGGGAACGAAAAAAAAAACAGGAGCTAAACTTATACCTTCCGCTTTTTCCCTGTGCGAATGCGATCCGTGCGTACGTTCATGCACTCGTTTTATGCCGCAATAACCTTTGGATGAGGTAGTAAAGAGGCGTTTCTTTGTTTGTATCGCAACATTTCCGCATCGAGTAAGGAATTTGTTGTGTGAAAGCGCGGAAAGTCTTGATGGAATGGGATACGGGTACAATCATCAGGACAAACGCATATCGTGGTGGTTAAAATGAAATTTGATGGTTGCGTTAAAATACATGGAAGGGTAAAAGAAGAAGGTCCTGATTCTTGAAGGATTTTTTGAGGGTTCTTCATAAGATTGTCATCGATTTTGAATTTGAAACTGAATTTGAGTTTTTTTTTCTCGATAGTGGTAAAACTTAACCTATAATGGAGCTTTAGACAAGGAAATAAATCAACTTGATACTGAGTAGCTCAAGACTAAACTCCACGTGGGTTTTCCAACACAACGTTTATCGCTTAGAAACCATTTTTTTTAGAAACAAAAAAATCAAATGAGTTCACAATTGAAGCACTTAATAAGGAAAATTTAGATTTGTACGGTCTAACTTTGAGAAACTGCTTTCTTTACTTTGTTTATTAATATATATTTTGAAGATGACCGTTTGTATGTTCAAAACAAAAACTTGTGTTTTCCAATTCTTGAAGAATTTATTGAAAATTATTTGTTTGTTTATCCCTTCCTCATTTTTTTTCCTCAGGAAGCATAACGAAAATGTTTTTTAAGATGGTAGAAATGAATTTTATGACATCACAGTCATATTAATTAATAGTGAAACAATATTTATAAAATGCGCTTATGCCACGCTGAAAAAGCTGTTTCAACGTTTTATAAATATTTATAGACAGCTTTTGTTTAAAATTTTGATCTTTTTTTTACTTTTAATGCTAGGATTTTCTACAGTCATGCTAACATTAACAATTGTCATTCGAATTCAAAAATAGTTAAATATATTGAAATTTTTAAGTAGTTGAAGTATGCAATTTAAGCTTAATTGCATTTGATTAAATTATGGAAATCAAAAGAAAACTTTATAATAATGTTGAAATATTACACCATAAATAGGTCAACCTATTCATAGACACCTTCAATTTATTTTTTTGATTCGATTTTTTTATTATTATGAAGTCAAAATCAGTTTAAATTAAACAAATATTCGATAACATAATATTCGTTAACCATTCAATTGAACGTCTAGTTGAATAGAGTTAGATAAGGAACTAACAATCCCCTTTATCTTCAAACGTTCCTCACACTACAAGCTCCGACATTTTTCGACATTTTGTATTTCCGCACACACGCTCACATATGGCCAGCCGGATGGTCACACACTCACACGAAAAAATAGAAACCAAGGAGGGTGGCAAAACCGTATCACCCTCGCACATAAATCGGCTGCGGAAGTTGCGGACTCCGATTGGTAAACGCGTCCACATATCCTACACGTTGATTGACAGGGCGGTTCTATCCGTGTCCCTTTCGGGTTTGATTTTTTCCCTCGTCTGCGAGCGATACAAAATTCGGCGGTTCGTTTGTGAGACAAAGCAACTCACATACACTCGAAAAATAAAAAACGAACCCAATTACCGAGAGCCGTGATGTGATGGCAACGCTCGGTACGCAAAACGTGCTAATCGCGCGCGAGAAATTTATGCAAATCTCTCACCCGGTGCCAGCTGGAAGAGTGGAAATTTGCATAAATTTACAATCGAGCAGCGGAGCGCCGCGCATCGTTATTAGCGTCGTAAAACACATCTGACTGATGTCCTTGGCTGCGTTCGGATGCACCGAGAGTTAATCCGATCCTGTGATCGAGCGGCACATCGAAAACTCGGGTTTTCCAGCCGATCTAGACAAACAAAAACCCCGAAAAAGCACACAGACACACAATCCACGCTACAGCCACTTACCGCGAAAGGTGTACCAGTCAGCTGCCTTTCGCATCATCCGGTGCTTGCTCGTCCTTTTCCGGGTCCTGTACAACCAGTTGCATAACAACAACTACAAAAACAACCAACTTAAAAAAAAACGCTCACTTTCGCTTTCAAACACACGAGCCGAGCCGCTTATTTCCGCCGCTTTTGCTTTCACTTTCGCAGAGGCGCGGGCATTCTCCCCTGCCGTTGGAAAATAAAATAGCATCCCCATTGAAAACTAAATTAAGGAGAAAAAATAGCGAACTGATTTGCATATTTTTAGAGCACCCGGAAGCCCGCGCGTCCTTGGTCCCTTTGGCGCGTTACCTGAAGCGTTTGCGAAAAAAAAAACAAGCGAGACAGAAGAACAAAATTCTCGTCACCACTACGAGCTACCCAACGCGCCCGGGCACGGTTAGTTCACAATTTAGGCGCAAGCGTTTTTCCGGTTCCTTTGGTTGGGTTGGCAAAAAAAAAAATTTAAATAACAATACACCCGAACCGAAGCGAACGGGAAAACGGAGCGGAGTGACTTTATCCGAGCGCAAAACGAAAGTGAAACGTGACACGCAGCGCGTTTTGCCGAATGCCGCTGGTTACAGTGAGGCCGGCCGGATTTGCATACGTCCGCTGATTTGTTTGTCATGGTTCGGTCGAATTTGAAGGATATGATTACCCACGGGTACACGGGTATGGTGCGTTTTTCGCAATTGCTTCACGTTCGCTGTCAACGTTGACAGTTGTAATAACAATTGATGCACCAAGTAGGCCGGGGACATGGTGGCTTTGTTCGGAGAGGAATTTTTATAGAACACAATCGGCTCGAGATGATCCAGAGTGAAGGTTTGCTACGTATAGAATATTGCAAGATGTGCAGGGAAGCGACACATTTTTGAGAACAAAAATGAAAATCTTGTACAAGACATTTTTCTGAAAAGTGAAAGAGAAAAAGAGTTTATCTGACAGGGTGTTTTTGTAAAGGTTTAGCTTGATATTCGTTTTAATTGTTGTCTGGCTGATCGCCTTAATTTTGATCAGTACATTTTTACATTACATGCATTGAGAATAGCTTTTGTCAGTCCTGCGAAAATCAATGAAATTAAATCAATGAATCAAACACTTTATTAAATATTCAAAACAATCTTGAATCTAAGAATCTAAGCTAAACTTGAAATTAAGAATTAGATAGGAATTCTAAACATAACAGTAAATACCTTTAAAATGTTACGTTTAAAGACAATGTTTCATCGACTGAAATTGAGAATTGAAAAGATAATTGAAATGTAGCTAAAAGCAAGAAAATTTTTTGAAAAGAGAAATATTTGTGCTACTATTTTACAAAGCATCTCTTTCAGAACATCAAAAGTTTTGGATATCACATGGTTTAGGGATTTCTTCAGTTCAATTTTACGTAAATTTTTTTGACTGATTTTTTTGAAAACAAGTGTCGTTGTGTTAATATTATTCACTGTATAATTAAGAATAAAGAGTAAGAAGGCACATCTTTTTATGGACATGTTTTTTTTATCCAAGCACGAATTACGTAAAAATTCAAGAGAATTCAACAAATAGCAAAATAGAAAATCGGTGAATAGATGACGTTACAAATTAATATCAAAAAAATTGTAAGAGATAGAAAAGAGAAAGAGCTATATTTAAGAGTGAACTATACTCTTAAACTCTCAATAAACCAACAATGCCAGTCCCTCTTCCACTCTCCGCTTATCTACCGACCATCTTCTCTACCAAACACTCGGTCGGAAATTCGTCCCGGATGAATAAAAGCGCATATCCACTGGGTTGCAATTTAATCAATGTCGCCGCTGTTACATTTATCTCTGCCTTCCAATTGCACCTTCGCGTCGTTCGATCCGGCCCGAGTTTTGCATGTTGGGATACATAAAATATGGCCAAAAATCACCCTTTATTACAGCAACCGAAGCACAAACAAAAGCTTGCCCAAAATCCATAAACGCCATCCGTCGAAAGGGTACAAAAGGGACCCAAGGCAAGAGGCAAGAAACAAAGCGCGCACGAACAGACACACACACACGTGCGCACGCGGTAAATTTATTAGATATGCGTTTAATGACATTTGCCTATGCAACACACGGCGACTGTGGTGCGTTTTGAGTGGTTTAACATATGTTTTCGCGTGCTCGAGGGTGCACGGCGATGTGCTAAAGTGTCTATTTTATCGGCCATTATTCAACGGAGCGGGTTGTTTCGGGCATTTCTCCGCGCTATCGATCGCAATGGTTGGTTGATTTATTGGACAGAAAAGTGGAATAAACGGTGGTTGCGGCGGGAGAGAGGGGAGGATGAGGCGAAAGGGCTAATGTTTGTTATTTTGTCCTTTAGCGTTGCACTCTCTGCGTTTTTTTAACCTTTTTACCTTTTGGTTGGTACAATTCTGCGGGACGGTTCGGTTCGATTACCATCGATTTACGTCAACCGGAGCCGAAGGGTTTCTCGTCTGCCGCTGCGTGCGTTGAATTCTAGAGCAAGCCAAGAGCACGGTATGAAGTTCCTATGAGTAGCGAACGCATTTTGGGCACATAGGAACTCTATACCTCGCTGGTGGTTTTGTCTAACGCTGTGATACGCCGGAACGATTGCGAAACGTTGAGTGTTACACAATCTAAGCTCTGAAATATTAAATAAAAAATATGTAATTAAACATCGGCTAGGTCGCATGTGACAAATCAAGTCAACCATCGCTCGCTCCCGTCACCCGCGCGAAGTGCTAATAATATGTTTACTTGTTTCAATTAACCACTTGCGACGGGCGGGAAGGTTCGATTTGCATTGCGTGAAGGTCCACCGTGTCACCAGCGCAAACAACAACCGGGCGGTCCAGCCCAGCCAGCAGCTGCAATCAAACGCACGATCATGCCTTCCCGATCGGTGGATGGTGGATTAAAATATCAATTAAAATGCAAAGCAGCAAACATTTACCGCACACTTGTTCGTACCAGTTGGCTGAGGCGTTTGCGTCGGTGCGGAGGCTGAGTGGCAATTAAAAGATAATTTGTCAGCGATAATTCAAACCCGGTTAGAAGGTTTCGAAAGTGAAGCGAAAACAGCTCTGGCTCCCGCCAAGGATCAAGGCGGGGGTTGCGGTTCGTTGTCGAGTGCCGTTGGGTTGGAAGGGTTGACAATTATGCTGTTAAATGGTGGGTAGGAGGGGAGAGGACAAAGGACTGGGTGAGTGTGTTTAACAACAAGCGTGTTGGAAAACGAGAACATTTGCGTGGGACTAGAAATTGTGTTTAGTTGGTTAGAATAAAATCGGAATTGAGGTAAATAGCCGATTTCATTTTAAAAGTTTTATATTTTATACTATGAACTCGATGAAAACCGTTAAAATTTAAAGGTTTTACAATAATTGCTCATCCATTGCGAAACTTGATGGAGAGTGACTTGCAGCGGCACTACAAGTCGCCCTACAGTAGATATTGATAAGCTGATTTTTTGGAGTCCATACGTTCATGATGGTTTATGGTGAAGAAGCCCAAGAAGCGTTCTCAAATACCTTTGATGTCAAATCGGGTGGAAAAAATAAACCCGTCATATTTTTCTATCTTTTTATTGATTTGGTAATTATTTCAGTAAATTAGTTGGTATAACCAATGAATAAAAATAAATCCCCATCCATAGATTAATTTGTTGTGTCACGAATTGCTAGTTATGGTTTCTTAATGTTGGCTATCAGTTTGAAATATTTGGTGCAAAACAAAATTGACATAATTTGTATGCTTTGCTTTATTTGAGCCTAATTTCTTATGCAAGAGAGCTGCCTATGTTATACAACACGACAATAAATTAATAATTGTATTCGGCCCACATGTTTTAAAACTAATATTCAGCAAAAATAATATCGCTTCTTGTCAAAATAATCACATGACTAAAATCACACTCTGTTAATCGTTTCTTAATGTTCATTCTTCTCCCTCGCTGCCGTATGGCTATAACGACCTCGAGCAAATGATCCTTACAAACAAACCCGAGAAGCAAGCTGTTCAGAAAATCTGCGCTCAGCAATTTGAATATCAACTTCAAGTCCGGAAGTGGAAGAAAGAAGTGAAAAAAACTCCTAGTGAGGGTTGCTCAAGATTGTTAAACGCTCCCACCTGCACGTGGTTCGTTTGCTTGACGACAGAATAGAAGCCTATCCGTCAAACCCACCGGACCGGATGTCGCTCGAACGTGCAATCGGAAGCTTCCGGGTTTTTTTCAAGTCGTCCCATTCGTTCCTCACTTGAAGGTGAAGGAGAAACGGGCGCCGCTTGTGGATTTAATGACATCGGGGTTTATTTTGACGCATACACGGAACACACGGTAGAGGTTGGATTAATCTTACTTTTGTGACTGATTTTAGAAATCATGCCGAATCATGCAGTGTCGAGCGGCGAAAACATATTAATAACGATTAGAGCGAAAATATGTCTTCTAATGGGAATAAATTGCACGAAAATGCAACGGACACGATCGAGAAATTAATCATCGAAAGGATTTGTACTGTTCGATGGGCACAAATCCTCTAGCCAAACCGACCGAACTGACGAACAGAAGCTGCACCGCCCGGATGACACACGGTCTATTCAAATTGCCAGCATGATCCTGTACACGAGGTGCACCAAGGTACCGCCGCATGTTCAACGGCTTTCCCGCAATGATGAAAAATCAAACTCATCCATGCGAACACCGGTTGCGTCTTCGGTAGTGACGCGATCTGCATGAGCCGGGAAATACGATAGCCCGTAGCTGGGGCAGCAACATACGAAAAATAAAAAACGGTCGAAGGTAATAATGTGAACCTGAACGCTTGATCGAACGCATCGAAACCCTGAGCTGCTGCTGGGCGCGATGGAAGCATCGCACATAATTTATGCATGTGTAATTTATTATTATTTTAACCCCTTTTACGCAGGTCGCACCGAGATGCGAATTCGGTTCCGAAGGCGCAGACAGATCAGCCCTTCAATCCCTTCGGCGATTTATTCGTATGTGTGTGTGTGTTTTTCTGTCTCTCGTTGTTGGTGTGCCGTGAAGAAAGACCCCTTTTTTTGCGCGAAAGGATGCGGCACCCCGGCTGAGGCATCCTGTCTTTGGCGCGTTTTTCTCCTCCGTGCGGGGAATAATATGCGGGAAATCATATCTCTCCGGCCCTCATGGGAAATTGGTGCGTGAAATGGTTGTTTGTCCTCGTGCGAGGATGAAGCGAGGCAGCACCCGAAAGCGGCCCCTTTCCACCGAAGCTATATTTCACGCTCCAAGTGTTTGTTGTGCTGTGCGGCGGCGATGTTGCGCCGGTTTTGTTTTCGTTCCGTAGCGCGGTTTGCGTGTGGCAACGGGTGCGGATTGTGGTGGTTGTTGTTTGTGAGTTGATCGGTAAACAATGCGAAACAGCTCATCAACCGCTCGTAGGATCTGGTTTCGATTGGTTTGCATAAAGGCGTGTTTGCGTGAAACGTTGTTTCTGTGTACTTGATTTTCGCTAATGCTTGTAACAGTCATTGTGCAGTGGAAATAACCAGTATTCGTCGCTGTGGGAATCGTGTTGCAGCTGAAGAACTCCCAGTTTGGATTTAGTTAGGTTTCGAGTTAATTCTAATTAAAAAACACACATGCATCACACATTCCCAACACTTATATTTTAATCGCATGTGCTGGATAGGGTCTTAATGCAGTTTATTATTATTCTACAATGTGTACACCTATACCGCAGTGATCAAAATGCACTATCGATAATCTTTAGGTCATATACACTTAAGCACCCAATATGTTTTTGTTCATGAATGAATGTCTTGATTATAGAATTTAGTATCACTATTTTTGTTTGTAATTTTGTGTAATTCCAATGTTTAAAAAATAAAAAAATATTTTTGGTACTATATGTAGAATAAAAAAAAAAGTAAAATCCAAATGAAAAACAAATATTTTGAACTTTACTACAATATGCAAACATACAACGACATAATAGAAATAATTTAATTAACTGTTGAAAATTACTTGAGATTGTTGAAACACTTGGAGGAACACAAAATTGCCAAAGCGGAAATAAATAACACTACAATAAATTATATGTAAGATATTTCTTTGAATCATATATCACCATTTTCAATTATATTAGTTTTTTTTATTTTGCAACGAATTACTCTTTAATATAGATATTATTCTATAATTCAATAAAATGCTCTGAAGATTTTACGTCGATTTTCAGTGTTTTACAAGGTACGTTCTTAAAGTAGCTTAAATAATGCTAGAAGAAAAATCCTTTATATTTTTTCAATTATGAGTAGAATTTTTTAATCAAAAATATGTTTTCAACAAGATAAAACGTTATTTTTGCACATTATTTTTAAAATTTGTAGTTTAAAATTTTATATTTTATTTCAAGTCTACTTTCAACTAACTTTTAATTATATGTTGACTCATTCCTTATCGTCCCTAATACTAAGATTGATTATCGATGACTATTAATGTTAGTTATTAAAGCGCTAAAATTTAGGAACCTTGGAGAAAGGACATCGAAAATTTTAGATATCCATAATATCCGAATTGAAAGCATAGTTCTCTTTATACTGAAAGAAAATCGATCTAATAATTGATAGTATTTGTGCTATGTTTAGCCTAACGAAAGAGCCACAATTGGTCAAATTTTAAGCTTGATTTTTCAGTACAGTTTTCTTAACATTTTTAACATTTAAAAATGTTAAATAATTCGTAGCACGATTTGAAATAGTTTCTTTCCACATACGCACGTAAAATAAATCATCGTAAGCTTTTTAGTTCAACAGTTTCCTATCACCACGCACACATGCAAACTTTGACTCTTGTCCCCGGTATTTACTTTACCCATTAGCAGCTGAAACAAACCCTCGTAAGGTTATTAGCTTACAGTCATCTTCTCCTCCATCCCTGGGAAAAACCAACCCCCAAAGGCAGCACTACACCAACACACAAACACAAGTGGCACTAAGAAGCACATTCATTCATCCTACGACCGGACGGGAGAACTACTCTCTTCATTCATGATGGCCGTGTGTATCACCCATACTACCGTGCACGCCACGCACACTCATACGGCGAGAAAAACGAGCGGATAGTAATTAGCGCCGCGCACTGGTCGCGCACTTTTCCACCGCTTACCTTGTTTGTTTCCGGCGGAACAGCTGATTTTCATTCACAAATGAGTGTGACGTCCTCGGCGGCGTGTGTGTGTGCGTCTATGTATCGGATGAGGTTGGTTTGAGCTGCATGCTCATCAAGTTCTGGATGTTCGTTCGGCTCGTGGAATGCACATTTTCAAATTTTCAACTAAAAATACAATCACACTTATACCACACTCGAGAGCAAATTGTTTATCTTTTGCATTTTTCACGCAAGAAAAAACCGGCTTCAAAGAACTTTACTTCACTTTCGCACGCGGAGCAAAACTGTACTGATAAACTTTCCGTTTTCACGTTTCACAAAAAAGGAATAAAAACCAACTGTCTTTCTTTTACGCTGCTGGTCGCCGCGAGAAAAACTTTGCGCTGCGAATCCTCCCGCCTTGAAGGGCGTACGGAAAACGAATGAAAGTCGCGACACTTTTTGCGAAAAACCTTTCCATTGGTGGCTATCAAAAAGCGTAATTCTTCGCTACCCAGGCCACCACCAGCACCACCACCACCGCCGCCACGTTTCTTTGATTCACCTCGCGCCACTCTCCTCGCCCCTCCCCATCTGTTTCCACCATCCACGAGGAGTTTTTCTTTGCGAAATTCTCGTCCCGTCTCGCTTGCGCTCGACGCGCACGCACACCTTACACCCGGGGATCGAAAATGTCCCCTCCGAAAGGAACACGATGCTGTACTTTCCCTACCACGAGCCCAACATTGTCGCAAAGAGACCCTTGGCTGTCGTTCTCGATTCACGTCGTCGGCACCGTTTTTTTGTCGTCCTCCACCGTCTTCGCCGGTGGCAACCGCACCAGTCGGGCCGACTGGTTCGATGCCGGAAGATTTCCGCTCGCACAAACACACGGAAAGCGGACGATTTACGCTTTTCCACCCGTGGTTTGTACCACGCAGCGTTTTCCTTGCCGCTCGTTGCCGGAGAGAAAAGGTTCATCGATTCGATTTCTGCTCCTCGTCGTCCTCGTCGTCGTCGTCGGGTCGTTTCGTTCCCTATTTTCGAGAGGATTCCCCCTCGTGAAGGGAAGCAAAAGACGACGAACCTCGAGGACGATGATGCTTACGATGTATGGCAATCAGGCGACACTGGTTCACCACGGTACTATGTGATGGAAGGAATTGCCCGCTCTGTACATAAGGAATCCATTCTCCCACACACACACACACTCACACAAACACCCACATCCACTTGCGAGGAAACGAAACCTCTCCACGCGAACGTAGTTTTCCACTTCACGTACTGTCAGCCTTTTTGGCAGCGGCGTGTGATGGTTTTCCTTCTTCACACACATAACACACACACCGATTTTTTTTGCGATTTTTTGCGCGTATGTGGTCGTGTGGTGTGTTCCTCTCCAGCTCGTCAGAAGGAGGGGTGAGAGGGGGAGGAGGAGGGCGGTACACACATATGAGCGGGTCGGAAAAGTCCGCACACCGCACCGAGTAGCGAACGAGTGAGTTTGAATTTCGCCCTTCCAACCGCGCGCTTCGTCCGCTCGTTAGCGGAAAAGTGGAACGGGAACATGTGCCATCATTATTTTGCCACCCCATCTCGCTCACTTCACTCCCCCTCGAACACACGCACACACACACACGCGCATATCCTTCGGGAAAATCCGATTGATATCCGCGGCGATCGGCGAGAATCGGTCACCGTAAAAGCATTCCTCCCTGCCCGGCACATGTATGGGTTAGGGGGTTTTCTTCTGCACTTTCTTTTCTCCCGCGCACATGTGTATGCTCGCACACACGTCGGTTATCGGTATCGGTACATAAAATGGTGCCGTTTCCGCCTTGGCTTTGACAGATTGAAAGGCATGTGTGTCTGTGCGCGTGGCTGCGCCCGTTTGCCCGTGTGCCGAAACATTCCACACTCGGCAAGATTGATGAAACAAATCGAAATGGCACGGGGGAAGGGTGCTGCTTCATGGCAGGACGCAACCAAACAGCGACAACAAAACAAAAAAAAAACACTAAAACACCAGCAACAAGACAGCGACACATCGCTTCGTCTTCGGAGAAAAGGCGAATTACATGTCAAATGTAAAATGTTCACATGGTACCGCCCGTTTGCGCCACCGGGAAGATAAATGGATCGGGTTAAATTAGATCATGTGAGTACAATTCGTATTAGTTCGTCACAATGGGCAGCACGCATCGTGTAGCCATTGTGAGGAAGGAAGTGCAAAATTTGATTGTGAGATTTGTATTGAACAGTACTTTTATCCAAACATTATTTTTGTCCGTATTGTTGTTTTTTTTTGTTTAATATTTTAACTAACAAAGCTGAATTTCTATGCGATGAAAACATGAGAACAGTACTAGAAACATGATTTTAAGGTAATTTGCCTTCTATGATTAACGTGTTTGCAAGTCCGTTCGGTTGTTGTTTTGATTTGATTTTAGACAAACTGATGTAGGTCTTATAAAAGAAAGAAAGTGAAAGAAAGAGATAATAATGGAATGGAAACGTTGAGTATATTTAGGAGTATAATTTTATACCTTTCCTGTGTGTGTGTTTCCTTGTTTTGAATATGATACAAAATGGTTTGTATGCAGCTTTACGCACTTAATAAAACTAATGCAAGTATATCTTGTGCTTTTGAAACATCAAATACAAATAGCTCCAATTATTTTTGTAGAAATATAAACTTAAAAAGTAAACATAATTCATTATACATTTTGAAAATTAAATTAAAATATTATAATTTAAAAAATATTAATATTATAAAAAAACAAAACCTCTTATAATTTCAATAAAGTTTGGATAAGAATTATATCAGAGATTGTAAAAATAATTTAGCCATACAAACAAATATTTTTATATAAGCTACAAATGATCTCACATAAACTTGATTTTTGTTCATATATTCTTATAATAATTCTTATAATATGTAGCTATAACTATAGCTGCTTCATGGACACTTTTTATAATGTTAACTGCGCTTCAAAACATGAAAGTACAAAATTCTATCCGAAATGGAAAAACAACTTTAAATTGGAAGCCTCTTTAAAATCTATATCCTACGCTATCCATCTCAAAGTAAAAAAACTAAGCCGTAAGGCATCTCCGTTCCGTTTAGTTCTAGTTCAAAACGGAAAGACGCTTGCAGAGCCTTTCGTTTTGTGTTTCATCAGAATCGGACGGTATCGCTGTCGGCTAGTGCAGCGACTTGCAGCACGAAACCGAGCCCATTATCGATGTCCAAACCAAATTTGGTGTCCTTGCATGGCGTCCATTTGGGTGAAGAGAACATCTGAGAATATTTTTTCGTCAATTTCTTCCCTACTGCTCCGGGCATGGCGTTACCAGAAGGACTCACTCACACCCTCGGATCGCAGTGCCGTGGTTACACTACTTATTTGATGTATGATTTATTCATGTACATTATTTCAAGTACCTATTCATATGTGCGCGCGCGTGTGCGGTTTTCGCAACTGGCTGCTGCTCTCTCTTCCACCGAATCGGCTGACGGATCGGAATCTCGCCAGGGGTATGTACATTACTCGGTTATCCTTTTTCGTTCGACCGGGCGACCCCCATTCATTCGTCCCACTCCTCCCGCGTGGTGTCTTTTCATCCCGATCCCCGTCAGGATGTGTCGTTTGGAAGGCGGCAACAGAGAGCAGCACCCTCTAGATGTAACGAAAATCTTGTCTTGTTTCTGTTTTTTTTTTTCATTTGCATTTTCACATGCCAGCGATGGCTCCGGGTAAAGATTGACAGGACACAAAAGGAAATCAAACTCGGCTTAATGGTGAGAAGAGTTAGCGAGGGAGTGCAGGGCGCGGTTGGAAAAGTAGGACGCTTTCGGTGGAAATCGCAAAATCGAAGAAACGTCTACGAAAAAAAACCCGTCCCGAAACCAAACCCCGGAGCGAGAAGCAAAAAAGGGATACATTTTTGCCTGATATTTCTCCGACCGCATCCGCCTCCGACGAGATGGCTGGAGAGGCTAAGCGAGAAGGCGATGCGAGAGAAGGAAAAAAAAGAAACGAAATTCCTTTATAGTTTGCATGCGCATGAATTTTCCCACATTTTTCACCGAGCCGTCCCCGGGTGCGTCCCGTTCGAGTGACGAGCGCGACGAACGCTCGAAACGTGTGTCGAAGCGAAAGGTCGCCAGCGCCGGTTCGCCCGTTGCGATGCGGGATGATGAAATTTTCAAATATTAGAATTCCAATTTTCCACCCCTTTTCGCCCACCCCCGGTCGGGCAGGAGAGCCTGGCGCTCGAAACGGGGCCCGCTAGGCGAGCACTTGCGAAAGGAAGCGGTGCGGAATCCTGGCTAAGCTTTGATAAAATGTTGCCATGTGCACATTGAGATGGATCCGAATCGAACGGATATTATGGGCGGCGCTCGTATGGAACGAATGCTTCAAGGGACGTGTCTCCCGCACGCTCTGTTTCTTAGGAACTTGCTTCAATGGCATTTTCAATCGAAAAGACGTGGAACACAATGCACCACGGGCACGCGATGATGGATGGTGCGCGATGCGAAATGATGGAGCATCGGGAAAGTTCTCCACCGGTCTCATAGTACGGTGGAATGCGATATATAAAAGTGTGTGCTAAATGGATATATTTTCTTACCAAGGTACGGTATCCATCATTTGCTCGAGAAAATATTGGCCAAGGTGGTATAAACAATTTAAAACATACAAGTTTAGGCAAGCGTATATTAAGATTTCTTGTACCAAAAACTCCTCCTTCGACTATAAATTTACCAATAAAAGTCAGATCAATTTAAGTTAGTAGAAGAACTTCAATCAATGACAATTAATAAAGAGCGAAAGAAAACTTTTAAAAGATGTGAACACTGTTGTTAAAATCTGTTGAAATGTTCTACTAAATCGTTGTTAGTGAAACGCCTTAATGTAGGTAAGGAAGTAACAAGAATATTGTTAAGAGCGTTGGTGCTTCTGACTTAGAAACCGAAGGTTCCGAAACTTTAGATAGTTCAAGAATTCGAATTTTAAAAATTTATTTCTTCACAAGGGGCATTCGACCGCTTGAGCTTTCGAGGGGAGAATTGAAAACTCCCTGAAAAGAAACAAAAAAAATGTGACACAAGTATTGTATGATTTTTAAACATATACACAAGGAAATACAAGTAATTTTTTGCAAATCTTTGATATTTAATACAAATATTAAATTTCCCTCTGCGATGGATTTTAACATGTTTGTTAGTATTTGTTCAGTTAAGGCATTTCAATTTTCATTATTTATTTTACTTATACATTCTCTAAAAACTAAACTATTTCACAACATTTTCCTTCTCTTATGAACTACAACGATCCCTACGAAAGCGTCTGAAGCAACAACCAAAACAAAAAATGAAACGATCTTATGAATGAAAAACTTTCTACAAACCCCAAGAACACCTCCTCGTCCTTTACTACCCTCCCAGAAGTGAAGAAAAAAAACTTCATCGTACAACTCCACGCCACGGAAAACCAGAACAGCTGATTAAAACACTTCCTTAATTCCGGCCTCGTGTCCACCGTCCGCCGACTTGTTCGAAACGCAACCGACGACGAAACGAACGCAACCACGAAAGCAGTGAAAACTCACCATTGCCGTCCCAAGAAAAAAATAACCGCGGCGGGGAGGGTAAAAATTCGCGCGGAAAAACAAACGCCAGCATTTACATACATAATGAAGCACGGCACGGAGCGCGCGGCGATACATAATGAGGACTCGCGCGGCACCACAAGGACACACGGCGCACGAAGGATAATTTTCTAGGTCAAGTTTAATTCCTTCCCTTCCGTTCCATTCATTAGCGATGGGAAACGGGCGGGCCTGCGTGGATGTGGCACGGCTGGAAAGTTTACTCATCCGCCCGAGTCCTTCGGCGTGTCTGCTCTCGTCTTGCCGGGAGACTGTCTTTACGCATCGCTAATGACAACCGAAGCTTCGCTGCCAAAGGACGAGCCCCCGTCTACGGTACGAGTGAGCGTATGGCGAGGGAGAGAGAAAGAGAGAGAGAGAGGTAAGAAGAGAGACGGTACGAGCGAGTGAGAAGGGAATCTTAATGAAAATGAATTTCACCCTCGCATCAGCCGGCCACGGTTGGGTTGGTTCGCGCTCGTCTAGCCGTGCTTCGGGCAAAGACAACACAGACGCCGAGCTCTACACGTGCCCTGTTTTCCCTTTACTTCATAATGAACCCACGGTGTGCGGGAAAAAGGATCCACGGTAAAGGAATGTTCCCTTCCCCCTACGCGACGCGAGTTCATTGACGCGGTTTTCTCGTGCCTCCGCAAGAAGTGTGGTAATGAAAATGAATAGGTAAGAAGGATGAAAATGAGAGTTTTTCCCGGGGATGATGCAATCTCTCCCATCCCGACGCAAGAGGTTAGTAGTAGTTGCTTCTATATGCGCCACGATTCACCATTTATCACATCGAACGAAGTTTTCTTTTTCCTTTGCTTCCATTTCCTCACCGGCAGAAACTGCGAAACGGGTCCCTGTCCGTGTAGTAGTTGACATTTTCCGACCCTCTCGGAGGACCAGGTAAAATCGGCTTCGTACAAGAGTGTATAGATGTGAGTGTGTGTGTTTCCCTCCTTACGATTATTGTAGTTGCCTCAACACTTAAGCACAACCGAGGCGCTATCGTCGCTCGTTCATTGCGGAAACATTTTTCCTTCCCCATTGCCGGAAAGTGTGCGGGAAAAGTGGGAAAACCCCGTACCGAGCGAGACGCGAGATAGAGCAGGTGCAGGAAGTTTCGTCTTCATTTGCGTTCCTTACGTTTGTACGGAGTTTCTTTTTTCGCTCGAAGCACGAGCAGGACGAGGAAGCTGAGCTTTGTTTGTCTTTGGCGCTGTCTAAATGAGTTTAATTTGGTGAGTGGGGGGTGGCGTGCCGCCCGGTGGGGTGGAGGAAGACGCTGGCGGAGAAATTATGAGACGGTCTAGGGAAATTGTGTTTCTAGGTTAGGGATGGTTTTGGAAAATGAGACACGATGCAGCGTTTTTGCAACGCTCAACAGGTGTTGATGGAAAAACTTCGGGTAGCTGGTTTCGTTGAGTTTTTCAGACGATGCAAGTTCGTTTGGAGCATAAATGGACGGAGTTTTTTGTATGTTAAAGGCATATTAGACGAGAGCTATTTCTTGGGCAGCCTTAAAATAGAAACCATCATAAAAAAGGATGGCTAAGTGTTTTCAAAACAATCTGTGTTCTGTGAGTCATGAAAATTTCTACAATGTTTAAAATATGCAGTACTTAAACCAGATCTTAATACAAAAAAGTATTACCAAATTCGTCTCAATTAAATCACATAAAAAATCAAAAATGTTCTCAATATATAAAACTATGTGCTAGAAATAACCTTGAATTATCAACATTTTCTCTATTTTTAAAGCTTTTTTACTTAAATAAAAAACGTTAAATATATCGTTAGTAATATTTTGTTGAAGAAAATAGCAATGGTGACTCTACGGCATCCAAACTACCCGTTATTTTTAGCTTGCTATAAACTAATTCACTCTCTGCTCGAATCGATAAGGTAACGTTGCTACATTGTTTGTGAAGAAAAGATAGTCCACTGATGATTTATTACATAAATATTGTAGTTCTTCGTATTCAATACAGAACAGGAATGAACTATTTAAAATTACTTATACAGTTTCACACAATGATTCCAATAAAAGCCTCGCCTAAGCATTAAAACTCATAAGAATACTAATAAACCTACGATGCATACAGGGCTTCAAAATCTTTCAGAAATGAAAGTCCCTGGGAATCTTCCGTCAAATGTTGGTTCCTTTTTGAACCCTCCAAAAACGCCTTTCAAGTGATGCTTTCAAAGAAAGTTTCAACGCGGCAGATTGAATATTTGAAAGGATGTCAAAAGAGCAAAATCAATTTATTATAACTTGCATTTGATAAGAGTTTGATCCGTCCCGAAACACCCGCCCAAAACAGGCTCACCGAAAGGATGAAAGGATCGGGAAAAACGAAAGCCAGCCCACCGCCGCCGCCGCCGTCGAAACACGCCAAGCCAGAAATCCAATTTCGAGCGCTGTAAATGTTGCCACATTTCGAGACGGGCGCGAAGAAGCAGAACGCAGGATCTGACACAGGACATCCCGCTCCGGTTTCTCATCTTTTCGCGAACACCAGAAGAATGTCATTTCGGTACGTTTGTACAGAGGAACCACGCACGAGGGGCACACACGCACCCACGCACGCAAGTCGAAATGCAAATTTTTGCTTCCATTTCGGTGACACATACTCGATCAAGCGATTACATATCACTCCATGTGTATGTGTGGGCGGGTGTCTGCGAGCATTTCCACCCTACTTGTGTCACCTTGGGCGCGGTTTGCTTCCTTTCTGGAAATCCCTTTCCTGTGTGCGCACATCAAACGGTGGAAATGGTTGATCCACACGGAAAAGGAGCAGAGAGAAAGAGAGAAAAAGAGGAAGCAGAGGGAGAGTACGCTTGACGCAGAATCGACGCATGGCTACACCTACGCGAATGGGGGTTTCACTCGCTTTTTTCCTGTCAAATCAGCCGAATGTTGGCGAGAGTCCCGCGAACTACCCCGCTGTCAGCCGGAAATGGTGAAGGCGCGATGGGATTCGCGAAAAGGATTCGATGTTTGATGCTGCCAAACGTTTTCGATGGGTTCGGTGATTTTTTGCGTTCCTGGTAAAGAGTTTTCGTTCTTGGAAAATGCACAAAGCAAAGTTTCTGTTGCACTTAACAAAGAAGCATTGAAGAGATTTGTTCCATATTTAGAATGCTTTCAAAGTGAAGAGAAACACTTAGAATATAATTTTTCTATGATATTTTTATTGCACTCATGTTGTAATGGTATTTAGAATCAACAATATATATGATTAATATATTAAAATTTCCAGAGATTTCAAAATTCATTTCAATAAAAACAATCAAGCTATTAAAACACGATTATTCAAATTTCAAACACCTCAGTGTTACAAAAGAATAATAAAAACCATGTTGTATCATTGAACAATAGATAGAGTTGATAGGCAGTTGAAAAAAGGGAGTTATAAAAATTTGAGTACTAAAAGTCAACCTTTATTTGCTTTGAATTTGAATCGATGTCTTTTCTGAGATGAATTTCAAATCAATCTTTAGGATCCTAAAATATAAAATTCGCTTAAATATTTCGAATGAATGTTTTCTTCTTCTAATGGTTATTCTCCCAGGTTACTGTAGAAAACATAAAAATTACAAAAAAAATTTAAAAATGTACAGAAGAAGAGAAACGGGCTTTACTAAACTGTTGATAGTAAATTCTAAAAATACATACTGTTTGTGTCAGACCTTGCGGCACTCTGGGAATTTTTCTCTTAAAAATGCTTGCTTTTTCAATAAAAAGTAAAAACAAACAAAACTCTCTTTACAATCCCGTCGATTGTTCGTCAGCAGGTAAGCCGGGAACGCAATGGAACGTGAGAAATTCAATTACTACTTGTACATTCTAGTAATGTGCCGCAAACTAAACTACATTTGTCATCCGACGAGTGGAAACCCCCTCCCCTCCCATCTGCCAACCCTTCCTGTTCGTGTGCCATCAAAACGAAGCCGACGCTTATTATGCTCGCTCGCACGCTCACTCGGTCGGTCTCGAGTTCGGTCGCATTCGCCGAAGGGACGATATGAAATTTCACCTGAAACCGGCATCATCCGCTTCACCTTAATCCACATCGCCCCCGCAGCCGCCACCGCCATCTTCATCGGGAAAGCGTACGAACATTTCCTCCATTCCCTCCCTACGAAGGGGAATAAATTCAAATTCTCATTTTAGCAAACGCGAGCGAAAAATGGCAGCTACCTTTTTTGCCTGTTTGTGTGGTAGGATTTTATTTTCACCATCTCGGGCCCTCCCGCTTGGTCCCCGTGTGTGCGGGCGCGACAACATATAATGCAAACTGTGCGATTTTCTAACTCGTTTCGAAACGGAGCACCGAACCCGCAAAGCTTGTGGCAACTGCTTGCACGAAGAAAGCATTCCTTTCCGGACGGTGCTGGGTGAACGGAAGCAAACGAAGAAGAGGAAGAATAAAACATATACACAGAAAAAATACTGCTGATTGGAATATTCCTCCCAATACGCATTTACATATTTTTCCTATGCGGCGTCATGGTGACATGATTGAGCATTGAGCCACGGCATGCCATCGCCCTCGCCGTCCGCCTTTCGAGGATGGCACCTGTGGTGTGGTTGTGTGAAGCGAACGGTTGATCCTTTCCGTTGGTGTGCCTCTTCGCCCCCATGAGAGACGGAAGGCCTGTTTTTCGCACTGTCAACCAAAAAAAAAAAAAAAAGAAGCTGAAGGAATAAAACATCACAAAAGAGGAACGATGCGTACCTTTGGTGAAGGTGTATGGTGAAGCATAAACATTTTGAGAAGCACCAAAAAAAACCTTTCACTTCATCCGAGCGTGTTTTTCGTTGCTTTTACCTCGCTAAAACCATTCTATTTCGATCGCGGTTTTCAGGAGTCCTGCGTTGGCTCACAAAGAGTGCCCAAAAACCGTGGACGGCGTAAGCTTTAAACGCCGATTTGCGGGGGCTTTCTTCCGCGGGAGCGTTGCAAATGTGAAGTAATATTTTGGTTGAAGAATTGAATTTGCTGGCAGCTCCTTTTATGTCTCCTTTGTGAGTATGTGTGTGTATGTGTGTGGGTGGGTGGGTGGTGCCACCGTTGCCGCGTGTGACAACTCGCACAACCCCCTCCGCCAGTGCGGGAAGAGTTTCGCTAGTGGATCGCTCTCCTCTTGCGCTCGGCGGGCAACATCAGATAGGAAAATATTACATTTCACTAGATTTATGTGAGGTGCGCCATTACTGCTCGGGAACACTGCCAAGCGTGGGCTTTTATGGGGGAGCATAGGTGAAGGAGGACAGTGCATGAGAAAGGATAAGGACAGGAAGTGGAGAAGGGGCCGTGGGCTCGTTATGAAAAACGAGCGAAATATTGATAAGAAAAATTCCGCCCGCCCGAAACGTGTAACACTTGACTTGAGGAGAGCAATGCTGGTGAATGAGATCGTCAAGTAGGACGTCGTTGGGTCGGATTTGAACAGGAAACTGTTCGAAATCAGCTTGTGAGTCGAAAAAGGGCTTTCACAACACGACAAACTTTCATTTGGCAGCTTGGTATGAATATGACCATTTTCTAGACGAATAAAATGATTAGATCAAAGAAGCTATTACTTCGAACTGTAATTTACAGTAGTGTAAAGTAACGATTATGCCGAAACACAGAAGTTCTAGAAAACTATTTTTGATTTGAAAGATCTATCTAGAACTTTACACGTAAAGTTTTTACTTTACACGTTAAGTTTTTTCGGTAGAACGACAGGATCGATGAATATTACTCGAAAATAATTAGGCAGAAGCCCCAAATTTCAAGGCTTTAGTATTATAAGCTGCCGAAATTTCGTGCAAAATTTAGCAACCGCACGAGCAGCCTTCAAGGAATAAATAATGTTAAATTCGTATGTAATTTTTCTCTGAAAGATTTGATTATTTAATTTGATAATGATGTCAAAGTGGCAGAATTATGTGGAATTTTAAATGTATCCTGCTTTGTATCGGGAAAAATGTAATTAAACGTCTCTTCGTCAAAATTTAAAATTAGGTACGATGAACAAATTACGTTCTACAAGAGTATTGATAATTTGCTCGTAAATACACACTTTCTTTACATGTTGTTCTACATTTCACAAAAAGGTGATATTTAGATAATAAATAAGATTTTTGGTATGAAATACATATGTTGCCGAAAGCTTATGGGCCGAATGTGTATGAACTAATACATTAATTTTCCATAGAAGATACGTGATTGGCTAAACTAAAATGGTCTGTTTGTGGTACCAAAAATTGGATCCAACACTATCTTAGAATTTCGATATGCTATATTTAAAAAATCAGTTTCAGCTCAGAAAGAAATACGTTTCAAAAACGTATAGGTTATTTAGTCTCTTAAAAATACTTATAGAGGACTTTTAAGGTAAACCTAGAGCAAAGGCTTTTTGATGTATGCAAACTTTTAACGCTGTATGTAAGAGAAACACAAACTTGCAGCTTAACAAATAACGAATTTCATAACGAAACCACTTTTTTATACAGATAAAAATAAAATTATTTCAAAAGGCTCCTTGAAAACATTTCCCGCACGGCTGCTCGAACAGAACGACACCATGTCATATCGGATGTCTCGTAAAAACAGCACGCGAGTTCCATTACGGCGGGCTTCGCCCAGTATTTGTCCCACGAGGGACCATGAACCACATCCCCGCCCAAGCTGGGTGGTTATTATTTTCGATTCACCTTAACCATTTCTATCAGATTCGCGAGAAAACAAAACCACGATGGGAACGAGGGCACACTCCCACCCAACTTTGACTCGCCCGCCAAACTCATCCAACCGGGCCCGAGTTTCAGTGATAAACAATTTGAATTTCGGGTTGTTAGCCGTAATTGCTTTTCCAGCTCATCCCCGCATCGATTATCCCCGGCGAGCGGTTGCGATGTTGCGTTGTTGTTGCCGATCTCTACTACATGGTCTGCCGAGGGAGTACTGAGAAGAAGCGCGTGAAGTTCTAGACCACTGCGAGATTCATCAACCAATAATCCACCACCGGAAGCCGGAAAGAGTGTTGCGAACGGATGCAAAAAAAATGGAAGAAAGATAAAAGTAAAACGATTCATATGGAAACGAAACTTGGCATGTCGCACGCACCCGTCGTGCACGGAAACGGGGGTCCAAAAGTGAGCCAGCAACGAGTTAATGGCACCGGAAATGTGGATACGGTGCGTCACCGGAGAAGATAAGAGTCTTTCGTGTGTCAGATTGGTGCAAGAAAAATAGATCAAGCCAAAATGAATAGCGTCAAGCTCGAAAAGATTGGTGAAGAATGGATTTGCCAAAAATTTGTGGCCATTTTTGCGAGCCCGACTTGAATTTGCAGCGTCAATTGAATCACGAGCCGATTGCCGTTTGCGATTATTATTATCATGACAGCATGATAAATTTTCATGATTTTTTTGTATTTTACTTTAATCAAATAATCTTACCAAACTAATAACAAAATTCGTACATAATATCTCACGCGAAATTTCGTCTTGGATACGCAAATAAGGCCTCCAATGGAAACGAAAGCTATTGGAGGCAAATTTCACATCATCCATTTTTGTGCTGGTTTAAGAAGAAAGCAATTGGGTAAATTAATCTTATCAGACCGAGCTTCGCACACAGGTTTTTGCAAACGCAGGTACCGGCAGCCGTTCAATAACCGTAGCGGCCAAAGAAAGCTCACCGGTCGTGGAAAACCCACCAGCAGCAAGGAAAAAAAAACTGGAGCACCGTGTTCGATTTGTCAACCCCGGCTTTACGAGTGCGGTCGAAGCTTGGAGGGAGTTGGCGGTGGCCACCAGCTCGTCTTCTCAAGCCGAGCTGCAAAATTGGCTTCAATTTGATTACCGATGCGAGTTAAGCCATTAAATTGATATTTTGACGTAATTTTATACGCATCTGACGCGGTGCGTGTGTTTCCGGCGCCGATATCGTTATCAGAGGCGGATCTCGAGCTTCTTCCAGGAAGGGCTGACTCTTCCTTCCCACCCGCTCCCTGCTCGATCCTGGGCTGGCTCGTGCGCGTTTGTGTGGAAAGTGATATTAGATTAGAACAGTGACATAATGAAGAATGGTTGTTGACTTTCAATGTGCAGTGCCGTGGGCCATTTTTTGCCGTTTTTTTCGAATGGCAACTGCCAATTGTTTGGAGCCACACCGAAGCATCCCTGTCAGGGTTGTCAAGCACAAAATGGGAGCGAAACGTCGAAGGACGTCATTGCAACCGACACGGGGATGGATGGTCGGGATGTAAATGTAATGTAATTTCTATCGTCAACAGAACACCTGATACTGTAAAGGGAAAAGAAAGCGTTCAAGATATGCAAATTACTTCGGGTTTTAAACGAGTGTTAAACCTTTTTTGAAAGAGAACGAATTCATCGTCGAACTTCATATTTCTTTATTTTTTTATGATATTGTAATATTTTAGAAACAAATTTTATCTTTCAACAGTACGCTATTCTACTAAGCAAAAGACAAACCACAGAAACGAAGTTGAGAGTGACATCACGCAGCAAAAGGATTCGAAAGGAAAGAAAAACGAAAAGCCTACACTTCCGTTGAAGAGGAAATCCATCTCGTGCGGCCAAACATCACGCCGGTGTGGAATGGGCGCATGCGCGCACCCAACATCCAAACCTCCGCCATCGAAACGTATCAGCAGTGCCATGTTTTGATATACGCTGCGTCCTCCGTGGGGAAAGTAAGGAAACAGCGAACGAGCGCTGCCTCGCGAAAAACCATGCTAAACCACGTGTGCGTTTGCGTTGGTGTTGGTGTGCTGCCGTCGTACATAAGGCGAAGGCGACCCCGGCTATATACTGCCATCGTTCGTGGAAATTTCAATACGCACGGCTCACACTAACACACGCGCAGGGAAGGACTAAAGCCCGGCGTGACTAACGAAGCGGGGAGGAAGGTGGCCCACACAGACGAGGAAGCCGGGAATTAAGCGTAGTAATAATAACCTAGTGCCGTCGATGGCGAGGGGAATAATTATTGAAGGTTGTTTTAAGTTCGCCATGCTGAGAGAGAGAGAGAGAAAGAGAAAGAGAGAGAGAGAGAGAGTATCAGCTGCGAAATGAAAATTGTAGAGAGCGAGCGGCCGTGACGGGCACGGAGGGTTTTTTTCCTTCGGGAAAATGTGTTAATTGTGACTAGCGAGAGCAAGAGACAGAAGCGGCGTCGTTAATGCCAGGGTTCGCAGGGCTTTCCCGGGTGGTGAAATATGGGAAATGGGCCGACGGAGACGGGGACGAACGGGCGAATCATTTCTCGACACGCCGGGCATTCCCGACCTCGGTCAATGCAATTCATTTACGGTTTAGCTTCCGCCGGAGTGCCACCGGTTGTTGTTGTTTTTGGTGGAAACTTGTATCGGTGTATTTGGATTTGTTTACAGGAAACGTTAGGCTTTTATTCTAATTAAGAGTGAGGTGTTTGGTGGTCCAAATTGAGCTTTGGAACTGAGTCTTGAACCGGAAAGTGTTGCTGGAAATTAAACATCGTTTGATGTTTGAAATATTTCATCCACATTTGTTTTTTACTCGGCGACATCATCAAAACCAACCGAAGTGAGAGTGACACATACGAATCGAGCGAAATAGTGCGAAAAAAATAATAAAACTGATCCGATTTTGTTAGGTTTGTTTAAAAGAACAATGTAACAATTTCATTTTAAATTAAAAAGAGTAGAACAATACAGGAAAATGTGTAGAAATAGTGTTTAAATGTTAAAACTAAAAGCCAATCCAGTAAAAGATCGCATCTTTTCGAAATTCCTAGTAAAACATCATCAGATTGGTGCAATTTTGACCGAAAAGTACCTCTTCCGGACGACAATCTATTTTTGCCAAACAATGAATCTCGAGCGGCAACGGAAAACATCTTCGATTATCGAAAGTGCAGCCAGCCCTTCCAAGCCCCAATCCTCCCGCTATCCACTTCCCCTTCGGCCACAAATTGTCTCAACAACCAATGGTCCCGTGATCCAATCCATCCCGAATCGATAGCGAATGATTGATTGAGAAATTGTAATTCTCAATCAAATTTGTACACGGCTTGACGGGTTGTTTTCCCCGATAGCATTTTTCTGCCTCCTCACATCCACATCCCTCCTTTCCACGAACGGTGCAGTGCGCTTCCCGGGAAAGGGGAATGACATTTGCATAGGCATGGCATACACGGCTTCTATTATCCTTCCATTGGCGTCCCAAGAGTTTGAGTTATTGCAAATGCTGCTGCTGCCGCTGCCGGCTGTGTGTATGTTATAGAAATGAAATAAAGTGAGCTGACACAACCATACCTCACTTCAAATTTCTTTCTCCCGTGGCGGGAAGGGCGCCTGCTTTCACGTTTGCTCGCTTCGCCGACGCAAACGGACGGGACGGGACGCAAATTGGCAGAGGACAACCTGCTTTTCTTCGCTTCGCCCGGCCCGGTTCGTCTTGGCGGAATCGATGCTCCCGCGACCAGGCGACGCTCGTTTGTCGTCAACATCGTGTCGTAAACCCTTTTCAGGACCTCCTTCTCCGCCACTACATCGGCTTACATCGGTCCCCTTCCGGTCGGTCGCTACCGGGTCTTCGCGCGCGCGCGCGCGCTCCACTACGCTTGTTTCTGACAATGTGATATATTTTTCGTCATTCCCGGGGTGTTTTATGGATGTTTTATGTTGCGCTGCAAAATGAAATATTATACTTTATTGCACTGCCACCTATTGAGGGCTGGGTAGGGAGGGAGAGAGAGTGGGGAAGAGGAAACTACCCGCCACGCCATCACACTCCGCCCGGGATGCAAGAAAAGGATTGGCGCCGTGCCGGTCTTCCGCCCGCCGCCATGTTGCGACCAAATTGCTGCCACTTTCTTTCGCCCGCTTTTCCGCCCACAAATTCCTTCTTCATGCCCTGCCGGTTCCGAAGGGAAATGGATTTGAAGTACCCTGCTCTGGTCGAGTGCCATCGAAAACAAAGAATGGAACGAAGGAAAGAAAAAAAAAAGCCCGAGCGCACATATTAGTGGAAGCGAACCCGTGCTAGGATATTTGGTCCTGGTCGACGGCAACCGGTTAGGATTTGGGGTTTGGCCTGGCAGCAGAAGCACACACGGGGTTTCGCCTTCCGCTGCTGGTACGAACATTCCACGAAAAGGTATTGATGGTAATAAAGGAGCCGAAAAGTGGCATCCTTTCTTCCCGGAACGACCCCACCGGCAGGCAGCGACAGCGGAGGACACTTTTCACTCCAACGCGTTCACAGAACACCCGCCACATGCACACATAGAAACGATAAAGTGCCTCTCCACGATGGCGCGTCATGCCAAGGGGTTTAAGCTCGAGACTCCGTATCGTGTTTTATTTTTTGCCTTTTACAACAATTTTTCGTGCTATTTTGTTTTATAGTTCGAACATGATTTTGATGCTGGGTTGTAAAATAATACGTCCCGTCGCACCGGGGGACCACCGGCAGGGACGGGATACTTCCGGCAGTGGTGGCAGCCAACCGTAAACCGGCACCGATGTGATGTGCCTCTTTTTATGGTAATTTGATTTGCAGTTATTTGAAGTTTACATTCAATTTTATGTCACTCGACTGTGCGTCGTCGTTGAAGATGGGTTTCGTAACGCAAACGTCCGTACTGACACAACAACCGCCGTGGTTCGCTCCCGGAATGCGCGTGATCTTCATTCCCTGCCAGTGGATGGGTTACAATCAAATAACAATTTTTCGATCCGTAAACGGGCGCGCACGTTGGCGATGGGGTTTTCGGTTGGGAACGTGCTCGATTTTTTTCATCGAAACAATTTCCATAAAGCCAAGCTGAGCCGGAGATCACTGGCGCCAATTTCGAAGTTGATGCGTTTGGAGATGGTTAGACTGTAATGGAACGGAAAATTGATAGAAATCGAATCGGTTGAAACAACTGCGAGGATTGTGATGCACGATCGCACTGGAAGGTTATCCGATAGTATTCGACTGCAATTTGTCACACACAATGCTTTCGCAGTATACTTCTAAGGAAAACTTCTAGCATTCTAAATAACATTAAACGTTTCCGTTTAATAAATTTTCAATTATTCCTTTCGAAATATTTCCTCATTTCAAATACCAATTTTACTAGCGTATTTGGCATAAATATGACTTTGAAGCAAATGAAAGATACAAAAAATATCACAACAACCAACAATGAAAATGGCTGTTAAAAATATAAATAATGGTAAATAACAAAATAATGCAAATAACTATAAGTGATGACAGATGAAAAATGTAGGATTCCAAAAAATCGTTGATGTCTGGTTTGACAATCCTGCAGATATATTAAATTGTTTAGCTCCCCAAGCCAGTACACATATCCTTAGGCAAATGGCATGATATAATTCCCGTATAAAAGTGATTTTCATGTACCAAGGTCTTCTTTCATGTACCAAGACAATCTTTCAATGAGAGCCATAAAAAATGATTCGTAAGTAATACTTTTCTTTGCATACGGAACGCTCAAAAGGTGGTGAATAGATTTTTTGAAGTTTGTACTTGTTTTTTTCGGAGGTTATGCGAAACATAACTTCATATTGTCAATACTAGATAAATCTCCATGCATTGATGCAGTATTTTTTAAATTTAAATAAATGAAAACAAGCTTAATTTTTTTAACCTATAAAACAAGAATTTAAAAAATTGTTGGAACATATTTAGTAAAACGTGACAACTTATTTTTTACAAACAAGAGTTACTCACGAAAAATTTGTACAGCACATACAAAAACTTCGCTTAAACCATGCCGTAGCACAAACTCATTTGCATGAAGCACCCAGCTAAAACGAACGCGTACCGAAAAGTAATCAAACGTCATTTCGATGGATAATTTATGATCGATACCCGAACGAACGGCAGCTGGCACACCGGCCCAGTTATCGCAACCCAAAAGGTAACCTCCAAAAGCTGTCTAGCCGAACTGGCTAGAAAACGTAACCGCCACATCCCGACCTGCCCAACCTAATTGAATTAACGCATAAATCAAGCGAGATTTCAACGGCTCAAAAGTGGCGCTGCATCTTCGTGCATCGGGAAGCGCGACTGAATGGAATATAATTTAAATAAATTATTATTTTTTTCTACCGTGATGCCCCCGGTGCGATGCGTCACGTCATAGGCGCGCGCACACATACACACGAGCACGGGCACAATGTAATTAATTTGCATATTCATTCCGCGGGGTCGCTGCGTACATTCAAAGGACCCTTTTCGCTAGTTGTCTCAAAGGACGCGGAACCCTTTCTCCGTGTGCGACAGACAGTCGAAATCGGAGCGGAGCAAAGACCTCTTTACCTGTGCGCTTTTTTTTCTTCTAGGGAGCAAAAGTATCAAGTTGACTTGTGTTGCAATCCTTTTTGGTGGAAGGAAAGATTCTTCATTTCTCACACGGTTTTCGTCGGCACGACAGAGGGTTTGAAGATTACCATTCCGATGGAATCCATGCCTGGCCCGGATGGGCTCGATTTTGCATATGATTAATGTTGCTACCCATATTGAGTTTTACGACTTTGATTTTTGCGTGTGTGCTGTTTTGGAAGGGGTGAGAAATGGTTGCTGAAGTTTCCCATCCTCTGTAAAGCAATAAGAATCGTTGCAAAGTAGGTAAATAACATTAAAATTTTAATATAATTTTTGACAGAAAATATATTTTTTGATTGCAACGATGGTGATCGGTTGTGTAAAAACTTCATCCAAAAAATAATTGTGCATCAAATTTAACGAGGCCAATCCGAAACAATTTCGTTCATGTTTCTTGTGTATTTTTTAGAATATGAAAGAGTGCATTGACACTGTGCCACGCCAAAAAAAAATTGCATACCCTCGGGAAGGATAAGGTACCAACGTCACTTTCCGACTGGGCGTTCCGATAGGCGTTCGATTCAATTTTTTTTTGTTCCGGCAGGTTCTTGCTCGGCCACGTCCCGCGGCGCGAACGCGCAGCGTGAGCCGATTGTGATTTAAATTTCTCGAACGTAATTCAATCAACGGCCGCGAGTGTCCTGCAGACGCATATACTCTCTCTCCAAATTGTATGCAAATCACGGACTCACTGCATGGAGCTGGCGGTAGGTTATTGACATTTAGCTCCGAACGCATCCGTGCCGGCGATTATTGAGAATTCTCACGCAACCTTAGACGCTGCGTGCTGCTGCTTCGATCGATTGCTGCTGCCATGGGCTAAATCTTGAGTTGATGCGATGGAAAGGATGAAGGGACGATGCGTTATTATAGCATAAATCGTATCACACGAGGTAGAAACACGAGGTACCAGAACGCATCGAACATCGGTCGCGATCGACGTGCAGAAAATGCAAGTGAAAGGGTTCCTTGGCCGTAGTATATCTGTGCGCTGTGACTTCTTGCAGGATGATCACGCAGCTCGTCCCGTCCCTTTGCCGTAAGGGATCAACGTGCAACAGGCATCGAGGCATCCCTTACCCCTTGATCGATTGTGCGTCTGTTCTCCCAGAACGAAGATGCTCAGGTTACGGCGCTTATTTATGCGTTAACCCTTTCGATCCTTTCCGAGGATTTGATGGCATGGTCGGAAGAGCGAAGGAAGGGCATGGCGAGCGGACAGAATATCTACGGAAGGATGTAACGTTACTCATCTGCCTTTTCGGAGTTCGAAGTTAAGAGTTATGCTCTTGGGAAGGGACAAGACAAACGGTTCCGAGAAGTAAACGGATTGATCTAAAGGGACACCAACAGTTGAAGCCCCTACATTGATGAACTACGGTTTTGGAACGCTACCGAATGCCCACAGGTGTTTAACGTACTTTTTTGGAAGCACGTTCGTGTTTGGATTTCAGTCAGAGCAAGAAAAACGAGATAATTGAGATGGTAAATGGAACCAAAAACAAGATTTAAATCATTTCAAAACAATCATTAAAGCAAGTCGATTTTATTTCATTAATAAATTGATATTTTTCGAATAGATCATGAAAATACAAAATATTCATTACAATTGCCTAAAATAATAAACCCTAAAAGATGTTTCGGAAATAAAATTACTTAAAATTTTCGACATCTTTTTTGATGAATTTTTTGTACTCAAAATTATTTGAGCAAATACGTCCAAAAACAAATTGATCAAATCAGTTTGATAAATGAATAAATAATTCTCAATCGATTAAAATAAAATAAAAACTGTGAAAGAAATATACAAAACCCTAAATAAAATCATTACACACACAATCATCCAAATTTTTTTTTACATTCTCAAATCCATAACAAAAATATAACAAAACCGTTCAACAAGCTCGTTGAAATTATTTTAATATGTATTTATTTATGAAAACTTCAATTTGTTATAAACAATGAAATAATTAAAAATAAATTACAATATCAATAAATAAAAATCAAACTTGACATTTCCAGCCATCTCATTTTACTACTTCATTTCAAAGCTATTGTTATTAGAAAATTAATTTATATGGATTTTAATTTAAAAGAACACGAACACATTAAATTTCTTTCCAATTCTGATTCTGCTGCGACAAAATGTACGATTCCCTCTTCTTACCTCGTTCGATAAAAAATCGAATCGAATTCAAGTTCCCTTTAGGTTCGGCATAACCCCTCCCATAACCTACACGCGCTCACGTGCATTTCCGGAAAAGCTCAAATTACCTTCACAAGCTGCTTTCTTCACTTCGCTAAATCTAGTTCTTTTTTGGAAAAATTTCCCGGTAAGCTTGCGCTTGTTAGGTCAATGTCCACACTTAACTAGAGTTGAACCGTTTCATCTATATCCGAACCGGTAAGGATAAAATTTTGATTCTGGTATTTGATGCGCCACCTAGCGGTTGTTAGGGTAACTTATGAATCCTGAAATCAGATGTTGAAATATTTCACGCATAATCCTGGAAGAAATTTTATTTGCTGACGCAATTTTTGGCAATTTTCTTTTGGAAATCTGTTAAATTAAATTTATTTCTTTTTATTTTTTTTATTTATCTATCTTTCAGTTTCTCATGATATTCGCCAGCAATAAACGAAAGATAAAAATAAAATTTGCCTCAACAATTCGAATGCACACCTCTACAATGCATCTTGTAAACTCAACAAACCGTATGGATTTTAATGATTGTTGGAGCAGACCGATGCTTGGCAGGCTGAAGGTTTCAAAAACAAACCTAGAATCCAAACGTGGCATGTCATCTTCGCTTGCACGGAAAACATTTCCTCTCGACGAGTACGTTAAACAGATTTTTTTGGCCTTTATAAACGTGCAGTTGGCATGGAAAAAAAACCATGAATCAAGAGCCAATTACCATCATGGGGGGCTTTTTGTTTCTCCAATCGGCCATTTTACCACTCGAAATTCATCGAATAAACAATAATCAATTCACGCCGAAGGACCCTCAATCACGGGGCGAATCGAGCACTCGACGCACGCACAACCGTCAGCCATTTCTACCATCAAACCGGGAAACAGCCGCGATCGCATCCGGTGAGGCGATAAAATTATCCACATTCACAACTGTCATCCATTTCGGTTTTCGGACGCGCCAACATGGCACAGAAACGGGCGTAGCCCCTAGCTGCAGGACCAACCAGGAGCAACGAAAAAAAAAGAGACAATCAATATGATTACATTCTTGCCGGCGGTAGAGCGCCAAACATCTTGACGTCTTGTGGGAAACTGATGAATTTGCTCCTTTTAAGCGTCCCCGTAGGTAGCTCTTCTTACTTACTCCCGTCCCCGCGGGCGAATTTGAAGCCGAAATCGACAGTTTTCATCGCTTCACTTAGTGTCGCGTTCGGTTTCGGGTGAAATTTAATTATCATAAATTTCTGTTTGCCGTTTGCGCCGATTCGTCGGAAGCAAAAGCTGAAGAAATTACCGGTTTTCGAATCGAACATTTTTCAGGAGCAAAGATCTGTTTGAACAGGAGAAAAGTATGCAAGTGAAAATAAAATATTAAACCTTTCTGTTTCTCTTCTTTTCACTACAAAATATTGCTCCAGCGTTAAGCTTTTGAAGACTTACGGCTCGGCCCTAATGAGACATTCCTCTCGCCGTTGTAAGCAATGCCCCGAAACTGCAAACGAATTCAGGCGTTTCGTCTCAAGGTAATGAGCGAAAAACAAACCTGCACTCCCAAAAAAACCTACTAAAGCAGTCCCCTGGCTGGACTGTCTGAGCCGCTGCAAAGCTGTAAATGATGTCCTTCTAATTCCTTGACAAATAATTATGCTCCCGTGTCCCGCGATTTTCCGGTCGTTTCCCTTAAGCCCCAGTTCCGACAGTTGTGTGGTTCTATGTTTTGATGATAATGATGATGCATTTATTTCCTGACGAAGATCCATCGTCCATCTGGCCGAGACAGGTCCGGGGTTGGGTTGAGGATGGTAAAGGAACGACGCGCAACGGATGCTTCTCTTTGCGAATGTCCCAAGCAAGTCCGTTCGACGGATGGGACCCCAAAAACGGCTGGAGAAAGCACCAAACAGTGCATAAACAAATGAACTTTATAGAGAGGGCGGTCTGAAAAAAAAAAACACATCGTGGACAGGAGATTTTAAATAGCAAACCGCACCGCAAACGAAAAACAAATACGCGAATACAAATGCCGTTTACGCGAGGACGAAAAATAACGTCTCTTAATTTAATTTTCGACTGATTTTTTTTTGGGTTTCCTATCGTATAGGGTTTTTTCTCCCTCGCGTGATGATGACACCGGCGTCAAGATCCGATCTGGATGTGATGTTCGTAAAGGTTTTTTTTCCCACAGTGCCGTATGAAGCCATTGGATACCGCTGGTGTGACAGGTCCGGATGGCTAAGGAACCCGTCCGAGCCGACCGGGCATAAGATGGATGATGTATTTAGGCAAATGAGTCCTTTCCAAGTGCAGAAAAATGTAAGCATCTTTACACCGCACATTTATGGTCACGGTAGGTTTTTCACTATCCGGTGCCATAAAATTAAAAGAGAAAAAAAACGATGGGCATCTGGTTTTTTCCTTCTTTGAAAGGGCGTGCTGGGATGAGACGCACCCATTAGAGGATACCAAGGGATGAAGGGCCAGACCACCACGGATGAGTGATTCCTGTCTTGCTCCCCCTTCCTGTTTGTTTGCATATTTTTTTTGTGTTGCTTTCAAGCAGGTCTGGCAGTGACAGGATAATTATTTCGACAGATCACATCTTCCCAGTGCTCCGTCGGTGTTGCAGCAAACAAAAACCGTTGTTGTCGGTTGATAATCGTTAAAATGGGAACACGTGAAATTCAATTTAACTATCATTTTTCTTACCTCAGCAGTGGTCTTTCGATGAGGCTGGGTTTACTTAAAAATAACTGAAAAATGGAAAATTAAGTTTTGATCGTATAGAATATCTGTCTGTATCCGTATAGAATTTTAAGTTATTTTTTATTCCTCTTTGTATGACTCTATCTCCAGCAATAGGCCGGAATTAATAGGCCTGACTGAATAATTTTTCAGTCAGTGTATTTTTTTTCAGTGTTCAGTTTTATGAAAATCGAAAAACACCTCGAATTTAGAAAGTGAAATCTGTATCTGAGAATTATTTGAGAATTTCATATAATTCGTAAAAATTTCGAAAATTGTGCAAAATATTGTTTTCTTTCTAGGGTGATTCGTGAAATAAATTTGAATATGCTCCTTTTTTGTAACTGTTGTCTTTGATAATCTCTTCTTACTTCCCCAAGCATCTTAACATAACACGTTCAGAAGCAAAACGTAATGGGACAACTTTCTCCATTTAATTCGCAATCGCAAAATCGATATCACAGTAGGCTCGATATAACTGACGCAAAGAAAAGCTAACAACGACCAGCGGGAAAAATTAATGGCATTCGCTTCCAAACCGATCCCACGATCCTAACACGCTGATAGGCGATCAAATTTATTGAAACATGGTTTGTTTCGGCAGCTCATCCGCAGCTGCAGCTCATCCCATTGGCCGATAGCCGACCGCACACAACCGGTAATTGATCACGTGCCACAACAATTAATCATTGTTTGCATCGACCCGACGATGGCCGCCTGTTTGGTGACGAAACGCCGGTTTCCACCCAAAAATTTTCTTCCTCTCCTTGTCGGAAGTCCCGATCTGGGTCCGCCGGTGACCGAAATTCGATACCATCCATGGTAGCCCGCAATTGTCGATATTAAAACGATGAAATACAAGCGTTATATGCATGGTGGAAGGGGCAGGGAAGTAGCCTGGATGGATAAACATAAAATATTATAATGCGTATTGTACGGAGCATTTTTTAATATCCATCAGGCACGATCGAAAATATTTGCCAGCTCACGGCAGCGCTCCTTCGCGGCACGTTGCGGTCGCTAGTGGGGCGGTGGAAAGCGCGTCAGGTTAATGACGATTTTCCTGGCGTTCGTTAGAAAATGGCGAGGGCGTGTGTGTGTGTGGGTGAGGCGCTCCCGGAGTGAAACGAAAGCAACCAGGAAGCAGCGAGGGAGAAAAATGTCATTTATCTAATTTAAGGGAAAATTTATTATTCTCTAGCCGGCATTTGGGCCGCGAGTGGGTGGGTTTGGGGAAAAGTTTCGCACCGCACACGGTTAGCTCCGATCCGAACAGGCTTTCACTTTCACCACCTCGTGTCATTATTTCACGTTTTCATCGAATCGTGAGGAGCGCGTCAGCAGGTTGATGGGAGGCACGGTGTTTTTCCCTCCCAAACTGGTGCTACCTTCCGTGATCGGTGTGCCCTTGATTTTCGGGAACCCGACCCATTGGGTGGGTGTGGCCGGTGAATGGCGTGGGGTATTTTATTTATTTCATAAAAATGAGATTCTTGTTTGTTTGGCTTCAAACTTCGAACGTGAATGACATAAATAAACGTCTTATTACTTTTTATCAGCTGACACGCTTGCCACGGACAGAAGCAGACGCAAGAGAAGTAGGACCAACCGGAGTAAACACGAACGTCAGCCCAATATTCCGGACACGTCCGTTCGAATCAATAAACGCAATCGGTCGTCAACGTGATACGATCGGATTGGAAAAGCGGAAGTGTTTTTTATGTCATTTCTCTTATCAGAACGGGCGTTGCATCTTGGCAAAGTAAAATGTCAGTAAAATATTTATTTTGAATATTTTCAATGTGATTTGAAAATGTTTTATAAAGGTATAGTAACGTTAGCGGATGAACCATAGAGGCTGTACTGAATAGCAATTTCCTTGAAAGTAATTAGCAAAGTGTGTTAAATCACTTACTATTTCATGATTTATTGTGCGTATCATTGTTTTTTTTTTATAAATATTCAGTTCTTTACATTTTCAATTGTTGTTCAATTGTTGCGCATGAGAATACTTCCGAACATTGTACAACATTACTTAAAAATTGCTTAATTTTCTTCTTTTTTCTATTGGCCTTAAGAATAAATGATTGCTATGGGGCTGTCATAAATTTATCTTCTTTATCTAAGCCTTGAAATAGCTTTGAATACAGTACCTTTTAACACTGTGTGATAAATTGTTATAAGATTTTTATCATAAAAACATAAATTAAAAAAAAAAGATTATAATTTGATTATTTAAATAGCAACGAATTGTAACAAACTTTGTTCAAGCAAGGTTTTTATTATCACTACTATTTCAAAAATACGTTCGATATCACAGCAAACAATTCTGCTTGAAGAACTAAAAATATCGTATCAAAGAATCCCTCTGCTTCTAGCCAAAAATAAAATCTTTTCTGTGCTGTTTCAAAATAAATAAATCACCGCCTGCTTGATCCGCTATCCTTAGAGCTACCTTGATTGTGATTCTACATTCGCTGAGCAAACGTTTACCTTAACTCGATCGATCGTAACATCCCCCAAAGACCGTCCTCAACGTGATGGGCTGCATCTGGAGACAAACATGAGAGAGCGCAAAAAACGGCCATTACATTTTCACCCTCACCGGAAAAGAACGCCGCGCGTACCGGACGAGGGTGGAAACAACACTCACACAGGAGCAGCAAAAAATAACCTCTCCCGTAAGTATCCCGAAAGTGACAGTATGAAAACGAAAAAAAAATGGCCACTATCTTTCGTTCAATGCAGCAGCACTCACACACTCGTACTTTTGAGCCGTATGCTAATCCGCGAAAGTAAACAACCCCACGCGAGGGTGACATACCATTTTTTTTCAGTGTTTCTGTTCGATTCCGTCGAGGGGTGAATCGTCACCCTCAACGCGTATTTTTCCCTCCTACGTTTTTATGTTCATTCCGCGCCTTGCTTCCCGATGGGTAGCTAGATGATAGGGAAAATACATTTCGTACCGGCCAAAACTGGCCGCATTCTAAAGGCACACAAAAAACCTTCGATACTTCGATTTAAAAGGGAGAAAAAATGGCCGAACGATTACGCCATTTCGCGCGGTAATCTCGTCTCTGTTGGAGTAAAACCAAATAAAAAAACCTGTCCAATTCTTATCAACATCACCGTCCGAATCGCAAATTCGGCTCGATTTATGGCGGCTAATCCAGTGTCATACCCACTTTTATGTCCATCCCGGTCGTGTTCGGTGGTAGCAAGCAACCGATTAGCTGCTCTAAATTGCACCCGGTATCCCTTTTTTATTACCTTTCCATGGATGGGATCGATTACCGAACCTTTTTTTGTTATTTCCCTCCCGGTGCCAGATAAGGGATAGCTTTTTTCGTACGCTTGAAGGAAGGATCACTTTCCCTGGAACCATTCTGTGTGACAACTAAAAACAGCAACCGGATTGGACGGAACGCGATTTCGAGTCAAACGAAGATCATGGCCTAATTTACTCCAGATCACGTCCTGGAACTCGTACATCACATCTGACAGACAGTGGGTTGACAAACCGACACGGTAAAGCTGCACCACGTCCCGGTTCTCACGCTCTTATCTTGAATCGTTCAGCTTTCAGCGAAACCCTTCCTTTTTTTCTTCATCGTCCAACAAAACGCAACCCTTTTCGATGTAATCAGGAAGTTATCAGTATTCAGATGGAGAATGGAGATATTCGCAGTCGTTTTTATACACTTTCCTCCTCAATGTCAAGAGAATAGACCATTGCTAAAAATAATAGAAAAACACACACAAAACACGGTGACATATGAGTGCAAATAAAGAGCGAAATAATAATGGCCCAAATAATGCTGGAAAAAGGGTATGTGCCAAAAAAACCCTTCTCTACCGTGCTCCAGTTTGCACAATCAAAAGGGTTTCGATCTTTTCAAGTGCTTCAACTCATTGTCGAGCCTTCTTCGCACACGCTTGTCTAGCGTTGTGTCCCCGTGTTCGAAAGGGTTCGTTGCACATACACACAGTTTCGCACACCGAACGCTCAGGTTCGGAATAGTAATCATGCCTCAAGCCCAACCGTAATTTGCACCACAAATCCCGTCATTATTATGGCTTTCCTTTCACGCGTATGGAAGTGCGTTGCGGAGAAATCGGGGCTGAACGGTGGGAAAGGGACGGGATCCGTCACACTTTCGCATGAACCGAAATTACACGCGGGATTCGCTCTGGTTTTGCAGTGGCCGCGACAGGTTGCAATTTTGCTTGCAGTTGTGGGCAGGTGTAGTAGACTGGGATCTGTTTCGAGAAGGTGGGATCGTTTTTAATGCTTTGCCATTGGATTTTAACAACGTGTATAAAAGTTTTGCTTGTTTAAAAAACGTTTTTAAAGAATATTATTCGTTTTTTAGAAAATCACCTCAACAAATTATTCGAAGCTGTAAAATTTCTCGCAAACCTCTGTGATTCGAACTGAATGAGTATTCTTCTTCAATTCAGAGTTACAAAAAAAGATATAAAAGCCGTGTTTGTGGAAACACGGTTGAAGAAAAGGAATGATTGGATGCAGTTTATCGTTTCCGGATTGTTTATATAGCTAAGACTTACTTTGTTACATCGTTAAACATGATTACATTCTGCAGTACAATTAATTTTTTGTTATTTTTACATATATTTGTTGCTATATTTTCTTCAAATCACTTGCCTGGAAATGAGTTGCAATCGGTTTTACAAGCTGATTTTTAAATTTCGCGAGAAAAAAGTCAAGTCAAGTTGAGAAATTTTTTTAACCATCAATGGACAAAAACGTGCATACACACAGACATGAACATACTATTTAATAAATGTTTAACATCTAATAGATGTCTCAAAAATGTAAAAATACAAAATTGAATTTTGAAACAAAATTTATAAAAAAATAAACAAAATTTAACACGATTTTTACAGTAAAATTCTGCCAGTGTCTGCAAAATACTCCTACAAAATTTTTTTACACATTTTTTTTGCTTCTATGACTGTTGAATTCAATTAAAAGATCCTTTCCCAAGGGAACCGTTTTTTTCTAAGCTGATTGGCTAATTTAAATTCATAATTTTCCCGCTTGATCCTGCATTCGATTAAAACTTGCATCATTTGTAGGTTAATCCTTGTTTAATGCCATTTCTTCAACGCATAGCATGGAGCTCACTAAAGAAAGCGAAACATAAAAAAATCACAATCCCCAGAAACATCTGTTTTACTTGCCCACCCAACCACAGATTTCTTGACCGCAAACGATCGCAATTAAAAGTGGGCGCTCGGCAGTCGATTTGAGGATTGTTTGGCGTTTTGCCAAAGCGTTACGCAATCAGGAGACTCCTCGGGCAGCTGTTGCAGCACTTGCCGGAACAGCTTTCAGGACCGCACGGAAATTATTCACAATCGGATGGAAGAGCGAAAAAAACACGTTTGCAGCCGGAGAAAAACTCATTACGTAACGCCCGAAACGGGAGCGGGGCAGGATCTTCGTCAAGCAACTGGCACACATAAATTACCGCCGTGGCTTGCTTCGGTATTTTTCTTCACCTCGGTCGTCATCAGCTGCAGATCTGTTGTGCGTGTTGAGTGATTTATACGCGAGTTTCGTCCATCAAGGACTTCACCGTTTACTTCCGCCTGGGGAAGGAAAGTAAAAGTTCTTTGGCTTTGTTGGATGAAAAAAAATCCCCACGAATCGAAACAGTTGTTACAACTCGCACCACCTTAAGAAGGCAGCAAAACGTAATCAGAGCATGAATCAGCTTCTCGGCCTTTCTTGTGACCCGAATTAACATATTCAATTAATAACATCGGGGCATCCATCGTACCGATCACACGCGGTGTCCGTTCCGTTGAGGTTTAGGTTCATGTCCGTGTTGAAAAAAAAAACTTCCTGCTGCGTCATGCTAACGGCTCGATTCTCACCGAAAATCAAGCCCGCTATTCAGACCTAGCACGAACAACACGGATCTATTCCACGCACGAACACCACCACCCGGAACTACGCGCATTCGGGATGCATTTAAATATGAATGCACCGAGCGGGATCCTTCGGACGCTTTCACTTTCGAGCGCTCGAAGATTTTCACCTTGCGGGAAAGATCTCACGATGTAAGACATTCAGCACAGGGAAGGGCGACCGGAAAAAAGGGTTCCTTAGCACTGAGTATTTTATGAAGTGCCTTTTGTTGTGCTGTGCCGAAGGCAGTGCCAGTTTATGTTAATTAAAATGTAATTTGTCATTCGTCGCTGGGAAGACGCCGGGCAGACGGAACGACGCGAGAGGGAACGGAAATTTATGACCCAAACGGGCTGCTCGAAAGACGTGTTTTATAGGTTTGAAGAAAACATGATCTGAGTAAGACAGGAGTCATCCATGTGAAACTACAGGCGGATAACAACGTTTGCTTATCAAATGAATTTGTATTTTTTGTATCTTGGAGATACTCGGTCTTTGGCGATTAATAAAACAATCTCTAAATGATCTGAATTTAATAAGATCAGATTTAGCTAGCATGATTATCACTTCAAAATGATTCATCAATGTAAGAAATTTACAAACGGCTACAAGAGTAGCCAAAACGTTTTTGAATTCAAAACGAAATTTGGCTCCAAATTTTTAGTGGTTCCAAGTTTTTCAAATTCCAAAAATGTTAACAAATTTTCAACTAAAAGTTGTAGATGTTTTTATTGATAAATCATTGAAATTAATTTCAATTTTTTTCCGTTTCATTTTATTTCATGTATTGCGCTGTCTGCAAAGCGAATGGAAAAGCAAAAAATGGATCTTGAGAAATATTGTTAAAAATAAAACATTTCTATAAATTTTCAGGAAACAGAATATTTCAAAATTTCATGAATTCAAATTTCCTAATAAAAGCTAAGCACATTTTAAGTACGTGGCTGCTCGTGTATCACAATTGTTGAGAATTTGTGTTTTTTGTTCAACAATTGTGTTTAATATTTCGCCAAGAACCTTCATAGTTCATTTTTTTTTCGCGAAATTACAATATACTAGCTACAATTTTAATGAAATATAATACTTTTCTTAAACCCACACAGCCCGTGCAATGGACATAGCGAAGGTGACCTGCACCATGGGCTCGTTCCTCTGGGATGGCTCCGGAGGATTTCGAATCCCGATGCAGCAGCTGGCTTTGCCCCTCAACCGAGG